>CM056494.1:32176701-32727275 GCA_029783415.1 Anisodus acutangulus | reverse complement strand
TTTAACAAATGAAATTGTCAATATTCTTAAATATATTAAGTTATTGCACTACTAAACAAATATGAATTGGTGACGGAAAGTTAAACAGTAAAATTTGCTGATGATCCTATTTACCGCGAGATTAGAGTTGAATTATCAACAAATTTATCACCTACAAGCATTTTATCGCCGGATTAACGATGAAGTTCGTAGCTAAGTCTACTTTTTTTTATTGTAGTATTTATTGTTAAATGAGGTACGCGCCTTGGTCACGCGCAAAGCGCGTACACTGAAACTAGTAAATAATAATGTAAGAGAACAATTGTGTATAGAAATAAGTAATGGGAACATAATGACATTCCTAATTATTCTAAGAGCGAACAATTTTTTTCAATTTGTATTTGATCTTCAAAAAAGAAACTCACTGGCTCTCGACTAATCTAAATTTGTGTCGCTTGCATAAAAGCTCTCTACTAGGATTTTTTAGTATAATTCAAAAATAACCATTTTCTGATATTTAATTGGAAAATAGGCACATATTCAGAAGTCACTGAAAATAATTATTTTTGGGAATTCATGACGGTATCCTGGATTTTTCATTTGATTAAATTCGAAATCTATGACACTATCGTTATGTTTCCGCATAAAAATGGCTACTTTTTAACGAATGTTCAAACACCGGTTATTTTTCAAAAACCAATCAAAAAGTGGCTAGACCATACGATTTTTACAGGTTTTTCTTCATTTATTCATAGGGTTCGAGCTCGAGATTACGGGCTAAGGGTGAAGAATCAGGAAGAGAATTATTGTCAAGAACTCAAAAAAAATATTATTGTTAAGAAACTATAGGTGAGATTGGATGAATAATATTGAGGAGAAAATCTCCTAAGACCACTTACCATTTGAATTGATAAAAATAAACTTTTCAAATCTCATGTGAAGCTATTTCAAATCTCTTAAGTGTAAAAACGAAAATCTTTTGTACAAAATACATAAAACTAAAAACAAAATATAAAAGACTACAAATTATTTGACCCGTGAATATTTAGTGAAATTAGTTGATATTATAAGGCGATTACTTTCTTCATCTTTTTGTCAATTAAAAACTCGAAAATCCAAATAGATGGTTCCCAAATCCTATAGGACAGTTCATTGGTTTAGGAAAAAAGTCAGAAACTCAAAATTGTAGTGCTGAGTTTTATCTATTAACGTCATGGTCACTAATATCCAAGATATTATTTTCTGGTCAATTTTTAGCTCTGTTGTTCGAATTCTCTATTGATGTTGTTGCATTCGTATCAGATTCTTAAAAAATGCACTACCTTTAAAGAAACTGACACGTACCCCTCAATATTTTTAAAGTGTCTGAGCAACATAGATTTTAATGTAGGATTGAATAAACGAAATTCTTGGATCAGTTTTCAGTATGGGACTGGATATGAAAGTATGTGACATGCAAAGGCGGAGCTAGAGGAGCTAACCTCCTTCACTGAAAAATCACAATTTATTTACGGTCACTTTATATATATATAGTAAATGATGAACCTTCTTTCCGAAAAATTTGCCTCCGCCACTAGCGACATATCATAACGACATAATCTTTTGATGTAAATTTGTTTTTGTATAAATGTAAAACTATCAACTGCTTTTTGTTCTACGGCTTAAAGCCTTAAACTCGTGACTTCCTGGTCACGTGACAACAACTCTTACTGATTACAAAGAGAAGAAACTTTACATTTCAATGTATAACACGGCTAATGTTACAAATGAACTTCCACAAATTTAACAACTTCCAATTTTCTGGCTATACAATTGTTACATAGATGCACTATCATGAGCAGAATTAGAGTAACATTAAAGTTATATGCAAAGTACATATACACTTTGGACAAATTGTCATTTGTGACCTACTGGACAAGCTATGGACCCTTTTCTTCTTAATGTACATTGACCGATATGATGGCAACTCGAGCAGGAGAATAAAGCTTCGATGAACTTGAAGATTGGTGCACAGAGTCTTTACTTTCATGATAACGAGGATGTTTCTGCTGTTAAAAGATTGAATTCTCGTTCCAAGGTCCATGAAGACTTGTTCTGATGGTTGACGTTGTAGACGTACTCCAGGAAGTACCCACCATAGGTGATCATAGATATAGTGGCTCTACAGAATTAAATACAGATCAAAGTTGATAGACGAGTTAGAGTTCGGAAGAACCATCATTTTTAAGCACAAACCCGAAGAATTTAATGAAACTTGGATACGATGATAGCATACCAATAGATCTTTCAGTGAAGCATACATACAGCGGAAATGTTACATTTTTTGAGAATGAACTTTTTTTTGAGAATGTACAACAGAAATGCTACATTGTGAGTTATATACACCAGTTTGTTGCTCCTTTTTTACTTCATCCTAATTTATGTAAAGATGTTTGACTTAATGAAAGGAAGACCTTTGAAACTTGTGGTTTAAAATAAGTCATAGATATTTGTGTAGCTAGAAATCATCTCATTAGAGGTAAAATGAAAGTTCAAAATTAAATTGTCACTAAATATAGAAATGTTTCATTCTTTTTGGGATTGACTAAAAAGGAAAGAGTAAGCTGGGACATAGGGAGTACTAATTTTAACCCCCCACCCCCCTAAACTTCCAACCTCGTAGGATCAACGGCGTTCTGACTTACCATCCATATGACTGGAAACAGGAGTAGCATTTAAAGATAATAACAGAGCAATTATTTTGAAAATGTCTAGTAGAACTATAATTATAACCTGAACACTAATAACCCCTTTCCGTTTCAAAAAGCTTCGAATGTTCATGAACACAAGATACTTGGATTACATAGCAAGCAGCTTCTGTGAATCTGCAGATCAGATAACTAATAACTAGAGAATTGTTGACACCTAGAGTTTAGCCTCAGTACTGCTATTTCCATAAAGATAAAAAATTATGTATTGTGGCATTGACTCACATTGGCACTTCGGCCACACATTGCTAGAGGCTTAATACTAGTGAAAAAAAATTAATCTTAGCAGTTCAGGAAATAGGGTGAACATTATAAGGACCCCATGGAGAAAAAAAACCTTCGATATTTCTGTGGAAGTTCAAAATCTAACAGTTGCTTTATTAGGGAAAGAGATGCAGAATAATTAACAATGTCCCACATAAATGGAAGCACAATCACGTTTTCTCACCTTAGTACCACATGTTCAGGTGTTGCTGTCTCATTAAATTTCTCTATTTTGCGGATCAACGTATTACTGCACAACAGTGTTTATGAAAAAAAATTGATGAGAGAAATTTCACGAGATTTATTTCATATAGATAGAAAAGTAGGCTAATATATGTCCAATCTGAAGGAAGACAAACTGAAATTCGATTGAAGAAGGCGTGAGTGAGGTATTAGAGTTGTTCCTTAAATCGCATCTACAGCCATAAAGAATAGCAATATAGATTATTAAGTCTATTATCATATTGCAAATTAAGCACAGAGGATTATAGAGGGAGTGGCAGTTAATCTAAGATTACTCTACTTCAAGTAAATGTTTATCAGCAATTAAGGATCCTTATATCTCCTTTTCCATAGCATTTCAATTCTCGGTAAAGGTTGACCAATTTCGTTTGAACAAGCTCAAAGTTGTTATAGTCACTTGTCATGAGAATCTGATATTAATATGTCAATTCTACTCAATCATCAGCTATGTTGGATTGTCCCCTAAATAAGCAATAAGCGAAAAAGTATAGATGCAAAGGAACCCACTTCAAGTGTGCCACAAAAAGGTAACAGGTTTTGATAATTAGCTTGCTTTAGTTAAATACGTATTGGAAGTTGCAAATACTTAAGCCAATTTAGTATTATATTTCAAACGTCAAATTTAGCTGGTATACTGTGTGGATTGAGTACAATACCTTCTCACTCCAGCCGGAACAGCACGATGCAGTATGCAATGCTGAGCAGGATCCAGGGCATCACTAACAGTATGCGGTACTTTTATTGATGCTAGAAGACCAGAAGACCTTGTACAATTTACAGTGGAAGTAAGAAGAAGATGAAAATAAGGTAATTGAATAAATCATCAAAAGTGCAGCTGTATTTTGCAGCTGAGCAACAAAAAAGCAAAATAAATAAGGGCTAATTATTGGATTACGCGGGAGACCTATTATGAAATAGAGATGTGCATACTGATGGACAAAATGATAAAATGGTCTCTTATGTTTGCGAGTAGGTTCAAAATAGTCCCTATAGTATGCTTTGAACAGTTTTGGTCCTTCAAGTTTGTCAAAAAGTTAACTTTTGGCCTCTGTCAAATATTTCATAAACTCCGTCGGTTAGATTTGACCGGAACTGTGGGGAAAAAAAAGATTTAATCGAAAATATTATGGAAGTTCCATCAACCTAGAAACTGCAACACAAAATTTTATACACTAGACACAAAAAATTAGACCAAAAGTAGCAGAAATTGCACATAGAAAGCTGCACCAGACTCCAAAAAAGAGACAAAAAATAGCAGAAACTGCAACAAAAAAAAAAAGTTGTACCTCCAAATGTGAGTTCCCCCTAAATTCCTTTTTTCTCATAGTTTCCATCAAATCCAACAGACGGAGTTGGTCAAATATTTGACGGAGACCAAAAGTGTTTTAACTTCTGGCAAACTTAAAGGACCAACTGTTCAGAGCATACTTTAGGGATTATTTTGAACCTACTATCAAACATAAGAGGCCATTTTTGTCATTTTCTCCATACTGATATATCAAAAATTAATATGGGAAGAGAAGCGGCGGAGGTCAATCAAATGTGGAACTACAATTAAACAAACACAAAAGAGAAGATCAATAAAGCAAAACAAACATGATATAGGGACAGCAGTATAGTTGGATAATTTTGCAATAACTTCAATGATATTCTAAAAGAAGACAAGAAGGTGAAATGAGGATGAAAAAGGGAAACGAAGAAACCAATTGCTTGCTCTTTAGCCAACATTCAGATTCTAGATGCTTATTAATTGCACAAGGGAAATTAAGTTCCACCTTTGATTTGGGGGTGAAGCCAAAGAGAAAACATGAACAGAACCATTAGAACTAGTTGCAAGAAGAATATCTGGAAGTTCTGCTGCTGGGGCGAATGACAAAGAAAATATATTTGATGAGTATGTTCCTCTCCTGAAGCTATATGACTGCCAATGGACACGATCAGATCCGTTAAAGTATTGAAATAATAATCAATCAAAAGGCATAATTCAAATGAAGTTGCGATGCAGAAGCATCAAATTCCAACAATGTAGTAAATTGTAACATAACATATCACAACAGAAACAGTACTTCCGCACTAGGTAAGTACCTATTGTTTTTATTGGTAATTACTTTAACAACCTGTTTTCCGTTTTCATTTTTCCCAAATAGGACTTGATATTCCTCGGATAGATTGTTTAGAAAGAATGGTAAAGTACATTTGTTGGAACTGCAAAGTGAACTATCTAGGAGCTCAAAGGCTAAACTGTTCGCTCTTGTCTAGGTATGGAATAGACAGGCCAATAGGAAAACAAAGGCGAAACCAGGATTTGAAGCTTATGGATTCAAGATTCTAATTATGTTAAGTTACTGGGTTCTAAATTAATAATGTGTACATATTCAATAGATTCTTTAACACAAATACATGGTTTGGACCAAAGTTGTTGGGTTAGGCCGAACCAGTACGCCATACTTTACCTCTGCCCCTATAGGAAAATGATCCCGCACAGACGCTCAAATTTATGGTTACATGACTCATGAGATGATCTTAACAGATATTCCCCATCAGAGGACAACTACGACTACATTGAACTCAAAATACAGTTACTTCTCAGCTCCCTGTAGAAAAGTTTTATATACAATAGAACACACTATTTACTTGGTTGCACAACACTCAAACTACTTCTAGGAATTTGTAAGCCGAGCTCGAAGGTATTTAGTCCACATACTAGTGCAGAAGCTCTGTGATTTCAAGAGAAGGATACATATCTCAGAACATATACTCCCTCTATCCCAATTTATGTGAACCTCTTTTCTTCTTAGTCAGTCCCAAAAAGAATGAAACCTTTCTATATTAGTAACAATTTGACTTTAAACTTCCCATTTTACCCGTAATGAGATGATTTATCGCCACATAAATATCTTCTTTTTTTAACCTGAGCCACATAAATGTCTATTGCTTGTTTCAGATCACAAGTTTTAAAAGTCTTCATTTCATTCTTAAACTCTGTGCCCAGTCAAACACCTTCACATAAATTGCGATGGAAGGAGTACCTATTACTTATTAGTATCAGATTTAGATACAAATGTTTATCACAGTTCACCTTGGTTGCATCTGAAACAAGATGAACTCTGATCATGGTCCCTTGTTCAGATGCCGTTGAAATGTGAGTCCCACCCGATGAAAGAGTCAAGACAGCCAATGGCGCGCGATGAGCATCTATCTGCATTTTTTTAACGGTAACCGAGATAAGATAAACTCCTCTGTTTAGTAAAGGAAAGAAAGAGAAAATGTTTGTTAACAGAGTTGGTTCAAAGCTAGGAAAGCACTAAACTCTTCAAAATTACAATGTATAACTCTCAAAACCATCAATTTTATTATAGATGATCTCGTAAGATTATACATAACAGTAAGAATTGCGACCTCACAGTGCAAACGGAGGTCGGAAACATTATAGACTAACAAAGATCCTTTGGTTGTACTTGCTGGAAGAGCCAAAAATGAACCATCCAAGCTGGGTGAAAATGCACAAAGTCCTAAAATTTGAAAACAAGAACTCATCGATAAGCATTTATAACGTCTACTTTCATTGTACAAAAACTTGAAAGTTATAAAGCAGTGACTTCTTTTATTCTTTTCTTTTTAGGCAGGGTCGGTTATGTCATTGCTCCAATTATATTAGGGTCATGTCCCATACCAATCTAGTAAACAAGATTGAGAGTGAAGTCATAAAAAGTTGAAGAAAAGACTTTCCAGACAGACCTTTTGGATTCGGCACTGTATCAATTGTGTCCAATATCTTAAGACTGTTTATATCATAAATAAATGTCTTCTCCTGCAATATGACAATCAATCTGCAAATTCAAAGAAATTCTTTCAAAATAATCGCGAACAAGGTAAAAATAATAATTAGGAGTCTTGAATCAAAATTGATAAAAGAACTGCATGGAACTAACAATCAAGTTACAAAGACCAAATATATTCATTTTCTGATTCAGAATCAAAGTGCATGATTCATAGTACAGGGCGAAAAATCCTAGCTGCCACAAGAGAAGATTATCAGGAACAGTACATGTAAAATTTCTTTATTTCATTTATATTTAATGAAAAATGCTCCATTCAATCTAATCTACAACTTTCCTTGAACCAAAATAGTTTTTCCCTCAAAAACATCAAGTGTTTCTTGTTGCTATGAGAATATCTGAATACAACATGTCAAGCAAATTAAAAACCGAACAATGAAAATCTTCAATGAAGCAAATGTATTTTACCTTTTTTTATTCATGCGAACGGCAAGAATAGAAGTTAAGAAGTTTAGTTCCTCAAGAGCTACTCCAGTCACAGTATTAAACAAACACAGTCTTCGAGGCGACAAAGACGGCTGTTGAAATGACACAAGTAGTGAAAAACTGATCAAAAATCTAGTATATCAATGAATAGTAAAAACTTAAAAGGTCTACAATTAGAACTTAGTAAATTGTGGAACCTGTTCACCAGCTCCAACAATTGCGAGAAGGCTTGAGCTAAACAACATTTCTACTATAATGAATGCTCCAGCAGCTACCAAAAAAAATCAAATTTGTCAGGATATTGAAGCTAACTTGTATCCCTAACTTTGTATTAGCAAATGCGAAAAAAGATCATGACTTTGGGTGTGTTTGGTATGAAGGAAAATGTTTTCTTGGAAAACAAGTGGTTTCTTACACATTTTCTAGTGTTTGGTAAGGAAGAAAAGAATATTATCCCAAGGGCATTTGTATGTAATCTAGCAAAACATTACGGGGGTGGGATGGGGTGGGGAGTGGGGGTTGGGGTGGTGGGTGTGGGATGGTCAAAGGGTGGGGGTTGAGGGCGTTGGGTGGGTGGGGAGGAGACAATGAACTTGGAATATTACTTATGTAAAAAAAATTTCCTACTTTCATTAAGGAAGTCATTTTGCTCATTTTTTAGGAACTTGTTCTCCTAGAGAAAATATTTTTCAAAAAATTTTGGCCAACCAAACATGAAAAAATTGGAACATATATTTCTGGAATATGTTTTCCTCCATACCAAACACACTCTTTAAAGATTGTTATATTCCATAGGTTACATTTTGACACTAAATTTTTGAAGTTTTAGCTGGATATTGATTATGTTATGAACCCCCGTTATGGGCTTGGTAGACCAAACAAGTAATAACACAGTCGACTTGGGCCTGAGGTTAAGTTGAGGCTAAGCAAGAGAACCAAACAGCCCACAATAAAGTGGATTTCATCTGAGATCCGGGTGAAGCAAAGTTAGCACATTAAAAGAGAGCAATAGACTATTGAAGGGGTTATGCGTATTGTTCTGTATTGCTGATGTCGCACACCGTATTGGGGCGGGATGGGCGAAATGGAGGCTCGCCTATGGGGTACTGTGCGATAAGAAAGTGTCGTCTAGACTTAAAGGTAAATTTTACAGAATCGTGGTTAGATCAGCACTATTGTACGGGGAAGAGTGTTGGTCAGCTAAGAGTGCTCACATTCAGAAGATGAATGTAGCGGAGATGAGGATGCTCAGATGGATGTGTTGCCATACTAGGAGGGATATGAACGAAGTTATACGGGGAAAGGTGGGAGTGATCTCAGTGGCAGACTAAATGAGGAATGTGAGGCCGAGATGGTTCGGACATGTGAAGAGGAGGTGAGAGAATGCGCCAGTAAGGAGGTGTGAGAGGCTGACTATAGCAGAAGTTAGGAGAGGCAGAGGTAGGCCAAAGAAGAACTAGGGTGAGGTGATTAGACATGACATGTCACAACTCCAATTGACTGAGGACATGATCTTAGATAGGAAGATGTGGAAGTCAAGGATTAGGGTAGATGGTTAGTAGGTAACATTGGGTTATCATACTTGTAGTCGTATGATTTAGGTAGTCGCGTAGTTTTTTTTTGCCAATGTGTATTGATATCTGTTACTATATTTGTTTTGCACATTTGTTATTTTATCGTCTCTTCTTCTTTCCTATATTCATGCATCGGGTACATTGCTTTTAAGCCGGGGGTCTAGCGCAAATAGTCTTTCTATCCTGTAAAGGTAAGGATAAGGTCTGCGTACATCCTACCCTCCCCAGACGCGACTTATGGGATTACACTGGGTATGTTGTTGTTGTTGTTGTTGTTGTTGTTGAGTAAAGTGTTTGATTCCTCTCATCTCCATTTTTAGTCTGATCTTCTCATCCCCTTCTATTTATCCTTGTGTATTCAATTCAATCTTTCCATTCTGTTGTTAGTATTTGCAGTCGTTTTCATATATTGAGTTAAGTTGTAATTCCTTTTCAATGTTGAAGTACTAGAAGAAGTGTTTGTAAACCAGTTCATTACATTATCAACTACATTGAAGCAACAAAGGAACAATAACTACATCTCAGTCTCAAACAAGTTGGAGTCAGCTACACAATGAAAGTAAAGATACCCCTTTTAACTGAATTTCCTTCTGACCCTAAATTTTTGAACTTTTAACAACATAACAACAATTACTACACTTAAAATGTTATGTACCTTCCTAATTTTTCCAAAATATTTGAATCAAAATCAAAATTTTATAAGCCTAAAAGAAACCCTTTTTAGTTCATAAGCAAATAAAAAAAAATAAAAAAAATTGCAGATCACTACTTTACCTCTTTCATAAAGGAGTCTTCCAGTATTACAATCAAAGATTTTGAATCCTTCCCTTGTTCCAATTGCAAAGCAACTATTTAAAAATTAAGTTAACCAATAAAATAAATATCTAAAACAAGATTGAAAAATAATTAATACCCATTAAAAGATTTCTTGTAAAATGGAGGGTTTACCTGTTATCTTGATTGAATGAAGCACATAGAATTGGGTAATTAGAGGGTTGATTTGCCATGTGATAGTAAAGTTTTGTTCTTTTTTTTTTTTTTGATCTTTTAGAAAATCAATTTACAAAGGTATATGATTTTGTTTTAAGTATAGAGAAATTATAAAATGGCAAATTTGGAGAGAAAGGTTGAAGGTGCAGTCAGCAGTGTCTAAAGCGTTGAAAGTTTGAGAAAATGTTAAAAATGGTCCTTTATGTTTGAGGGTAGATTCAAAATAGTATCTTAAGTATATATCAAATAGTTTTGGTCCTTTAAGTTTGTAAAATATTAATACTTTTAATATCTGTAAAATATTTATCTAACTCTGTCTAGAAATAACGGAAACTATAAAAAAGAAGAAGCAAATTATACTGGAACTCACATTCAGAGGTATAATTTTTGTAGTTTCTGTTATTTGTGATTTATTTTAAAATTTTGGTCTAATTTTTTTATTGATAACTTTTGTTTGTTTTTCTATAATGTCTAGTGCAGTTTCTTATGTCGCATATTTAGGATTTAATGAGGTTTTCTTGGTGTTATGATTAAAATAAAATTTCACTATTTCAAATCTAACCCACAAAGTTCAGCAAATATTTCTTTTGGTAACAAGTTCATTAAATATTGAACAAGAGTAAATGTGTTATTGTTACAAACTTAAACGATCAAAACTGTTTAGTGCATACATAAGACACTATTTTGAACCTAGACCAAATTTGTCATTTTCTCTATATATTTCTATATTATATTTTTGGATTAAACATAAACAAATTTCAGAAGGTAAGGGAGTTAGAGCCTGTTTGGATTACCTTATAAGTCAAAAGTCATAAGTTAGGAATCCTAACTTATAGCGTTTGGCTTTTTTTTATTATTTTAGATTTAAAATATTTTTGTATCTTACACAAACACTACGAAAATGCTTAAAAATTATTTTGACTTAAAAGCACATAAAATAAGCCAATCCAAATAGGCTCTTAGTAGTTTGTTGCTCTTCGATATGGCTAATGAAATTGGTAATGAAAAATAAAAGGTTGGGTCCTTTTGTTTTGTTTTTTGGGTTAATAGTATTTTTCGTCCATAAGTTGTTGGTAAATTTTATTTTTGGTCCTCCTGATATATGATTCAATATTTTACTTTAATTGATTAAAATGTGTCATTTGGTTCTTTCACGTAAAAGTTATGTTATATTTGATTATTTATAGAATTATATTATCATCAAATATGGAGTAATAATACAAATTTAACATAACACATGAATATTTAAGTGGTGATATCAGTAATAATTATGGTAAATTTGTGGATACTCACAAACAAAAAGATCAACAGTGCTCTATTCAATTAATTTGACAGTTCAATGTACTTAATCGAATATTATAGAGACTAAAATCAAACTTTATCAATATACTTAGTCGAATATTATAGAGAATATGGCAACCTAAGTAAAAAGGGAATAAAATAGGGGGGGAAATAAGACATAAAAAAGCTAATCTAAGGGGCTATTACTAAAAAGGACTTGAAAGTATCTTGATTTATTGACATATTTTGGTATATGACGTAATAAATAGCAAATACAAGGACATAGAAGGCAAACCCTTTAGTTGGCAAACTAATCATATGATTAGAATATATTTTCTCCGTCTCAAAAAGATTGTCTTAGTTTGACTTGACACGCAGTTCAAAAAATAAAAATAAAACTTTTAAAATGTGTGGTCCAAAACAAGCCTTAAATATTTGTGTGGTTGTAAATCATCTCATAAGTTAAATTATTTCTAAATATAGAAATGTATCAGTCTTTTTAAAACAAATTAATAACAAAAGTAGAACAATTTTTTTGGGACAGGGGAAGTAATTAGAATGCAACTAAGGCCTACAAAACTCTTTGTATTGACCCTTATATAAAGTAGTAATATATAGAGGAAATAACTCATATATACAACTCATATATCTAGTTTGCAGTCATATAGCCTACTGTATCATCGGTGTATAGATAACAGATCGGTGTATATACTTTGTATAAACATACAAAACCACCTCAAATTACAGTGTATAAATAATGTATCTATTCTATATAGCTATATGTAAGTTACTCAACTTCTTTTGTAACTTTACATATGCATCCTTATACACGATTATACATTATATATATTATAAGAATGTATAATAATATATATAGCCAATTTGGATCAAACCGGGTAAAGTGGGTATAGTTGGGGCTCAATTGGCAAACTAGATGCCCCGGTTGCGCGCATAATGTATATTGGATAGAAACTGTATTTGGTCGAGTGATGAAATACGTAACTACCCCGTCATTCAAGTATAGGAGTATCAATTTAAATTTAAAAAAATCAACTTTATTTGGGCTTAGTCCATTTAGACGCTAAAGATTGAATCTAGTTTACTAGTCCAAAGTCCAATTGACTATGACTTATGATACATGTCAAGTTATCTGGCTCTAAGTCAAACGAAGCAGTTGGTAGAATCCCGTCATAGGTCGAGCAGCATGGCATGTCAAATCAAATACATTGCCTAATACAAGCACGATAAATATAGATAAATGAGATTGATTCATAATTCAAACAGAACAATCAAAATCATACTTTTGATTTAATCACAATTCTTCTATTACTATAAACATGGAGCTCCCATCAAGCCAAAAGGAGACCAAGGAAGAGACCATCTATATTAGAGACATAATGTACTTGAACACATTCGTATTATTAATAAAATTAATATTTTATGACATTTGTAATTATTGAATTATTATTTGATTGGTTGCAATTATTCATATATGTGCATCCATTGAGCTTACGTTATCATTATTAGAATGATATATTAATGATAGAACGTAACTCTCAAAATAGTCTCGACTAATGATCATCGAGAATGTGATATCGATGATATGCTACAAGTCGACATGTGGTCTGCATCACATTCTTGGAGAATGTAGTATGTCTCACAGCTATGAGTAATGATTACTCGTGATGGATACATGGATACTTTGGAGAAGTATTGGTATGCCATGTCGATAAACTATTTGTTATACATGTCTATAGTGTTATCGGTGTGTGGAATATAAAGGTCATTTGACTTGAGGTCAATACGCACCTTGTTTACAGAATGATGTACTTTGACCAAGTTCTAAGCTTAAACTCCTTCTGGATAAGATACGGCTTATGTTGGGTGCATCAGGATGTAAATCAAAGTGGTAGTTGAGCCAAGAATAGGATTCATTCCTCGATTGGAAATTCGAGAAAACACTCAAGTTCTCAATGTTATTAGGTTGACTAAAGTCATTGGCCAGTGCAAGAGACATACTTAGAATATGGTCTAGTTGTCAACTAATAATGTGAGATAAAGTGATTAAGCCATTTGGATAGACATTTTGCAAATCCTAAGCGTAATCGAGTGTGTCGCGAATGGAAGGAATTTATAGTTCCGCATAAAGGTTAAGTTTGTTGGATTCATGTAAACGTACTTCACATATTGAGTTCGTCATACGACGCAGTCTAGAAGTTTCATATGGACCTTACTTAGATTAATGTCGATATGTGAAGGCCTATAGGGTCACACTATATGCGATTGTTTCTTCGATCTAAGAGTGTATTGAGAAAAGTATTAAATATTCGATTTAGAATCGAGATATTTAATTTATAATAATTATGAAATATTTCTATAAAACAGAAATTATTCAATTAAGTCGAATTGAATTTCGAATTTAATTAAATGTATTTGATATATTATATGGGTACTCGGACAAATATATGGAAGCAATTGGGCCAGAAATTACTGGCCCAAAATCGGCACCTTGGCCGTCCACTTGGACGTGTGAAGTGGACCAGCTAACATTAAAATGGGTCAGGTTTTCCTGTTTTAAATCTGCTTAGGTTTTGTCCTGAACTCCTATATAAACAACACAAACTCTATAATAATAAAGTTAGTCAGTCAGAAAAAATAGAGGATTAAAGACTTAGAGCCTTGAATTACTTTCTCTCTTCTAACGAAAGAATTCCTAGCGTTCTTTGTTAGATAAATACACTGGAGTTGGAACTTGCAATCGGAGGAACAACTCGCGTGGATACCATAGTTGTGAATCCAGCATACGAAAGCCTGTAAGTTTTCTTTTGTAGTGTTTTGAACACTTTGTATGATTAACGTATATGCCATGTCAGGATCATTATTGGGTAAGTAAAATTTTAAACTTCCGTTGTGCTTACGAACACAACAAATCCCTACAGTGGTATCAAAGCACATGCTGGTTTAAATGATTATACGATAATCATAATAACGATTACGTGGGAAAATAAATTGTTTCAATTTATTAAATTAATTTTCTGAATAAAAAAATACCATGAACAAGAATGGCAAAGATCGTTCTGCGTGAACAAATGGCGATACCACATTCTGATTAATTAAATTAACTTTAAAAAATGTGAACAGTAACTGGTATCCACTATTCCGGCGTGAACAGTGGTTGCAGTCATTGTTCCAACGTGAGCAATGCGACAGACACTGTTCCGGCGGGGCAGTGGCTGTTTCCGGCGGATTTTAGGTGATTCGACGTGTTCTAACACCGTCTCCACTATTATCGAGAAATTCACTTTATAAGACGGTCGATAAATGTGTTGAGAGGTGACGGGACGCGGCATAGACGCCGGAAAAATCGCCGACGGCGGGGCTATTTCTAGCAGCCTCGGGTGTCGAAATTGTGAAGTAATACCACCGTGATCATCTCGATGAGATGAATCGAACGGTGGTGGTGTTACACGGCGAAAGTGACCGAAAAAGGAGCACCACCGATGGTTTTGGAAACCGCCGGCGGTGGCTCGATTTCTGGCCGCCGTGGGCCACCAATCAGAGAATGAAAACCACCGGTGAGTTCGGCCCGACGTGGCCATAGATCGGTGGTATTCAATTCCATCAATTTCATCCCGAAATCCAAATCCCAAATTTGATTTGGGGTTGGAATTGATTTTGAAAATTTGAAATAGTTCAAGGACCTAGATTATAATTAAATTAGGTTTTCTGAAATTACAATTCGGCCCTTGGAGAAAATCTAAATTTTTTAGATGTTTCTGAAATTGCAATTTAGTCCCTGGAAATTTTCAGGAAATTTAAAAGCGTTTTTAAAATCAGCAGATTTGGTCCTTGGGGCAAATCTGTAAATTTCTGAAAATCAGATTTGGTCCCTAGGCGAATTTGTAGTTATTTTAAGGTTCTGGAAATTGCAGAAAAATCCCTGAAATTTAAATTTTAATTTCTGAATTATTAAGGGACTGTTTGGATGAGCAGAAAATTCCGAAATTGAAAATTGAGTTTTAAATTTGGAATTTAAAATATTTTCTGAGTTGAATAAATTAATTAGCGCACGATTATTGTTATTTAGCATGTTATTTGATAATGTACGCTTATAATTATGTTCCCTAATTATTTAATTGATTGTCATTTAAATAATTCGTATAGTGTCCGCATTATATATGTCTGGGTAGGCGGCGCTCAGTATTTGTTAGACCGCATTATGCATGTCTGGGTAGGCGGCACCCAGTATTTGTCGGACGGCATTAAATAATATTTGGGCAGGCGGCGCCCAATATGTGCTCTATTTGATCTAGCACGCGTAATAAGGATCTTGATAAAACCCTGATTAAAATGTTCCCCAAATTTAATATAAGTCTAATTTGGAATCCGTGCGTCGTCCGTTATAATTGAATGAGTGCAAAATCATTTTCGGCTATAAGAGTATTTACACTCTAGTGTTTGCTCTAAGTCTACGAGGACTCAGACTCTTCATAGATGCATGTGTTTGCAGTAGCGAGTGAGAAACCTTTGTGAGTATTTACGCCCTAGCGTTTGCTCTACAAGGCCAAACTTGCTTAGATGCACTATTGCAGTCGCATAACGGGGTTGACTTACTTAGTTATGTCTTGACGCCCTAGCGTCGGAATAATCTAAGGGCGCATATCGATTGTTTAGAAAAGTCGGTCAAACCAAGAGTTGCAAATTGTTTGTAATTGGTTTGGAGACCTATCAGGTTGTACTGTTGAAGTTATCAGCCCTAGCAAACGCGGAGACAGTATGGACTTGGATCTTAGCCCATTATGATCATATCTTAGATGAGTCTGTATTCTTCCATGGGATCGTAGAATATGTTAAAATAGTGGGAGCTAATTAAACTAAAGGTCATGTTAATTAGTTAACGAATGTGTTCATAGAAATTATATTTTAATTTCAGTCTATCTATTTCTTTGGATTATTTAAAATGTCGAATTTGTCATTGAAATGCTTGGTTGAGACTAATAAGTTGATTGAAGCTAATTATCCGGACTGGTTGTGTAATTTGCGTTTGGTACTGATACAAGAAAAAATTGAGTATGTGTTAGACATAGTTGTTCCAAAAGTTCCTGATGAAGAGTCTGATAAGTATGCTTTGTTTGACAAGGCTGATTATCAGAAGCATTTAGATGATGCTACCTCGGCACAGTGTGTCATGTTGTCCTCCATGAATGTAGAGTTACAGAGGCAGCATGAGAACATGGCCCCCTATTAGATGCTAGAACATTTGAGGAGTCTTTATAATTCACAGTCTCAGACTATGGAGTATGAGTTGTTGAGAGACCTCTCCAAATGTAAGCTGAATGATGGGGGTCAAGTGTCTGGTCATGTTCTGAAGATGATTGGGTTGATAGAAAGGTTGGCTTCGATTGGAATGAAGTTGTCCCAGAATGTATCTGTTAACCTAATTTTGAATTCGTTTCCTGGTTCGTTTGAGAATTTCATTGTGAACTTCAACATGAATGGAACTAATGTGAATCTTCCAGAACTTCATAATATGCTGAAGACTTATGAATCATCTACTTCAAAGAGGAAGATTGTGCTCATGGTGGGATCATCTACTAAGTTCAAACCTAAAGGTACGAACAAGAAGAATAAGGGTAAGGCTGGTGCCAAACCCACAGTCTTGAAACCTAAAGGAGGTGTTCAGAAGAAGTCTAGATTGGTCAGGGACATATGCCTCAACTGCAAGCTGAAGGGGAATTGGAAGAAAGATTGCACCGCTTAAAGAAGAGACAAGGCACTAGGTGCTTCTGGACCTGCTGGACAAGATATGTTTGTCATTGAAACTAATATGTCTATAAGTAACTCTCACTGATGGGTATTGGATACAGCATATGGCTCGCACATTTTTAATAATGTGCAGGGCCTAATGGACAGCAGAAAGGTTAGACCATGGGAGGTGGACCTACATATTGGAAATGGAGCACGCGTTGATGCTGAGCGTGTGAGAACTTATAGATTAGACTTACCTTCGGGTTTTACCTTAGAACTAAATAATTGTTATTTTGTTCCCTCGATTACGAGGAATATTATTTCTATTTCAATGTTAGACATTAAGGGGTTTTCCTCGAATATTGCTAATGGTAGTTATATACTATCTTTTAATGATATTGTTTGTGGAAATGCTCCGCTTGTGAATGGTTTATATATTCTCAATTGTAATCGTGAAATCCTCAATGTGCAAATCAAACGAGCTAAAATAAGTAATCCAAGAAATCACACCTACTTATGGTATTGTAGACTTGGTCATATCAATGAATCAAGGATAGCAAGATTAAGAAAGTTAGACTACCTGGAACCATTTGACTTGGAGTCCTATGATGACTGTGAATCTTGTTTGAGAGGAAAGATGACCAACAAACCATTTTCTGGGAAAGGTGTGCGAGCCAAAGAGGCACTTGAGTTGGTCCATACAGATGTATGTGGGCCATTTTCCACTCAAGCTAAGGGAGGTTTTCCTTACTTCATAACTTTTACAGACGATTTCATAAGGTTTGGATATGTGTATCTTATGAAACACAAGTCCGAAGCCTTTGAGAAATTCAAGGAGTATAAGTTGGAAGTAGAGAAACAACTTGAAAAGAGTATCAAGACTCTTCGATCAGATCGAGGAGGTGAATACTTGAGTAGAGATTTTCTAGATTACTTGAAACCTCATGGAGTCCAATCAGAATGGACACTTCCTGGAACACCACAAATGAATGGCATTGCTGAAAGGAGAAATCGAACCTTATTGGATATGGTTAGATTCATGATGAGTTTTTAGCTCTTCCAACATACCTTTGGGGCTATGCTTTACAAAACTCAATTTATATTCTGAATAGAGTTTCTTTAAATTAAGTAGAGAAAACGCCATATGAGATATGACATGGCAAGAAGTCTATTCGTACACGTATGCGAGCCTGGGGCTGCCCTGTATATATGTAAAGAAGATGTTTACTGACAAGTTGGAATCTAAAAGTGAAAAATGTTACTTTGTGGGATATCCTAAGGAAACAAGAGGATACTCTTTCTATCTTTCTGGAGAACATAAGGTCATTGTTTCCAGAAATGCAACTTTTCTTGAGGAGGACTATGTCTACAAGGAACAGAGTTACAATAAGATAGAACTTGAAGAAATTCAAGAATCACAAAGCAACATAGATGGTGAATCCTTGTCGAACTAGACAAGAATTCAATGAGAGTATTTGGTGAATGTGTGTTACTTAGAATACAGCCTTCAGCCAGTGGTAGTGATGTGAGGATTAATGCAGAAATGCAAGATTCTCATACACAACCAATGGAAGATGATACAATAGTTGTACATTCTTCCATTCATGAAACATATGTAGATGATATTCCTGAAAACTCTCATAGTAGTGGAAACACACAAGAACATTTTCATGATCAGAATACAACAACCACAGAAACGCAAAATAACCAACTCTGTAGGTCCACTAGGACTCATCGTTAGCCTGAAAGACTTAATCTCCTTGTTGAAAGTCAAAATGAGATAGATATTCCTGATGATGATGAGCCTACAACCTACAGTGAGGCTATGTTAGACATTGATTCGCAGAGATGGCAAGAAGCCATGAAATCTAAAATGGACTTAATGTATGTCAATCAAGTTTGGAACTTGGTTGATTTGCCAACAGAGGTTAGACCCATATGATGCAAATGGATCCTCAAGAAGAAGATTGATGCATTTGGCAAGATGCAAACCTACAAGGCTAGGTTGGTAGCAAAAGGTTATAATCAGAGGCCTGAGGTCGATTATGATGAAACCTTTTCGCCAGTTGCAAAGATTAAGTCCATTCGGATTTTGCTTGCAGTAGTTGCATACTATGATTATGAGATTTGACAGATGGATGTTAAGACCATTTTCCTAAATAGAAATCTAATTGAGGAAGTGTATATGATACAACCTGAAGGTTTTACATCCAAGTCAAAACCCAAAGCAGTATGCAAACTACAAAAGTCCATTTATGGACTTAAGCAAGCATCAAGGAGTTGGAATATTTACTTTGACAAAGTTATCAAATCGTTTGGCTTTGTCAGAAGTAAGGAGGATTCATGCGTTTATAGTAAATGTAAGGAAGGGAGTATTGTTTTCATTATCATATGTGTAGATGACATATTAATAATGGGAAACGATAAGTCCCTTATGCAATCAGTGAAGGAATGGTTGTCCAACACCTTCATGATGAAGGACTTAGGTGAAACCTGCTACATTCTTGGAATTAGGATATACAAAGATAGACCTAATAGATTGTTAGGGTTGTCCCAATCTACATACATAGACAAATTGCTAAGACGTTTCTCAATGGAAAACTCCAAGAGAGGAAGTATTCATATGGGTCAAGGCATCAAGTTATCTAAGAAGGATAGTCCTTCTACTGTTACAGAACTTGAACGCATGAAGAGGTTCCCATATGCTTCAGCTATAGGATCAATTATGTATGACATGACCTGCACTAAGCTAGATGTGGCCTTTGCACTTAGCATGACTTGCAAATTTCAGCAGAATCCTGGGGAAGACCACTGGAAAGTAGTCAAGAATATTCTTAAGTATCTTAGATGAACTAAAGAATATTTCTTAGTCTATGGTGGGCAAGAGAAGCTAGTCGCTACTGGGTACACTGATGTTGGCTTCCAAATAGATCTTGATGACTTCAAGTCACAGTCTGGATATGCCTTCATTTTCAATGGTGGAGCAGTGAGTTGGAAAAGTTCCAAGCAAGAAACCATTGTTGATTCGATGACTGAATCCGAGTACATTGCTGGATCAGAAGCTTGTAAAGAAGTTGTCTCGATTTCTGAGTTCTTAAAAGAACTAGGGGTTGTTCCAAGTGTCAGTCATCCAATAACGATATATTGTGATAACACTGGTGCGATTGCGCAAGCTAAGGAACCAAGATCGACAAACAGAAACAAGCATGTACAGAGGAAATATCACATACTTAGAGAGATGGTGGAATCTAAAGAAATAGATCTAGGCTATATTCCCACAGATGATAATCTAGTTGACCCATTTACTAAACCATTAAGCTTAGCTAAGCATAATGGTCATTTCGAAAACATGGGCGTTAAATATGTTGGAGATTGGCTCTAGGCCAAGTGGGAGATTGAAAGTATATATGTCCTAAAGACAATCTATATTAGGGACATAATGTATTTGAACACATTCGTATTATTATTAATGGAGATTAATATTTTGGCATTTGCAATTATTAAATTATTAATTGATTGTTTATAATATTCTATAATATGCATCCCTAATGGTTACGTTGTTATTAATAATGTGAGATATTAATATTATAACGTAACTCTTAAAATAGCCTGGACTAATGATCATCGAGAATGAGATATCGATGATATGTGATAAGTCGACATGTGGTCTGCATCACATCCTTAGAGGATATAGTATGTCTCACATGCTACGAGTAATGGTTACTCATGATGGACACATGGATACTTTGGAAGTATTGGTATACCCTGCCTCGGTCTTCACTTCCACATCCGTCCCTTGTGACACGTCAAATTATTCACAAATTACTTAAATAAATAGTTTGAATAATTGCAATGAAATGATTGATTTTTTGTTGTTGATTTAATTAATTAATAGGATTATTTGAGAATGTCTATTGAGGTCCATAGAAAGAAAGAACAAAAATTCAGCCAAGTTAGATGGATTGGGCTATATTTTAATTCATTCAAACAAAACCGTTCAAATCTCAGGTTTACATCCCCAGGATTTTTACATTATCATATCTCTCTTTTTCATTATTATTTTTCTTTTATTCTACGCGTGTCTACATTTTCAGAAAGTATTTGAAGCTAAAAAAAGAAAGTTGAGCGGAAGTTGTGTTTGAAGATAAATGGATTTATGAAGGACCACGGACATTTCAATGCACAAAGCATTCCATGTTAGCAGGGACCGAGGAAGGGCTACACCTAAAGGATGTGATGTAGACAACCTACCCTGTCTGATTAGTGGCGAACTTTTATGGCCGAGCCATGGCGTTATAGGTTCTGGAATTTCTCAGGAGCATCGTTGTTATCCTGAGGAGCAGGCACTGCATTCGCACAAGTATGCTTTCCGATTACTGTTCTATTGGATTTGGGCGATTTAGGAGCTAGAATTGTAGGCCCAATAGAAGCAATCGAAGCTGGAGAAGTAAAATCCAACCTCTTAGGTATCCCCGAATTCGACGAAGACGAACCCACCTCAGTTATTGCCGTCAAATTCACCTATGTCACAATCAGAGCAGCCGGAGTTGCAATGTTAGTTTCTTCATTGACGATTGTTGGTTGCATATATGCTCCCTCTAAGCTCTGCCAAATGGGGATCTTTCTAGGTGATTTTCCTCGTCCTTTAGCCATAGCCGACCTCAACAGTGTATGTTAAGCTAATCAAACATGCACAGAGAGCCATGGAAAGATCATAATATAGTGTTCAATTTCTACAATGCATTATCATCTCATTAAATCACTTAACTATCATAGTAAATTTACATGATTAAGTGTAAATGCCCGTACAAATTAATATTTATCCATTCTTTCTCTCTCTCCCTCTCCAATTAGGGATACATGACATAAATTAGAATTAATGGCTAAGATTTAATTGAGTAAAGTAAGGCCCTAACATAGTTTAGATTATTAATAACTAGTCCATAAATATATTAAATCTTTTCTCTCTCTTCCTAAAGATTTTTTCCCTATGCAGTATCCCTCTTAATTGAGTTATTCTTTTGCCAAGTTGAGTTAATCTTTTAATTATATTTTTACTTTAAAATTAAAGCTATTTCAATTAATTTAACTACTTTTGCCTTGTCCAAATAATTTTCTCCAATTTTTATCTTTTGCTTTAGTTAATTATTTCTATTTATCTATATATTATTAAAAACTGAAGAAAAGGGCATCATACTAAGCCAAGTTACATCATCATAAAAAGACACGTGACATTATTAAGACAAAGTTAACAACTCCATCTAACTAAAAAAAAACTTCTAACTTCTAAATTTTAAATTGATAATTTTGATTTTTGAATTAAAAATTCAGAAAAAACGGTACATAACTGTGTCATCGTTTGTCTTACTCATTGTACATAAACTATTCAGTTTGACAATTTTAAGTTAAAAACACACGTTGACAAATCAATTTCAGGACCTATTTTGTGGAACTATATTTTCACAAAATACTCTAATTGCACGTATAAATAATGCTGCTAAAATTTAGGAATTAGAAATTTGAATAGATTTAAAACACATGTTTTTTTAACACAACTCAGTTTCAGAGTCTCTTTTTGTGGAACTATATTTTCACAAAATACTCCTATGGGAGATAATTGAACGTTAATTTCAAATAAAACTAAGTTTTTTATTTATATATTCTATTTTAAAGTGGAAACTTATCATGAGACAAAAAATCACACATATACACGTTTGCTGAAGATTAGTTAGTTGAACTAGTGTTAAAGTTCTAAATTTTGAATTTGAATTGGAAGATATATATATACTGTATTTTTTTTTAAAATGTAATACAATTTTGTTAGTTTAGAATTAATGTGATTAATTTGAAATCTATATCTATATAATGCTCCAAAATAAAGCAACGCAACTTCATAATTATCTGAGGAAAAAAATACTACAAAATTAACAATTCAAATAAAAATTCCTACAAGTGGGAGTGTCAATTATAGTGGAACCATGTTTCCACAACATTCTATTATTTTTAATTTAACTTTAAATAGGGATAATTTTTTTTTTAAAGAAACTGATGTTATATTTGCCTTAATCCAAAATAACTGATCTCAGATCTTTTTATTTTATTTTTACCTTCTGTTTATTAACCAAAAACTTAACCAATGCCGTAAGTCGCAACCACGTTCATTTGTTATCCTTCAATTTCGATTTCAATTCGGAAGAAATATCTACTAAAACTTAATGATTTACATCGTATGGTGTTAACTTTTGTCATTTGAAGAAACTAATTTTTAAATTATAATCGAGAAAATAAAACACTGACCGATTAAAAAACTGAAAGATAAATTATATTTAAAGAAATTAATTTTAAAATTCAAATTGAAAGTTGAAAATTGAAAAAAAAAAAAAAAACTGAAAGATAAGCATAACCCTAGAAGATAAAAAAGAAACGGAAAGATAAGCATTATCCGTAATTCATGATAATTATCAAGAGGCTTTCATACACAGATAAAATGGGAGAATTCTAAATTTACAGACACTCTTCGAACATCCATATAGGCAGCTTTGTCTTGGCAACGAATTTGGATGGTCCGATTTATTAGTGAATATTAAAATATATTCACCATATAATTTATAATTAATAGTAGTGTATAATTATGATAACTATAGGATTCTTATTCTATTACGATTCAACATTGTACATACTATATATATTTGTAATATGAGAAAGACTTCACAATGCAGATTAATACATTCTTACATGGTATCAAAAGTCAAACCCTAAAAACACCTAACCCTTTTTTTTCGTGCAAGCCGCCGCCGACCCCCCCCCCCTCCCTCACTTCGGCTGACGACGCCATAAATTTCCAAAAAAGAAGTGAAATTGATGACTTCACTTCGATCTCTTCGACTGAACCTAAAGGAATAGTTATTCAATTTTTCCTTGTCCTTTTTTTTTATGACTCCCATGTCTACTCCCACCTCTCCTAAGGCTATCGTCTCCTCCTCCACAGTCGTCATAGACAATACACCCGCTCCATCCTCCACTTTTTCTTTCCATCCGGCATTCGCCGTCACGAATATCAAGAATTTTATTCCCTTAGTTCTTTATCAAGAAGATTGTCAATATTCATCGTGGGTTGAACTTTTTCATATTCACGCATACGCATATAACGTGTTTGACCATATTGACGACTCTTTCCCCTTCCCTATCGACGTTCCAGACACGACGTGCGTCGTCTTGATGCTATCATCAAACAGTGGATTTATGACACCATCTCCAAAGACTTGTTTCATACGATTATGAAAACAGGTGCCTCGGCTCGTGAGTTATGGATACGTTTGGAGGAAATATTTCAAGATAATAAGCATACATGTGCCATGTATTTGGAGAAACAATTCAATAATACACGTCTTGAAATTTTTTCCAATATGTCTGAGTATTGTAAACAATTGAAGCTTGTTGTAGTGGGGACACAAATTTCTGAAACAAAGATGGTTTTCCAACTCGTTGCCAGCTTACCGAAAGGTGGATATGATACTCTAGCGACTATGATTCAACAAGCTGACCCACTACCGAGCTTCAATAGGGCCCGTTCACAATTACTTTTGGAGGAAATCCGACGTGCCAAGCAGGACGAACACAATCAAAAAGCGTTAGCGGTTGAAAACGGCACCAAACACCGCCAACACCGCCTAGCCGCCACCATCTGACAACCAACAACTCAAGATGGCAACAGATCGGATCTGGACCGGATCCTACTAGATCCAAATCCAGATTCGTTTTTCATACCTGAATTCAGATCCATCGGATCCACCGAGTCCACAGATCGAAACTGGATCCACATGTAAAAAAAATTGTCTTGCTAAGAATGTAACCTTGCTAAGAATTTTTTTTTTTGAACTGACAAACGATTTTTACTTAGCTAACAGTTTACTGTGTTTCAATTTTGAAATGTTCATATGAGATATTTTGTTTGTTGTCTCGTTTTGATTGTGAGCTATTAATTGAAAATGTTGGACAATGACAATAGTTGTGGAAAATGATGACTAGTATTTCCACAATGCAGAACTTGCATGTGTTTGGAATCTTCACAAATGAAGTGAATATAATTTTAACTACTTGTCTATGGAGATGTTAGTCATTCACTAATATAACATTGATTTTATTATCGAAGTTGCCTCTTTATTTTTTTATTTTTGAGTTAACGCGGGGATAAATTAAACTTGTTTTGAGAATTAAACTTGCAAGGATGTGCTTAGCAATTTTAAGAAAATACTTATAAAATTACATTCTAAAGTTATGAATATATTTAATAAAAAACGGATCCACGGGTCGGATCTGAACCGGATACGGATCTCAAATACAAGATCCAGATCCAGATCCAGATCCGATCCGTCAGAAATGGATTCGGGTCCGATCTGGATCCGTCGGGTCTAAATTTTGAAGATCAATATCCTATAAAACGGATCTGGATCCACCGAATTCAGACCGAGCCCAGGATCCACTGCCATCTCTACCAACAACCGTTGAGCAGCCACGGTGGTGGAAGAGGCGGCAGAGGCTGGAATATTGGAAAAGGTGGCAAGGGTCGAGGCAGAGGAAGACGTGCAGGCCAACCACAAAAGCCCAACCAACCCAGCCCAAGTCAGTGGGCCAACTAGTCCTTGTCGAAATTTATTTTGAGTAATGAAATGTAGAAATTATGTGGTTATGTTTTTAGGAAATTGAGATGAAATGGAAATATTTTGTGCACTATTTGAAAATATAAGAGTCGGTTTGCATTAGTTTGATTCGTTTTCTTCATAGTGTCCTTTGGCTATACACACTCAAATGTATGATTTTACTGAATTGAACCAAGTTACATGTTTTTTTGTCAAAAGGAACTTTTATTCATACTACGATGGGTTATTACATATCTTGACTTGTCTAGAGTAGTACGTAGTACCTAGATAATCATGTTCATACTAAGATAAAGCAATGATATAGCATAAAGGTTTCAAAAGACGATAAACTAGCTACTTTCATGTTTAGCTAAGTCGTCCACAACTGTGTTAGTTTCTCTCGTTACATGCATCAGTATCACCTGCAATCATAATTATTGTTCAATTATACGTTTATTCGCAAATCGTCTCACTTCTTCATATATGATCTTCCCCTTCTTTTCTTTTTACTCATGCAGTGCGTTTTCAACTAATTGCAACTCGTTCTTCACAATATCTTTTAATAACAAATTTAGTGAGTGGGATTACAATATCTTTTAATAAGCTTTCAAACGTAGCATGATTTTACACACTACTACCCTTCTTAAATGGTCCTACAAAATAATGATCTTACATTAAAGCAAGTCCCAAATGTTAAAATATCTTAAATTGCAATAATTTTCTTAGACTAATGTCTTTTCACTAGTGGCAAAGAAGTTTTCTTTGTTTTTCTCTAAGAGCTGAACAAGTCTTGGAAGTTCCAGTACACACGTGTTTGAATTATCACGTACATTACTTGAAAAGGTCTAAGGAAACAAAAAAGGATAATAATAATAAGAAGAAGAAGAAGATGATATTAATGGAGCATTTGCAATAAAAAGATTTGTCGACAGTGGTGGAGCCACCTTTGTCTGATACCGAAAATAAGACTATATAAATAGGTAACAAAATAAAGGAATTACGTCTATATACAATATATTGAAACCTGTTAATTTTTTCGCTTGATTACTGTGTTTATATCTTGATTCTGCTATAAAAATCCCAACTCTATCACGGTCTATTAAGTACAATTAGGTAACAGTAAAAGGAGTGGTATACTAAGCTCATTGATAGAATATGCATTTACTTAGTAAATATTGCATTTATTTAGTAAAATATTGTGTATAAATTAGTTTCCTAATTAGCCTAATTAGTAGCCTTGTATTATGCTACAATACAACTATTAGTTTGTATATATTGACTTAGTAAATATTGCATTTATTTAGTAAAATATTGGTATCAAATTAGGTTAAGCATCCTAAACCTAGCCGTCAACCACCTTCTTCTTCCCCAATCTCCTTCTTCCTCCCCATCGTCCATCTTCCACCATGGCTAACACCTCCAAATTCCATTCCGCTCTCACTGTTACCAACGTCAAATCCCTCATTCCCATAACGTTGGACATGGAGAATGGGAAATATCATTCTTGGGCGACTTTATTCAAAGTTCAAGCGAACATACACTCTGTTCTTGAACATATACTGCCTCCCACCGAAGCTGCTACAACGAAGGCGTATAACGAATCAAAGGAAGCTGACCTCCCTCTCTGGACTCGTCTTGACAATGTGGTGTTGCAATGGATCTATGCTACCGTATCCCCTGATATTTTGGACACCATTCTCGTCCAAGATGACATCGCTGCAAAGGCATGGAAACGAGTAGAGGACTTGTTCCATGACAACAAAAATACATGTGTTGTATTCCTTGAAACACAATTCACCACGACAATTATGGCGGATTTTCCTTCGATCACAGCCTATTCGAACCGCCTCCAATCTCTCGCCACCCAGCTTGCTAATGTCGGTGCCCCCGTCTCTGAACACCGCCTTGTTCTGCGCCTCCTTGCGGGTTTTCCAGAGGCATATCGCAACTTCGTCACCAATATGCAACAAAAGAAAACATTACCAGGGTTTGCTGAGATGTGCTCTAGGCTAAAGCTTGAAGACACCACCAACAAAGAATGGGCCACCCGCGAGCAAGGTGGTGCAGCCCTTCTGACCGTCGTTGATGAACCACATCCTCCCTCTTCACAGCCTCATGGTGGTAATAACAACAACAATGGTGGGCGGAATAATAATAACCGCGGCAAGAAAAATTACCGAGGCAAAGGAAATAACAACCACCAACACCGTGGCGGAAACAACGGTGGTGGCAGCAACCACGACGGTAATAATTCTGGCAGCAACCACAACGGTCATGGCGTGGCAGGCCGTGGACATGGAGCCCATAGCAGCAACACCCAGCCAACTGGGCCGTACTGGCAGTACCCTCCACAGTGGGCTTGGATGCCTCCCCAGTGGGCCGTACCTCCATGTCCTTATCCCACTATGCCTTGGCAACAGCAACAACGTCCGAACAATCATGCAGGGGTGCTTGGTGCACGACCACAGCAGTCATACAATGTGCAAGCTCCTTCCCAAGCAGGGTATGCTCCAACGGATATAGAAGTTGCTATGCACACCATCTCCCCCCATCAACCGGATGAAAATTGGTATATGGACACCGGAGCCACTTCTCACATGACTGCAAACTCAGGTAGTCTCACGTCTTATTTTAAATTGAGCACAAATAATGGTATTGTTGTTAGTAATGGTAGCACTATTCCAATTCATGGTTATGGTCATAAATCTCTCACTACGTCCAAACCCTCCTTAACCCTATCCAATGTCTTGCATGCTCCTAAACTCATCAAAAATTTTATTTCCGTTAGAAAATTCACTAATGATAATATGGTTTCAGTTGAGTTTGATCCATTTGGATTTTCTGTGAAGGATTTCTATACGAGGAGACTCCTAATTAGATGTGAGAGCTCGGGGGAACTTTATCCGTTTACTGACAACAATCAAGCCATCCGAAATCACTCCACATTCCTTGTTGCTGCCTCCTCAAATACTTGGCACTCTCGACTGGGTCATCCGGGAGATGTCAGACTTAATTCTCTTCGTAGTAATGCTTTTATCAAATGTAATAAGGCTCGCAACTTTTGCAATTCTTGTCCTTTGGGGAAACACATTAAGTTACCTTTTCATGACTCTTTGAATGTTACAACTATGCCTTTTGATATCGTTCACAGTGATTTGTGGACATCACCTATCTTGAGTTCTAGCGGACACCGTTATTATGTCCTATTTCTGGATAATTTTAGTAATTTTTTGTGGACTTTTCCGATCTCTAAAAAATCCCAAGTTTACTCTATTTTCCAATCTTTTAAGGCATTAATTCGAACTCAATTCGAACGAGATATCAAAAACATTCAATGTGACAATGGCCGGGAGTTTGACAATGGTCCCTTTCAAACTTTTTGCAATAATAATGGCTTGCAATTCCGTTTTTCTTGTCCTCATACTTCCCCTCAAAATGGTAAGGCAGAAAGAAAAATTAAGTCAATCAACAATATTGCGAGAACACTACTTGTTCACTCATCTATGCCACCTTCTCTTTGGCATCATGCTCTCCAAATGGCCACATATCTTCTCAACATTCTACCTACCAAACTCTTAGGGTTCAAGTCACCTACTCAAGTCTTGTTCCACCGGGATCCTTCCTATTCCCATCTCAGAGTCTTTGGTTGTCTATGCTATCCATTATTCCCCTCTACAACGATCAACAAGCTACAAGCTCGTTCTACGTCTTGCGTATTCTTGGGATATCCTACCAATCATAGGGGTTACAAATGTTTTGATTTATCGAGCAATAAAATAATTGTTTCAAGGCATGTTATTTTTGATGAATCACAATTTTCATTTTCAAAGTTACACAAACCATCTCAAAATTCATATGAATTTCTTGAAAATGGAATATCACCTCAATTCTTTTATAATTTGCCACAAATTCCAATTCACATTCTGTGGCAACGCAGCTCCAACAACCCAACAAGCGCCCAATCGCCCCTTGCGACCCGCCCAACCGATGCCCAAACTCCAGCTTCTCCTACAAGCCCAATCCCATTGAGCCCAATTCAGTGTCCTCAATCCACCAACACTCCCCGGCCCACGCTACAGCAGCCCGCCCGTATGGCCACTAGAAGCCAACACGGCATTTTCAAGCCTAAACAACAATTCAACTTGAGCACCTCTACTACAACTTCCATCTCACCCATTCCTAGGAATCCTATTAGTGCTCTTAATGACAAAAATTGGAAAGCTGCTATGACCGATGAATATGAAGCTTTAGCTCAAAATAAGACGTGGGACTTGGTTCCACGCCCTCCAAATGTGAATTTAATTCGTTCTATGTGGATTTTTCGTCATAAAAAGAAATCTGATGGTTCTTTTGAGAGGCACAAAGCCCGTCTTGTAGGTGATGGCAGTGGTCAACAGGTTGGCGTGGATTGTGAAGAGACATTCAGTCCGGTTGTGAAATCGGCCTCTATTCGGATTGTGTTGAGCATTGCAGTGTCCAAATCTTGGCTCATTCATCAGTTGGACGTCAAGAATGCTTTCCTTCATGGTAATCTTAATGAAACTGTGTACATGCATCAGCCCTTGGGATTTAAGGATCCCGTTCATCCCGAGTATGTCTGCCTTTTGAGGAAATCATTATATGCGTTGAAGCAAGCTCCTCGGGCATGGTACCAACGGTTTGCAGATTATGTAGCCACAATCGGTTTTTCACACAGCCGATCTGATCATTCACTATTTGTTTATTGTCGTGGCACTGACATTGCTTACATCCTTCTGTATGTTGATGACATTATTCTCACAGCTTCCTCAGAAACTCTCCGCAAGTCCATCATGTCTCTTCTCAGTGCCGAATTTGCCATGAAAGACTTGGGTAATCTGAGCTACTTCTTGGGCATTGCAGTTTCACGTGATAACAATGGTATGTTTCTTTCTCAAAGGAAATATGCAGAGGAAATTATTGAACGTGCGGGCATGACCCATTGTAAGTCGTGTCATACTCCGGTGGACACAAAATCCAAGCTTAGAGCCATGAGTGGTGCGTCCTACGAGGACCCAACACACTACCGCAAGCTTGCAGGTGCTCTACAGTACCTCACATTCACTCGACCGGACATCTCATATGCCGTACAACAGGTATGTCTATACATGCATGATCCGAAGGTTGAGCACATGAATGCACTCAAGCGTATTATTCGCTACATACAAGGTACTATCACTTTTGGCCTGCATCTGTAAAAGTCCTCTATTGGATCCCTTACGTCTTATACAGATGCAGATTGGGGTGGATGCCCGGATACCCGTCGATCCACCTCCGGATATTGTGTCTTTCTCGGCGATAACTTGATTTCTTGGTCTGCCAAACGACAACCCACACTATCAAAATCAAGTCTTTGGCCGAGTATCGAGGAGTGGCTAATGTTGTTTCGGAATCTTGTTGGCTACGGAATCTCCTTCTAGAGCTAAAGTGCCCAATCCAGAAAGCTACATTAGTCTACTGTGATAATGTTAGTGCTATATACCTCACAGGTAATCCAGTCCAGCATCAACGCACTAAACATATTGAGATGGATATTCACTTCGTACGTGAGAAAGTTGCACGTGGCGAGGTCCGCGTTCTACATGTTCCATCCCGTTACCAGATTGCCGACATCTTTACAAAAGGGCTTCCGCGCGTACTATTTGATGATTTTCGGGACAGTCTCAGCGTACGACAACCTCCCGCTTCGACTGCGGGGGTGTGATAGAATATGCATTTACTTAGTAAATATTGCATTTATTTAGTAAAATATTGTGTATAAATTAGTTTCCTAATTAGCCTAATTATTAGCCTTGTATTATGCTACAATACAACTATTAGTTTGTATATATTGACATCACAGAATGAAAGAAGATCAGGGAATTATTTATTTTACACTCATGTTATGTTTGTGCGCGATTCAGGAGCGGCTACACAGTATCGGTGGCCTAAGGCAAACTTTGATAAGAGGCTTTAATATATTTTTTCAAAAAAAAAGTTATAAATATTATATATTTTTTGTAAAATTCATTTTTTTTTACTTTTTGAGATATTATTCATCTTAAGTAAGATTTTGTCAATTTCAATTTTGAAAAATATATTTCCGCTGAAGCAACTATTACAGGAATTGTTAACATTATTTTATATAACAACAACAACATACCCAATGTAATTTCACAAGTGGGGATTGAGAAGGGTAAAGAGTGTGCGCAGACTTTTAGAGAGGTTGTTTCCGATAGACCCTCGGCTCAAGAGAAAGTATCAAAGCACATAAAAATGAAATAACAAAAGTGAAAAATCAAGGCAAAATACTATAGAAAGCAAGACAAAACATTTCAAAAAAGGACAAGAAACATCATATACTAACAAAAATCAAAGGACAAGAACTACTTTATAGGTAATATAGGCATTTGAAAAATAATTAAGTTTTTTATCTGATTCGATTAAAGTATTACCTTGTCCTATCTCTCTTAACACTCTTAATTTAGAAAATAAATCTAAATCATTAATATCAGATTGACTATTACAGTATATTATAAGGAACATTCAAGATTAAGGTGAACATTTTCAAATTCTCATCATCGAGTGATCTCAATTTTTTACCACTATACGGTAGAATGCTTTTTTCAAGGCCTACTTTTTTTTAATCAAATCAAAGTCCCAAAGATATCTTTTAAGTGTAAAAATGTAATAAGATGTAATATTTTATATATATATATAATAAGAACTTATACAATTAGAGGCCTAAAGCTCAAGCTTTAGCAGTTTTACTCAAAGGCCATCCCTAGCGCAATTGGGAAAGAGTCGGACCGTATTAGACTTGTTATTTAATCAATAATCTTTTGATCACACGATAACACATTTTTTATCGTTGTGCCAAGACATTGGTATCATGTAACCGTATCAGCAATTTTTTTATTGTTATAATCCATAGGCCACACGTAGGCAGTGGAATAGTTATAAAGTTTCTATTGAACGTGTAACATGTGAACTTTTCTTTGAGTATTTTTGTAGCATATGAGATTTGTAGCATATGAATCTCATGAACTTGCTTAGAATGTTCTTAGAAAGTTCTGACTAATTCTCTCGCCTTTTATGGAAAAAAGACTGTTGATTTGTTTCTTAAATCCTTTTTTTCCCCTGAAGTTTGATTAATTGTGATTATGTTCCTATAAATAATAAGTTTTTCGAAAATATTATTTGTGTAATCTTTCTCACTTTGTGCTATTTTGAGTTTTTGAAAATCTCCATAAACTAATTTTAAGGGCAAAGGGTGTGGAATAGGTGAAAGGAGGACAAATTTATGTAATTTCCAAATTCCAATGCGTTAAGGCATTTTAAACCTTTTTCCCGTTCTATTTTAAAATGATGTAACAAGGGAATAATATCACTAAAAAAAATAACAGATGGATAGCAATAGTTATAAAAGTAATTCAACCAAACACTTCCAAAAATGAGTGAAATTTGTTTTACCACTCAAACTTTGCTTTTAAAAATCACATACCTCCTCCAAGTTTGAATAATAAACATACTTCCTCTCTTCTTTTATGGAATATCTATTTTACACTTACCTTTTTCAATCACATACTATTTTACATTTCGATATATTAAAACTATATTACTTATGTCTCAATTAAATTTTTACTCATTCTCCAAGTACACATTAAAGTTCACATTTTAAATGGTAAAGGGTCATATTTGCCACTTTATTATGTGATAAGTATCAATTTTACCTCAGTTATACTAATAGTATAACAATATCTCCACGTTATATAAGTGGTTCAAATATACCTTTCTTCCGTTAAGTTATCCAAAGTGGATATCTACTCACACGTGGCACTGATATTTTGGTGAGGTGAACGACTCTTCCGTTAAGTTATCCAAAGTGGATATCTATTCACACGTGACACTGATATTTTGATGAGGTGAACGACGCGTGGCATGCCACATTAGACAACTTAATAGAGAGTATATTTGATGTATAACGTAGGAGATCCTTTTCCTCATTTTAAAGCCATCCTGAAATTCCCACCTTTCACTAAAAGAAATGGAAAAAGGTGAGAAAACACCCTATTGGCTGAGGCATATCACATGGATAATACAGCCTAGATAAACCTAATTCTTTGTTTATTTTTGGTCAAATCCATCAACGGCCCTTGGTGTGTTAAGATTTTTTACTTGAATAACTCAAATACTTCTTGTTCTACTTAGACACCCTAAAGTATAACTTAACTGTGCCATTTAGACAGTTTTCAACTTGACACATTGGGTTATACACCAATTCTGAGAGCGTGATGTACTCCTTCTTCGTCAATCTTTACCCCTAACATCGTCAGAGCTCTAAAAATGGAATCGGTTTTCTTCTTGAACTCATGACAACAGCTTTTTCTTTCTTGAATTCTTCTTTTTTCCATCAACTAATTAATATCAAAGTTGTAGAAAACTATTCATGAACAAAATTACCATGTGATTTTTTTACACCGAGGATACTTAATTGCTTGTAGACCCAAGTATAACATGTAAATACTCGAAAGCAAAGAAAAAAGAAGCATAGGAATGGAACAGATCTATACCTTAAAGATAATGGTTGGATAGTTAAAGGATTTAACACGACAATTTGGCTACCCTGATTATCCCATAACTTGTTGAGGGAAACTTTCAGACTTTTAAATTAGTCGTAGTTGGCCGTCCGGCGAAGCTCCGACGGCGGTGACGTTACCAGTGAAGGAGACGAGAGAGTGTGTTTAGAACATAGGTTTTTAATTTATTATTTTGCTGAAAAATAATTTTTTCCTTTTCTTTTTTCTTTTTATTTATTTTTAAACTATTATTATTCACCCAAATGTCACATGTCCTCTTTTAATTAGTCATCATTCCACATTACACGCGATATTACATACACTTTGTAAATTTAGTTGATTGTCAAAAAACTATCTAATTGGAACAAAATTGAATAGTCTAAGTGCTCACTAGACATAAGGTTTAGTTGAGATGTCTAAGTGAAAAATCTTGACGACCACGAGAGGCAATCCATGGATTTGGCCATTATTTTTCCTGATAACCTATGCATGGTCTTGGCTAGGGATGGCAACGGATCGGATCCTACTAGATCCAGATCCAAATCCATTTTTCATACAGGGATTCGGATTCAGATTCAGATCCATCGGATCCATAAAAATCAGATCCGAATTCACCGGGTCCATGGATCGGATCTGGATCTACATGTAAAAAAATTTTGCTTGAATAATATTCCCACATGTTGAAACTTTTATGACAAAATGAAACGCAATCTGATTGAAAAAAATGATTGAGTTCATTCAATCAAACTACACAAACATGACACCATTCTTCCAAAATACTGAACAAAGTTTTAGCATCACAAGAAAATAAAGACGATTGACTTCATTAGTGATGCTGAACATGTTGCAACTTTGAGCTAATTTTTGGAGGCTTTAGTGATGCTCCACTTGTAGTTCTACTGATTGACTTCATTAAACAACATAAAACAATGTCAGTCATATATCAAAAGTCCTAAAAAAAAATTTGCTGATCAAACAAATAAGAGAAAGATACTTGAAGCTTACGGCTAGCAGATTCAAGAAAGGAAAATTTAAAGAAGAGTGATAATTTTTTCTTTTTTGTAGAAATGAAAATATGGGAAACTGCAGAGAGCATATAGGTAAAAGAAATGAAACTTCAAAGAAAAATTACATGGTTCTGTGACTTGTGCCTTATCCTGGTTCAACCCTTTATCCAATACATAAATTATGGAAAAAATTTAAGAAAATACTTATAAAATTACATTCTAGGTTATGAATATATTTAATAAAAATGGATCCACGAATCGGATCTGGACCGGATACGGATCTCAAATACAAGATCCAGATTCAGATCCGTCAAAAATGAATCCGGATCCGATTCGAATCCATCGGGTCCAAATTTTGAAGATCCATATCCTATAAAACGGATATGGATCCACCGGGTCCAAGATCCATTGTCATCTCTAGTCTTGGCTTGGATTGAAAGGACAAAGTTACAATTATGAGGGGTTATTTGGTTCGCAACTAAATTATCTTGAGATTATAATCATAGGGTTATAATTTCTTAATTAAATTATCTCATTTGGGTGGTGGATAAAATAATCTCAAGTTTGATGAGATAAGGTAGAATATTCAGGATTAAGTTTTGGTTTAAATTTATACTTTGTTTGGTTGACAGTATAAATTTATATATCAATGATAAATTTATACCGTCAACTAAACACAATATAAATTTAATTTTAAACTTAATTGTGGGATATCTCACCTTATACCATGTACCAAACTACTTAAAACTGCATTTATTATTGGTCTGGATTTGACCAAGACATAAGGAGAAGAAAGATGTGTTGTATAATATTTTATTTACGTAAAAGGATCAAAAATGCCCTTAACGTATTATAAATGGTTTAAAAATGCTCTTTTTCCACCTATTGAATCAAATTTGTCCCTCCTTTCACCTATTGGGATAAAAAATGCTCTTAACATATTAGAAATGGCTAAAAATACCTCTTCTTTCACATATTGGGTTAAATTTGACCTTAACATTATTTTTAAGCTTAAAATTTTTCCTCCTTTAAGAGCATAATTATATGACATTTATTAAATTTTAATTAAACATGTGGCTTTATTTGATCCACATAAAATTTTAACACAACCCAAAATGAATTGACCTACTCACGACACAACCTAACACAAAATTTATGTCAAATTAACGCATCTAAACCTAACAAGATTCTTCTTGTTAAGTCCTTCCATTCAGTGATTGAGATGAAAAAATAGCAAATTGCTTCTTGTAATATCTAACTACTAAGAAGGTACATGTGACTGATCACTACAAGAAGAAAGACATTTACTAACAACATTTTTTGTTTTCATATGTTGGATGTTGTTACCAAAAGTATTTTTTGCAACAACAAAAATTATTGCATGCCGTTGCAATAACTTTCTATGCGAAAAGCTTTCGCAACAAGAAGTTTTTTTTTTCATTTACCTTTTTAACAATAAAATATAAATTTTTGTTGCCATTTACGTTTTTTAGCAACAATATATTTATTATTGCTAAAGTTTTGTTGTCAATTCTATACTTTCTTGTAGTATGAAATATCTTGCTGAAACAAAGAATTATCAATAGTAGTTGCTTATAATTAATCTAATTCACTATAATATCTAAATTAGAAAGAGACATTCCTAAAGGCAATATTTTAATATGAAGTAATTCAATTATTTAAAATATGTCATTTAAATAGATGTATTCGTAATAATGAGAGAACGTTAATTTTTTATAATTAGAAAACAAACTATTTAAATAGAATTATACACACAAAAGTCATAAAACTCACCAAGTTAACCAAAATCTAATGTACTATTTTTTTACAATAAATTAAATTTCATCATATATCAATTGATTAACAAGGTCATATATCATTTTCGTTTATAAATCGGATTAACTTACTTGTACTTTAAATGATAAGTAAATCAAGAAAATAAGTATGTTGAACATGTACCCGTTGACATTTCCTTTTTGTAATGACAATGAGGGTAAAAGAGAAAGTTGAGTTTGAATAACAATTCATAAATCTTATATTTCAGTTCTCTTCTTGAACTATTTTAATACAATAATAATTTGGTATATGAGATTTCCTTTTAAATAATGGGCACATGGTTAATTAAAATTTAATAAATGTCTTTAACCATTTGAATAAGAATAAATATCCAAGAAACAAAAACTGAGAAAAATGTATTAAGCTCCAAGGCTTTTCAAGTAATAACAAGTAGAAAGAAGTTTTCCTTATTGATCCCTTTGACAATTCAAACAAGAACATCAATGCAAACAAATGCTTTATAATAACCAAAAGGATGCTGCAAATCTGATGGTTTTAATTAAAGAGGGCCTGGAAAAGTCCCGTTCTCCCTCTGCTCGTTCCACCTCTCAACCTGAAGAAACAGGCGAATTAAGAAAATATGATATCCGTGCTGACAAAAGGTAAAGGAAGCCATTTTTCGACTTAAAAAAAGAATAATACGACAAAACCAGTAATAGATTTTAGCCAAGTTTAACGTTGAAACAAGAGGGAGCTCGAAGTATAACAACATTGATCAGATTAACAGCAAGGGCGGAGCCAGAGAGAAAGCCAAGGGTTCAGCAGACCCGGTACCTTCAGTCAAAACCCTGAATTTGTATTACAAAATTGACAAACTCAAAATTCTGGCTCTGTCCCCGATCACAGGAGTTCAGGAATCAGGCATATGGAGAGAACTATTTTGTCGTAACCAGTCAAAGTGAAACAACTGCAAGTACCAAGGACTAATGAAAGCATAGGCTATGATATATACAGTACTTAGTGAAAAACTATAGGAATAAAATCATTGCATCTTAAAACCTTTCACTTAGCTAAATACAGAGCAGAATAGAAGCAGGGGACACAAATTGGCGATTACCAACTAGTTGGGATTAAGACTTAGACATTGTTGTCACACTTGCATTAAATCTAATATCGTTTATTAGGAGTCCTTTTAAACTTAAGAGGGTTGTTCATCCATGCATGGACAATAGTGAGATTTATGAAACTTCTAGTTTTAGAGAATCCTTAATTTTCCTAAAACAAATTTTTAAGTGGCGTTTGGTTAAAACAATTGAAAATAAAAGTTATTGCAAAGGAAAAAAACAGCATTTATGGTTGAGATGCAATACAAGACAATAGTCCACCTAGAAAAAAAAGGAGAAAAGAATATCAAGTTTGGAAATAACTACGCCTATGTGTTCAGTTACATTAGAGAAGTTCTTTTGCCCCCTCCCAATTCTTCAACTCATTTCAGGTATATCTTACTACCAAGGAAAGTAAAGGACTCGTTCATGTACCAACAGAAGTTCAAAAAAAATATTGGAGCTACAAACTGATCTCCACTTCAGATTTCAGAACTCTTATATTCAACTACAATAAATCCTCTATCATTTTTACTTCTTTAAAAGAAGAAAATTTAACTCTGCTTTATACGAATACCCAGTCAATCAAACTAGACACTTGAAATGGCACCCGCGAGTGTGGTCTAATTATGGTTGATGAAGTTGAAAAGAAGACCATGGGAGAGTAGGGGTTCTAATCCCATAGAGACAAAAGCTATATGTTTTGTTCTCGTCTATCTCAGCCTTGGTGAGCAACTTACCTGGTACCTATACTGCTGAAGGATGCATGTAACCGTTAGATGGTCCAGACACTACTATTATTAAAATTATAAAAAACGGGATAATAGAGCATGTTCATTTCTGGATTTTCTATTATTTTATAGTTGTGCAGTGAATAAGTAATCAATTACAGTTACAGACAGTAGATTATCATGTAAATTGTACTCCATTTAATTTCATGTGCTTAATTTGGTTAGACATGGAGTTTTAAGGATGTAAGGAAGACTTTTGAATCTTGTAGCCTTAAACTAAAAGTGTCTATAACATACACAAGTACCATTTGAATCTTGGGATCTTAAACATGCCACATCTTATACAGGAGTGGTCATAGAGGGAAAACGAGAATAGTATATTGACATCACTAAAATATAGAAAGATGCATTTTTTTAAAGAGACTCAAAAGAAAGTAAGATACATAAATTGAAACGGAGGAAGTAATTAGTTAACAATGTATGCAAGGTCCAAATCATTTTTTATGTATATGTAGATGTTGAATCCCCTTGGCTTCTTCGTGTATTTAATTCTTTATATTCTGGAGGCAATACTTGTGAACACCACCCAGACATATCCACAAACTTGATTGACAAATGCACGAAACTATGCTAGGTCCAAAAGAGGAGATATTTAACATGCAATCTAATAGTAATAGTGTGGACTTTAGCATGCCATGAGCAAGGATAGGATGTATTCAAGTAGGATTCATGACACACTTAATCACCTAGTCTTTCTTCCACATGAAGAAAAGACGGAGGAATGTGGTAGGCATTCAACAAACTGCTCAAGACTAGGCACCTCTTTTAGAAATTAGGTTTAGGCCAAATTTACGTCAATCTTGTGGGCCATAATACAATTCACCTTAATGGCACTAGCTGAAAGCATGAGAGAAGAGAAACGTAATAAGAACTGAATGCAGAAGTCAGATCCTTGCAATTTGGGGAACTTTGGTATCTTATTGAACAAAAATGGTGATATTGTTCCTCCATTGAATCTTAGTAGCTCAGTTGGTTGGCTACCTGAACTTTCACCTTGTTGGTGAGGGTTCGATTCCCCACCTTGTAATCCCCTCCCCCATTTCCCCTTCCCTACCCCCTATGTAATAAAAACATTTAAATAAATAAAAAAAGATCCTTGCAATTTTGCACTGAAGATAACTATTTTTGGGTTTCAAATTGGAAAAAGACGGTTTAGACCACCATACATATGTGCTGAATGAACAAAATATTTAACATATCCTGATGTCCTATTTGAATGGTTAAGGATAAGTACTTTAGTGGGTTCAGAGCATCCCGGCACAAGGATCATACTAGGCAAATTCACAAAGTACATTGACTATATAGAAATCCCCTATCATCTCAAATTATGGCTTAAACTTCTGTAAAGTTTTCAAAAGCAAGTAAAGCTCCAGTAACCATCTTGATCAGTTTGAATAAAAAAACTCAAGGAAGGGAAGGGAAGGGAAGAAGAAATAATGAGAAAAGGCAAAGCGATAAACAATGGCCCAACACAAAATCAAAGTTAATAAGCATATGACTCACCCATTCACCAGGGCAAAGTGCACGGTAGTATTTTGCGAATTTGTCACAATCAGCAGCTTCATCACCCTTTGCAGTAACACACCTGAAATTTGTGAAGAAGTAAGAGTTAGTAAAGAAAAAACTACGAAAATGATTAAGCCTCAAAACAACAGCTTCAGATGATCCACATATTGCAAGACAGTTCGAGCTTAACCAGCTCACAAGGTTAGAAAAAGTAGCATCAAGTTAAACGATCTTCTAAAAGCTGACCACATATATTGGGCCGACAATTTTTTTTTATCCTTTTTTCAAAAAGATTGGATGCATAGATTAATAGACTTCATCACGTCTCGAACCAAATTCCACCCTGTGACTAATAGCCTGTTTGGCCAAGCTTCTCCAAGGTCAAAAGTGCTATTATTTCAATAAAAAGTGTTTTTTTTTTCAAACTTGAGGCGTTTGGCCAGACTTTTAGGAGAAGAAAAAGTGCTTTTGAGTAAAAGGAGAAGTTTTTTATTAGCCGAAAAAGTAGCTTAAAGTACTTTTTTTTGAAGAGCACTTTTGAGAAAATATACTTAGAAACACTTACTAAAAACTTGGTCAAACACTAATTGCTACTCAAAAGTGCTTTTCAACTTGATTAGCCAAACACAAACTGCTTCTCATAAAAAGTTCTTTTTTGAATAGCACTTTTCAAAATAAGTTGATTTTAAAAGCTTGGCCAAACATGCTATAAATCCTCCATTTCATCTCTTTTTTTTTAAACAGGTACTCCCTCCGTCCCATTGTATGTGAAGGTCTTTGACTTTGCACACAGTTTAAGAAATAAATGATGTCTTTTGAAACTTGTGGTCTAAAACAATCCATAGAAATTTGTGTGGTTAGAAATCATTTCATTAAGGGTATAAAGGTAAATTTAAAGTTGAATTGTTACTAAATATAGAAAGGTGTCATTCTTTATGGGACTGACTAAAAAGGAAAGAGTGTCATATAAATTGGGATGGAGGGAGTACTATTTAAATCCACCATTTCATCTCCACACATTTGTTTTTGGTTGGTAGGTGGGAGGGATGAAAAGTACGTTTACATAATTTGTTTCGTCATAAATTTAACAATATTGTTTCACAGGGGAAAAGACATGCATTAAGCAGAACTTCAAACAGTCTATAGCAGCATTTCACTATTGAGAGAACAGCCCCTAGTTTAGCAGATGATTTAAATTCATTGTTCTCTTTCAGAGAAGATATAAAGATAAATTCCCTAGTCTTCTAAAGGATTCTCAATCCATTAAATGCCATGCTTACACAAGCAAGAGAGCGTAAGTCTGTGAAGCACCAAACTGTGTAAAAAATCCATGGGAGTTTACCTATGAAACTCAACGTAGCGTGTGAAACAGTGCCTTGTTTGATTGGTTGTTGGGAACCGGAAATCAGCTGGAGCAGTCTTAAGTTCAATCTGAAAGGCACACAGAGGAGACGGCAAAAATAGAACATGAGTAACAAGTACCAAAAATAATCCAAGTGAAGTAAATCCATTCGTGAAGTAACAGAAAATCTTAAACACCTTAAAAAGAGAGATCATTGCCACTTATCTTCCATTTCTTTTTTATGACAAGGAACGCACATCCACTACCCTTCGGGTGCACACAGAGAAAACCCCGCTCCGTTCCTGTGCAATAGCCACAAACCACAGAAGAGAGATAATCCGCACTAGGTAAGCCCGTGCGACGAGCTTGACCCAAAAGGCAAATCCCCTGCTATCGTAGGCAAGTGGTATCGAACCTGAGACCTCCATTATGGAAGCCCCATGCTCAACCAACTGAGTCACCCTTGCGGGTACTTATCTTCCATTTTTAGTTACAATTTGCTTTTACCTTATATCAATGTAGTACTCCCTCCATCCCAATTGGAGCATGCTTGGGGTTTTACGGCTTATCGATGCTAATGCGTATAAATAAATTAGGTGACACATTTGAAGTGTTTAACTTATCTACGTATTGGACGCTTGAGAACACGCGCACAAGTTTTTCCAAAATTTTGAGTCGAAAGTGTTTAATAGGAACATTTTATCATGTATTTAGGTGCTCAATCGGAACATGATGTAGTTCGAGTGTCTAAATGAAATTTACTGGCAGGTTTGAGGGGTTGTCGATATATTCCGCCTAATTATAAACTTCTCATTTTACCCTCAATGAGATGATTTATAGCGACACAAATAACTATGGCTTGTTTTAAACCAAAAGCTTCAAAAATCTTTCTTTCTTCCTTAAACTCCGTACTCGGTAAAAGATCACCACGTGAATTGGGACAGAGGGAGTATTGAATACAACAAGAATGATGAAGGTTTCTATATTCTAAAACTGAAGTTCTCTTAACACTAGAATATGCAGAAACAGCTATATACAATTTACAGCTTCAATCAGAAGCAGATCTAGTACGAGCTGTATTAAGTAAATTTCTGAAACAGAAATATAACTCACGCCAAAAACCAAAATATTTATACCAACCTCAAAATCTAATCAAGAAACCCAATGTAACATGTAAACATAATCACATTATTTGGGAAGGAATCAGATAAGAAAACAGTCCAAAACAAAAAAAAAATGTATACTGCGATGCTGAAAACATCACATCCAGTCATCATTTTGTTAGCCTTCTTTTCCCCCCAAACTAAGTCACCCCATCAGTGAACTACTTGAAGCTAATAGGCTACAAACTAACAACTTCTAGAACTCATTTTAATCTAGAGATGAGAGGAACCTCAAACCTCAAACAGCTAGCTAGATTGCTGCTAAATCTTAGTACTACTTCACAAAAACCGCTAAAAATTCTCTTCTTTCGATCATCATTCAACAATCTAGTTGAACCCAATACCTAAATCCTTTAATTATACAACCTATTCATCCAAATTTGTCAACTTTTTTCCCCTTCTCATTTTGGTTCTTTATTTATTTGTCACATGAGAACGCTTAGATCAAAGACTTGGACTTTACACTTTTCCACACACCAACTTTCATATTCATCCACAACCCATAAAACCAATAACCTCTACAAACAATTCTGACTAAAAACTAAAAACTCACCTTATACACAAAAGAAAAAATTCCCACATCTATACACATTTATATGAGCAAATACACATCAACCACAACTAGGAACATGGGTTCTATAGAAAAGCTGTACAGATCCCCGAAGAAACTACAGAAAATTTCTTTAAAATCTGTTTTTTTTATATTTACTCTATCATATATCACCATCTCAGTACAAAAGTAAATTACTTGAACCTTATGCGCTACAAAGTAACAATTTCAATAACTCATTTAAGCTGGAGATGAGACCTCAAACCTCAAAACATCAATCTAAATGCTGCTAAATCTTAGTACTATTTCACAAAACCACTAAAAATTCTCTGTTTTAGTTATACGACCTATTCATCCAATACCCAAATCCTTTAATTATACAACCTATTCATCCAAATTCCTCAAATTTTTCGCCTTCATGTTTTAGTTCTTTATTTATTTCTCAAGAAAAGGCTTAGATCAAAGACTTCAACTTTACACCTTTTCATACACCAACTTTCATATTCATCCACAACCCATAAAACCAATAACCTCTACAAGCAATTCTTTGACTAAAACCAAAAACTCACCTTATACACAAAAACAAAAAAAAAATCCCACATCTATACATATTTATTCTAAGCAAATCTACATCGACCACAACAACCAACAACATGGGTTCTACAGAAAACTGTTTAGTCAAACACTAGTTTAGCTCTTATATTTCTATGAAAAATGTCCAAAAAACTACAGAAAATTTCTAAAAAGATCTGTTCTTCTATATTTACTCTATCATATATCACCATCTCACTGAAAATTTAACATTCTAGTTGAATCCAATACAACCTATTCATCCAAATTCTTCAACTTTTTTCTCCTTCTTGTTTTATTTCTTTATCTGTTTTCTCACATGAAAAAGGCTTAGACCAAACAATTACACCTTCCCAGATATCAATTTGCATATTTATCCACAGACCCATTAAACCAATAACCCTCTAACAAACAATTCTTTCACTAAAACCAAAAACTCACCTTCTACAAAAAAAAAATCAATACATTTTTTTTATGACAAGGGAACCGCTACCCTTTGGTGCGCACAGGGAACTCCTATGTAATAGCCCGTAAATCACACCCTAGGCAAGCCCTGCTCACATCTCTCTCTCTCTCTCTATATATATATACACACACACACACACACACACACACACACACACACACACACACACATCAATCACAACAACCAGTAACATGGGTTCTACAGAAAAGCTGTACAGATCACCAAGAAACTAAAACTACAGAAATTTTCTTTTAAAAAATCTGTTCTTTTATATTTACTCTTTATCATATAAAAATTGTATCTTTTGAAATCCATGAATAAATAAAAGTTAATAAAGGAACAAATAGATGATTAAAACAAAATATAACTAGGGTTTGTGTTTTCTTGTAAAAATTTTGTGTTACCTCGTCAGCCATGGTTGATGCAAATCAAAGTGACAGCAATGAGAGAAGATGCTTCAAAGATTATTGAAATGAAAAAAGAAAGATTAGTAAGTTGATTATTATTTATAAGTTTATAACTTTATAATAATCTTGGATCCGGTTCCTTTGTTTACCAATTCTGATTGTGTTATTTTTATTTTATTTCAACCTTTGCCCAAATTCTTTTCTTCTTTCTTGTTTTTTTATTCTTTTTGTGTTTGTTTTTTATTTCTTTGACCAATATTTTAATATTTATTGCTAATTTCTATGTCTTGAAAAGGGATAAAGAAAAGGCAAAGCAAACTAACGGAAATACCCAAAAAAAAACAAAATAATTATCCGCCCCACCCTTCTAAACTAATTACCTACCATATCCCCTCTCTCAAAACTATTTACCCTACATACCCCTCGTCCAAACCCCTTTTTTCGTGATATCATCGACAATATATTTATATATCATAATGATATCATAGAGTACTAAGAAAAGAAGGACTGAAACAGTTTTTCGTGATACCATTTCAGTATATTTATATACCTGGTATCATGATCCTACCTCCATGATAACATCACAATATATGTGTATATAAGACAATGCTATCATAAAATTAATTCAAAAAAAAATGTGTCTTTTTTTAATAAACAAATATGATTATCCATGATATCATCTCAGTATATTTATATACCATGAAGATATCGTGGGGGACTAAGAGAAGGACTGAAGTAATCTTTCATGATATCATCTCAGTATATTTATATAATATATTGATATCATAATTGGGGCATTTCGGATAAATAGTTCAATTTTTTCTGAGGGTATGAACATGTAATTAGTTTGATTTGAGGGGACATAGACGGTCTTTCCCCTAAAGAAAATAAGAAAAGGTACAAATTATATATTTTAGAAAACACATGTTATAAAAAATTATATTTATATGTTTTCACCCAGAGAAAAATAATCTCAATATCCTCAAGATTGACTTTCAAATCGATGAATTTTCTGATGGCAATAAAGCTTGTCATTCTATTTATTTGACCGAATCTGACTCTAGGACTGGCCTTTTACTAGCGTTTTCATTATGTTGGTTCAATTACTCAATTGTTCAGTTGGCTTACCTTACACAAATTCTCGATCGATTTGATCGAATTTAAATAAATCAACTTTTATAGTAATTTGTATGACCCACAGAAAAATAAAAGCATAAATGAAAATATTCTACAAATTTATAGGTGGTTTATGTCTTTTTGATAATTAATTCAAAACATGTTAACTAAAGTTTTATGTTGCCACCTCGACTTTAGATTAAAATCTACTACTCCTCTTGACTTTAGAAATAGACATCGTATTTCTTCGACAGTCAAAATTGACCAACGGTTTGGTGGACTTCTTTTTTCGTGAACAACTATAAAACTCATTTGAGTAATTATGTATTTGGATTTTGGATTGAAATGAAATTCGATAATAAGCCGTCAGTATGTTTGATAAAAAAGTGATGACAACTAACTTTTTGTTAAAATGATTGAAATATCTTTAATACTATTTACAAAAAATATACATTTAAAAATAGTTTTACATAAACCAAGGACAAATAACAGAAATAAAATAGAGGGATAATTAAAAATTATGTTTTAGGAAGACTATTTTGGAATAACAAGAAAATTAGAGACATGTATACATACAAAAATTTTACCTATATAAGCAGTAAGCCAGTAACATGTTCCAGGGGATTCAATTGAACCCCTTCACCATAGATAGCTTAACCACCGATTATAAAAGAAAATTACTTTGCAAAATAAGTTTTGAAAGCAAGTGAATCAGAATCCAACTGCATATTGCCTATCTATCTGTTTGTCCATAAAACAATGAACATTAATTCCATACAACTCCTCTAAAGGCTTTAAGTATGAGAACAAAAGGAGTGACATCATAATGACTATGAAATGTACAATTCTATAGTCTCATGAAACTACTGCTTCAGCCCTGCAAATCTTACATTAGAGATGCAAAAAACCTCTTTTAAGTTGAACACGAAAAGAATCGCGTTGGTAAATTTGGATTAAAGTTCCACGGATGCAAAAACCGGTTGACATCTCAAAGATTCAACTTAGCCAAGCAGACCAAAACTACAGATAGCAAGAAAATTCAGCTCCTGGCTTATGGAGCATCATGACTTCCTCCCCATGCAGCAACATTGCCAGGTGGAGTTCCCGCTCCGCCCTGAGCACTTGCACCCACGCTACTTCCATATGGATATGTTCCCTCTCCCATAGCACCAAGAGCCCCTGGGATATGAGGTCTCTCATAACCATCTAGATGGTGCATAGGAGGAGCGGGATACATGGGATCTGAATTCATGTGGGGGCGACCATAAGGATCAAAACCTACGGAACATGTAAATACTCTCAGTAAGTGTTATGAGCAATAGTTACAGAATAGGAGACCAAAACTAGCATATGTTTGCTGTGGCAAAAACTAGCATGAATCACCTTGAGCTCTTTTCTCAGCAATTAACACCTCAGCACGCAATCTCTCCACTTCGTTAGCCATGCCAATCAAGTCTTTCTCCATAAGTTTCATTTGCTCAACTTTCTCTATGTTTAGACCTTTTTCATACTGGAAGGTCTTACTGCATGTTCCAACAAACTAAAACAATCATAATTACGGAATGTAGAGGGTTTACTAGCAAGATAGTCCTCCCCTGGACCCCAAGAGTTGCATAAACATGGCACGAAAAAGAATCTCGTCTTGAATAAAAACTGCATCAAATAAGCCAAAGATATGTTGCCCTCAAGGCTTTGGTCTAGTGGTAAGAGCGTAGCATGTGATGTGTGGGTTAGGCGCATGTCATAAGTTCGAACCCTGCTATAGAAAAAGTCGGGTATTTAAGTGGAGAAGGGTATAGGGAGGGCCCATTATCCAATTTTTGTCATTTTTTTCTAAAAATATGCCCAAGATATGTACCGAATGTAAGCACAAAAGTGATACTAATCTATGTTTATCTGTCTGGGCAGCAACTATTCGATTGAGCTTATCATACATGTAATAACATGCCAATTAAATGGACAACCTAAAATAATGCAAGTTGCTTAGGGCATGTCTCCCATCCATGAATCATCCAAATGTTAATAAGGGAGGAAAAACCCATTTTGCTTTAAACAGTATCTTGTCAACATAACAGGGTCCAAATCGTATACCCTAACAATTCCAAGCAATATTATATTTAAGTGGATTTTGGACGTTTGACATAACAATAAACCTAGAAACGTGAATGTTAAGATGGTTATTGATCATACAAGATTGGTAAAGATTAGAGAACAAACTGTACAAGTAGTGCATTTAGAAGATAAAATGAGATAAAGTCATTTGAAGAAGGTTTGACGGTCTTTCAATGTGCATAGGTGAAACCGAGTCTGATAAAACATTACAAGGTGGACCTAAAATATCATAGAGAGTTATCTCAAAGGGCCTATAATCTCTCGAAATCGTTGCTGACTTGGTTAAGAGCAAACATAAAGAAACAAAGGGTTCATAAAAGCAATAATAGCTAATCATAAAGGTTTAGTTATTGCTGTTGCACTCACATTAGACCCGGTGTTTGCCACGGGTCCTTTTATTCGAGTTAGAAACTTGTACATTCAATAGGAGTAAGTGTAAGATTTGGAGATCGTCTAGTTTTACAGAACCCCTAAATAGTATAAAAAAGATAAAATATTTAATATTGGAATAAAATGTGTCTAAATAGAGCAACATGAATACAAAGAATTTGTAAAGCCGACCCCCACGATGTTTGAAATTGAGGCAGAGTTAATTGATATATAGCCAGACACTTCACCGACAAATTAACCAAGCCCCTTCAAGGGTAACAGGTAGGGGAAACTCTTTCAAGGGTAATTAATGGGTAAGGAATTTGTTCATGCTTCCACCTAAAAAGCAAGTCAAGACAATTATGTAAATAGAATTAAAAAGGATATGCTTTGACTTACCGCAGCTTCTGGTGTTCTTTCTTTAAGGACTTAAGTTCAGCATGCATCTCAGGTAGCCTCTTGACATCTGTATGAGCTTTTTCCAATTCCTGCATAACGTGATGTATTTTTCCGCTTAGTTCCATATTAGCTGTTACCAAGCTTCGTGCCTCCAAATGGGCCTCTTCCACATCCTTCCTCGAACTCTCAGCGCTTCTAAGGTCCACCTTATCCATCTTTGCGATCTTGTCAAGCAACAACCGGATCTGGATGTCACTTTCCGTTTGACTACTTCTTATGTGTTCTTTGAGTTTCTCTACTTCTCGATGAGCAGCAGAAAGATCCTGCTTTAAGGCAACATATGTAGCCGTCAACTGATGATTGTCTCCAGCAAGTTGTTCTAGCTCTGCAGGCAATCTGTTGTCCCGGTGGCGGCCAGCTTGCAATTCTTCATGAAGCACCATTCCTGGAGCTTGTAGTGACCGTCCATATGGTGCTGGTACTTGTCTTCTGGAAGCCATCTATTCACTAGGCCCCAGAACTAAAAAGGGCCAATACCTGTTTTCAGGTTTCAATGATTAGCAAGTATTTACCTGCTTTAGAGAGAATATTAATAAACTATGAGCTTAAGTTTCGACTATGAATCATAAAAGTTAAGCAAATGCTACTTAGTTGTAGTATTTTGGTATCGCGTCGATCATTATCTTTATGTGTGTATTACTATGTCGTACCATTTGTTTTGTATCTTGATATTTTGCTGCCCTATTTTAATTACATTTCTTTTGAGCCGAGGGTCTATTGGAGACAACCTCTCTACCCCGCAAAGGTAGAGGTAAGGTCTACGTACATCCTACCCTCCCCAGACCCCACTTGTGGGATTACACTGGGTATGTTGTTTGTAGGCAATGCTAAAATCGAGATCATAAAACGGTAGTTTAACCTTTTAACAGAGGGTAATTAGAACTAAAACTAAAACATTCATCTTTTAGAACTTTAGTTGTACTAGTTTTTGTTTTATTGATAATGGATCAATGGTGGTCCCTAGGCCAACTTGTGCACACCTCGACTAATTCCACGAGGTACCTGCTACGCCCACAAGCACAAGTACCGGGTAACTTTGTCCACAAGGCTTTGGACAATGGAAAGAAATCACCTTGGTTTTTTTGCCTCCACAGGGAAGTCAACATGATACCTCATGTTTATCTACCTACTTCATTGACCACTAGACCACACCCTTGGGTGCTAACTCTAGTTGTACTATTAACCACACACCAGTTAAGTGTTTCATTCCAATTTAACCACTTCAGAACAGAAACGAGCATGACTAGGCAGGCGTGCAGAAGTTGCAGCTAAGTGATGGAGAACCAGTCAAAAGATTAGTTATTCCATAAACAATGTGGTTTCTCCAAAACCACATTGAAATTTTTGTTGAGGAAGAGAAGAAGACAGATGCACGGTCACTTGGCGACTCTTTCAGGATTACAAGTAGTGAGGAGCCAAAAGTGACGAAGGAATTTCAGCAGCTTGCTAGCATATATACACAATGAGAAGAACTACAGGAGCAAAAGCCGAAAAGATTGTATCCAGTTTAGAGGAAGAAGTAAGCAAATTAACACATAGCAAAACGGTTTTGGTAGATGAAAATTGAATAGGGCATCTACTGTAAGCTGTAAGACACATACTTTAAAAAGTTGTTCTTTAGACTTTTCTAGCTTGTGAGCATTGGATTTATGTTACATCAGTATTCCCAAGACTATTAGCTCTAGCTTCACCCTTCCGAAGCAAACGAACAAACTCATTAATAGAAGGGAAAAGGTTCAAACATACCCCTATACTACATTACTTAGAGCAAATATACCCTTCGTTAAAGAAGTAGCCAATGTATACCCCTGACATTACGCAAATGGCTCAAATATACCTTTTTCGGCTGACAAAAATGAAAATATTGACTTTAAAATTATTTTCTGATTTTCTTTTTAAAATAAAATCCAGGTGGATTTAAGAGCAATTTCTTAGGTGAAAACCAACAATTTAAAGCACAAAGCACTGCCTTAGTCTCCCAAAAAATAGCTGAAAATAGAAGGTCTCCACTTTTGCGATTGTAGTTTATCGAAGAAAAATGTTTTGCTCCAACAACATACTCAGTGTAATCCCACAAATGGGTTTAGGGAGGGTAGAATATACGCAGACCTTACCCTACCTTTGTTTTGCTCCATATATTTTATATTTCACAACCATCATCCTCCTTTTTGACCTCTCACCTACTGGAATCGCATCACTAAAATTAAATAAATAATAACGGCATCAGGAATCCTTGGAAAACTTGAACCTACTTACATAGCTACACTTTGACAAGATGCACCGAGATAAAAGTCAACAGGTTGCACCATGTTTAGCTGGCTATGCTAACGGATGTCTGAGCCAACTTGCGCGCACCTCGACTAATTCCACGGAAAACCTGCCACCTCCCACCCGCAATAGGTCCCCGGTAACTCTGTCCACCAAGGCTAGGACAAATGAAAAGAAATCACCTAGTGTTTTTTCCTCCGTTGAGATTTGAACCTGAGACCTCATGGTTCTCAACACACTTTATTGACCACTAGGCCACACCCTTGGTCTATGCTAATAGATTTATATCTACCCTAACCAATATTCATGCCAATATAAATTAAGGACCATGCATTGCTCTTAGTGCTCGTGCCTTTCCTCTAAATAATCAAAGTCCAATAAGCATCTGAAGCTAATGCCTCTAACTATTAGTAAGAAGACTACCAAGGTTGTTTTCCCAAAGAAAGTCCCTCGCAGAGCTAGAGAGATTAAACATATTTATTAACCTGAAAAGGAAGCAAGACGATCCCACTTTTGGTGGAAAATCTTCTTCATCGAACCGCCTAGTTTGCTTTGTTTGTTCGTTTACCGTAGGGCGTATCTCATTGCAAGATACATCGACTGGAATCCGATTATACTTATTTCCATTTTATTTAGTTAGTAGAACCTTCTAACTATATATTACTCTTACACAAATTCTCTTGTCTTTTTCTCTAAAGATGGGGAACTCTAAATTAATTAATTACTCTATATCTTCTTTAATTAGAAATTCTTTAAAGATTTCTTTTCCCCATAAATAGAATCAGGAAGGCTTTTAAGCAGGTCTTTTTGTCCTTTTTCTTATTTCCGAGTGATTTCAAATAGAACAAGCAATCAAATAGAGGAGATGTATTTACGAATTTCCATCTCAAAATTTAGAAGATCTTGTGTTGGTATACTCCTTTTAATATTATTCTATTTCCATTTGGAGCAACAATTGCATCTCGGAGCGTAAAGAGTTGAAAGACGTGCAAAAAAAATTATGATGCAGAAGATCTAGACCAAGTTTTAGTCCTATCAATATCCAACCGTAATTTCCACTGTACCATCTCTAGCAATTCATGAAAGAGCTTGCATGCTCTGCACAAGAATACTGAAAGATTCTGATACATCCAAAGATCTAGTTTAAACGACCAGGTACATCATATGAGTTCGATCCATTAGGTTCTTTTTTTATCAGAAAAGAAACGAGACCAGAAAACATCTTTGATTACGATTAAACAGAACAATGCAAAAAGCCGCTCCATAATGGTAAGGTCTCATCTTGTATGTTGCCGAAGTTACAGTAGTAAGATTGAACCCTCAAATATGTTCGAAGATCTTGAAAAGATCTTCCGGTTCACAATCATACTACTGTTTAGCGATTGGTGTCACCCTAATGAAATGGCGAATAGTTTAATATAACATTCATTCCTGACCGTCGCAGCCTGCTTAATACTAAAAGCTATTAGTGAGACTTCCACTCTACCGCCCTATCCAGTAAGAGTCTCTAAAAGCTACGTTACCGTAATCAATATTTTGGGAACAACTTTATGGTCTTCGCTTCTAACTAATCCTTTCATAAATTTGTTAATCCTAATATAACTCAAACCCTCCAAGCTTTACAGCTAATAACCCACCACTTCATTTTCTTCAAGCCCAAGAGAGCAATGGAGCAAACTTTCTTTAACCTATCAATATGATAAAAGCACTAGCATTGATTTCCTATTTCGAAGAAACAAACAACTCAATGGCATCAGAAATTCTTAAACTTACTACCAATTGCCTCCAGAACGACTTTCCAATTACTAGCCTTTATCTTTCCACCCTCATTTGGGCTCCCACCATAATTTACACGTTACCATCTTTAGCAATTCAAATAAGCGCTTGCGTGCTCCGCACAAGATACAGAAAAAATTTCATACATCCATTTTAGGAACAATGTTTATTGTCTTTGCTTCTAATTAACTCTTTCATAAAGTTGTTGTTCCTCATATAATTCAATATTTCCACAAGCTTTACAGCTGCACGAATCACCACATTTTCTTCCCGGCCAAGAGAATGATGGAGCAAACTTTCTTTAACCTATCAGGATGATTAAAGCACTAGCACTAATTTCCTATTTCAGGAAACAAACAACTAAATGTTCATCAGGAATTCTTAAAACTTACTACCATTGTCTCCAGATGACTTTCCAAAATACCCCCCCCCCTGCGCCATTTTCTTCTAGCAGGCTGTTCACAACCTTCCAACCCTCAAACACACGATACAAACCTTTTTTAAAAGGACCGAAGGGTGTGGCCTAGTGGTCAATGGAGTGGATTAAGAACACTTAGGTCTCAGGTTCAAATCCCAGCAGAGGCAAAAACACTAGGTGATGTTTTCCCTATTTGTTCAAGCCTCGTGGACAAGATTATCTGGATACTTGTGCTGGTGCACGTAAGCTGGCTCGAACCCCATAATTATCCAAAAAACACTTTCTCATGGTGAAAATCCAAAACAGAGTTAACATAACAAAGTATCAACAAAATAAAAAAGGGCATAAACAAATAACCAAAGCAAGAGCGAAAATAGAATATATTCCACTAGATACATCCACACTTAATCAATGCCATAAAAAAGATGAAACATTTTAACATAACATAATCACTTCCTTAAATCAGTAAAAATAACAATTTTATCTCACTTTTAAACTAATAAAACAACACCCAAATCAAGAACAACAGACTAGAACAAAAAAAAACTTTAGTTACTCAGCAATGCCAAATTAAAGATTTTTCATCAAATTAAAGCATACCCAGATGAAGAATAGAGAAAAAGATCATACCTTTGTATTTATAATAGCCTATTATGTAAAATTTTGTATCAGAGACGAAAAATTGTGAAAGGGTATAGGGGCATTCGAGGGTTGTGTTTTTTTTTTAGCTTGAAGAAGAAAATATCACAGCAAGTACAATATTTTGTAGTCATTCTTACTTTATTTATTGGGAAGCTTGCACTTTTAGTCCCTTAGATATTAAAATTTCAATTTTGATCTTTGTGATATCTTATTCCTAAAGGTGGAATCTCCCACCCAGGAGCCTCACATCCCGGTCCGACAGGTCTGTGAAGAAGGTAAATCATGGTGATTCAATTGATTTCAAAGGTTAGACCAGTACCACGCTGCGCACAAGGGGCCCTCCTTTATTTCAAGAAGAAACATGATCTTTGTGATATCTATATCTAATGTTTAATTAATTATAACGTGCACATTTGGTCTTTTTCCTTGTGAATCGTCAGAGATTTTATGTGTTATATACTACTCTTTGGTTTTAATTTATCCGATGGTGTTTGACTAGACACACCGTATAAAAGAAAAATAAAGTTTTTAAAAATTTGTGATCTAGAATACGTCCTAAAAATTTATGTAGCTATAAATTATTTCGTCAAAGGTAAAAATATTACATTATCTAACTACGCATATGTTATTTTAAGTTTGTATTGTTACTTCATATTTTAGAGTGATAAAGTTCTAAAAACAGTTCAAATATAATTTATTTCTTATATAAATAGATCAAAAATTTATTTTTAACAAAATTAAAAGTTAAATGAGCTTAATCATATATTATAAATACTAAAATTATAATTTATCAATAATTGAAGGACTAAAAGTATTATTATCTCCTGCTTCTTCTTTTTTTGTAAATTTGTCCCCTTTAAAAAAAATAAGGGATAATCTGAAAGACCGCATTGGGGCTCCAACAAATCACGATTTATGTTGGGTAAGGTCTATTAATCGGAAAGTGCTATTTTTAGGATTTTTTTCATATCAAAAACTCGATACACCTTATTGAAAGTGGAGGGATCTATCCATACACCAACACTTGATGATTCTTTCATAGTTGTGATATTACATTATCTCTCTCTGTTTTATTTTTCTGATAAATTCTTTTATTTTTTTTATCATTGATATAAAAATTATGCAATTTAATTGGTTTGCTGCTACTAGTATACTCTTTATTTAAGTATTAATAGCATGTTAAGTAAAATTTTGTATCGGAGACAAAAAAATTGTGAAAGGGTATGGAGGCATTCGAGGGTTGTGAAGAAAAATATCACAAAAAGTACAATATGTTTGTAGTCATTTTTAGTTACTTATTTGGAAGTTTGCACTTTTAGTTCCTTAGATATCGATAAATTCCAATTTTAATCTTTGTGATATCTAGTTAAGTATATCTAACGTTTAATTAATAATAACGTGCACTTTGGTCTCTTTTCTTAAGAATCTTGAGGGATTTTATGTGTTAAATATTGCTCCCTTCGTCTCAATTTATCTGAAGATATTTGACTAGACACGGAGTATAAACGAAAAATGAAAATTTTGAAACTTGTGATTTAGAATACGTCATAAAAATTTATCTGGCTATGAATCATTTCGTCAATAGGTAAAAAAGGAAGTTTGAAGTTAATTGTTACTAAATATGGAAACATGCCATTTTTTTACTGACTAAAAAGGAAAAAATTGAACGAAGGGATTATTACATTATCTAACTACCCATATATTATTTTAACTTTGTATTGTTACTTCGTATTTGAGAGCAACAAAGTTCTAAAAACAGCTCAAATATAATTTATTCCTTATATAAAGAGATTAAGAAATTGATTTTTAACAAATTAAAAGTTAAAATATGCTTAATCATATATTATAAGGACTAAAATTATAACTTATCAATAATTGAAAGACTAAAAGTGTTAACATTTCTTGCTTGTTTATTTATAAATTTGACCCCTCTAAAAAGAATAATTGATAATCTCAAAGATCCGCATTGGGGCTTCAACAACTCTGGATTTGTGCTGGATAAAGTCTATTAATGGAGAAGTGTGATCTATCAGAATTTTTTTCATATGCAAAACTCGAACCCGATACATCTGACGGAAAGCAGAGGAATATATCAATCTTGTCACACCCCACCCTTAGGGGGTGTGGCCGACACTCAGCGCCTGAACGGCCCGAGCGAATCACCTGAATATCATCTCGCGAACGTATAACTGTCTGGGCCGACAAGGCCTCAGAATGATAGAATATAAAAACAACCCGATAAAATATTCTGCAAACAGAAGAACCAAACTTATGCTTATATATATACTAAGACCGACAAGGCCAACACAATTTCTAACCAACATTCAGGTCTACAATGTCGTACTGAACAACACAGGACATGTCTACAAAGTCTCTAAAGAGAACGTTGACATAATACCTAGGTGGGGACAGAGCCTCCGACATACCTAAAGTACTCAAAATGACATAAACATAAACATGATTCTGACTCGGTAATACTTCAGGAAGAAGGGAGCTCACCAACAAAAGTTGTTATCTGAACGCGATCTACAAGGGTGGTTCCTCTCCTCCCCTACATGGACATGCGTGTCATGAAACACAATGTCCCTAAGCAAAGGGACGTCAGTACAAATAATGTACTGAATATATAAGGCGGAAAATAAAACATAATACTATATGATCATAAAAGAGAGGGATACGAATCAACCTGAACTCCTAACATGCCACTGAGGGCCACAACATACGTAATGGTCATTCTTGTCTTCTAACATTATTCTATGTTGCCATATCAATGTTGTAATTCTAACTACTCGATTGCCCAACTAATCAGTGGTAACTGTCCAATCGGTCGCAACCCGGTGATAAATAATGCGCATGCCCAACCGGTGGTAAATAATGATATATGACTGCCTAATTGATGGTAACTTCCCAACCGATCGTAGCCCGATGGTAAATAACGTGTCTGCCCAACCAATGGTAAATAACGATACATAACTGCCCAACTGGTGGTAAATAGAAATACATAGCCACGCTCTTATAGATATTGTATATGCGTATATAATGTCATTACTCATTTACCTATGTACATACAATGCACGAAAAGCCTTTCAGGATCATTAGAACATCTTTCGGAGTGACCTATAGTCGTTCACCCTCCGATTATGTTATGAATATTACATATTTCCAATATGCATCAATAGGGACTTAGGAATATATTTATACACGATTTGAAATAAATTTCATAGGAATGAATAACATGAGGATCATTAACTACTAAGAGTAGAACTATTTATGGGATAACATTATTGTAAGAAATATTTTCCTTGATTATTTCATTCCAAATGGATAGTAAATATACCTATAATACAAGCATAATCCTAGGAAAGAATAATGGTGATAAATGACTAAATATACATCTACCATATACACAATATACACAATTATGACTAAATATTCTATTCTTTTCTATCACACCCCGCAGTCGAAGTGGGAGGTCGGCGTATGCTGAGACTGTCCCGAAAATCTTCAAATAGAATCAACGAAAGACCTTTGGTAAAAATATCGGCTATCTGATAGCGTGACGGGACATGTAAGACACATACTTGTCCACGAGTAACCTTTTCGCAAAAAAGTGAATATCCAGCTCAATATGTTTAGTGCATTGATATTGAACCGAATAGAGATAAATCACACTAACATTATCACAATAAACCAATGTCGCCTTCGGAACCGAACAGTAAAGCTCCAAAATAAGGTTGCGTAGCCAACAAGATTTAGATACCATATTGACAACTCCTCGGTATTCTGCTTCAATACTGGACCTGGACAAGGTAGCTTGTCATTTGGAGGACTAAGATATCAAATTGTCACAAGAAATACACAATAACCAGACGCTTCACATCTGGTATCCGAACATCCACCCCAATCTGCATATGTGTAAGAAATGAGAGTGGTTGTCGAAGACGGATATAGATGCAAGCCATGATCGAAAGTGCCCTGAATATAGCACACAATGCGTTTGAGAGCATGCATGTGATCCTCCATGTGATGAATAGATAAACTTGTTGCACAACATAAGATATGTTGGGCCTTGTGAAAGTAAGATATTGCAAGGTTGCGGTAATGTGATTGATCTACATATGACGAGCTGGAAGTAGCACTCAACTTTGATTTAGTATCAACTGGAGTGGAAGACGGCTTACACGAGGACATGCCAACTCGTTCAACGGTCTACATACTTCTTTTGAGACAAAAATAAACCACATGCATGACGTGTGACAACTATCTCCAAGAAGTAACTTAGTGACCCTGGATCTTTTATTGCAAATTCTGAGCCAAGAATTGATATGATAAACTTGTGGAGAGCATCAGATGAGGCAGTTAATATGATATCATCCACATACAGAAGAATGTAAGCTATATCATTGCCCTGACGGTATATGAATAGAGAATGATCAGACATGTTGTTAGAAAACCCAATATTAGAAACATAATCTGCAAACCACTTGTACCATGCCCGAGGAGCTTGTTTGAGCCCATACAAAGATTTCTTCAGTAGGCACACATGATTAGGATAAGTGGGGTCTCTGTACCCCATGGGTTGATATATGTACACCATTTCATTGAGTTCACCGTTCAGGAATGTATTTTTTACATCAAGCTGATGAAGCAGTCATGCCTTTGAAAGAGCCAAACTTAGTACCGTGTGGATAGTTGTTGGTTTGACCACTGGACTGAAAGTCTCACCACAGTCCACACCAACATGTTTAGTCTTTCCATCACCTACAAGACATGTTTTAGGCCTCTCAAATGTACCATCAGATTTTTCTTTATGACTAAAAATCCACATAAACCGAATCGCATTAACATCAAGAGGATGAGGCACCAAATCCCATGTCCTATTATTAATAAGAGCATTATATTCATCATTGGTAGCCATTTTCCTATTTAGGTCATTAAGGGCAGACACAAGATTACAAGGCAACGATGATTTGGTAACATGGGTGTGAAGACCGTATTTTTAATTTGGTTTGAAAATCACATGTTGACTATGAGTGACTGGCCGTTGGGCTGAAATTGGAGTTGGTTGGATAGAGGACGTGATATTGGACAGAGTGGGTAGCGGACTGCCAGGCAGTGGGCCACTCGGCAATGGGCTGCCAGTAAGAGGCCCAACTGGGCCAGTAGCCACTAGGCTCGAGCAGGCAAGCCCATTTTGTTGGGTTTGAGGAGAAAATTATTGGGCCGAGTTGCCCGAATTAATTGGACTGGCCAAAATGGTTGGGCAGTTTGTGAAGCTAACTAGTGGACCAAATACGGGGGTATACTATCGTCAAGAAATTCGTAGGTATGAGGCACAAAACATTGCATTTTGGCAAAAGGAAAATTTGTTTCATAAAAAACTATGTGACGACTCATGATGATTTTATTAGAGGATAAGTCGTAACATTTGTAATCGTGATGATTTGACGGATATCCCAAAAAATATACGGAGTAGACCGGGGTTGAAGTTTATTGATGGTAGTGGAAGGAAAAAGAGGATAGCATAAGCATCTGAATACCCGTAGATGAGAGTAGGATGGGTCCCTTAGGTATAAAATTTCGAGAAGGGATTGATAGGCTAATTATTTGTTTGGAAGTATGTTAAGGAGATAGGTTGATGCCAAAATGATGGTGGTAGAGAGGCATGTGCAAGTAAGGTTCTAATAATGTTATTAATTGTTCGAAATTTTCTTTTTACTTTTCCATTTTGAGATGATGTATGTGGACAAGAGAGACGAAAAGATAAAACATTAGCTTTGCAAAAAATCCAAAATGGCCCATTATCAAATTCTCTACCATTATCACATTGAATATTTTTAATGTCCCGTTCAAATTGAGTGCGGATGAATGCTCTAAAGGAGAGAAATGTGGAAAAAAACTTGTGAATTTTTAGATAAAGGAAATGTCCAAAAAAAATTAGAGTAATCATCGAAGAAAAGAAGATAATATCGATGGCTCGAAGAGCTCAAAATGAGAGATGTCCAAATATCACTATGGATATTATCAAAAGGCATAACAATGCATGAATTAGAGGTAACAAAAGGCAATTTAACATGTTTCCAATCGGACATGAATGACAAACATGAGAATTACGAGTTCTAGTACACGAAATAAATTTATTTTGTTTAAAAGAGGCAAAAATGGGTGCTCCCGGATAACCCAAACATTCATGCCATAAAGAAGAAGCTAAAGCTACAAAAGTGGATGGTAATGTGGCTTGATGTGTGGTTGTGGTGATTGGATAAAGCTCGCCCCGACTATCACATCTCATTAGATGCATTCCTGTCTGAAAATCCTTCACGGAAAACCCAAAAGGATCAAATTCAACAAAAACTAAATTGTCAGTAGTAAATTTTCTAACTGAAATCAAGTTTTTAATCAATTGAAGAGCATGAAGGACATTCTTTAAAGTTAACGGTGGGTTTGGGGGAGACATGTTTGTAGTACCATAACCACAAATTAGAATTGAATGATCAATTCCGATAATTATACCACGATTATTACTTAAATTAAAATAGGATGAGAGATTACCTTATGAGGACGTCATATGAGACATTGCTCTAGTGTCAGTGATGGAGAAATTTTGCTCAAAAGTGTGACGGCCCGGGAATACTTATTATCTTGAAATATGTCACGTAAGCAATTTCATGCCTCCATTGTCGTGGAGTCGGGTTCAAGAATAGTATGCAATAAATCACTTGAAATTGTGGCATAAATCCACTAGAGAATCGTCACATCAAGGGTCAACCATAATTCCAGTTCATCGTCGGTTTTTGGCACATTCTCCTTGCCTTTTTTGGCAGAATTATGTGATGGATAACTCGATGTGACCAATAGTGAATTTTGAAAAGCTCCGCCCACATCGCATAATAGACGTTTTCCATCTCAAGAGTGATAGAGATATGAGATTTAATGTTTGAAACTGCGAAGGTTGGATGAAAATTTAATTTCAAGTCAGACATGGCTGACAGAAGAGGAGGGAAGTCGGTGGCACAAAGAAGGGGGGGGGGGAGGCAACGGTGAAGGATTAGATTTTTAGGGTTTAGGAACTTTTCCTAGGCTCTGATACCATGTAAGAAATATTTTCATTGATTATTTCATTCCAAGTGGGTAGTAAATATACTCATAATACAAGCATAATCCTAGGCTAGAATAATGATAATAAATGACTAAATATACATCTACCATATACACAATTATGACTAAATATTCTATCATATTCTATCAATTACGTTTATGTTTCGTTACTTGGATCATGCAAAAGAAGGAAAACTTAGCCTTAACATACCTCAATTCGACATCCAAATGACTATGACAAAGTAAATCCTTCCTTTTCGCCTAACATTGAATCTGAGCTAACAATAATCTCACGGTTTTGTTCTGATACATTTTACAAGGATGCATTGCTTGGACTCAATTAACTCAATTATTCTTGCTTTTTGGATCAATCCGTCTTGAAATTCTAGTGCACATCGAACTATGTAGTGAAATAGAAGTACACACCAAACTTGAGAAGAAAAAATATGAGACTTCATATATATATTGATACCTTTTATTTATATGATACTGGCTGGTTTGGACTAGATATAAAATCTTCCCCCTTTTTAACCATGAAGAAAATAAAAAATGGCCTTGTAAAAATAATTGCCACCTAGATCATCTATAAACGTGGGATAATCCAAATAGCCACAAATGGAATCTATCTATCTGTTGGAATATGTAAAGCAACAACGAGAATAGTAAATAACTATTACAGTGATTGAAAGGATAAACAACAATTAGGACAACAACAAGTTGTCAATATCTTTGTCTGGAATGAAACTTCAAATATAGAACTTGTATTCAAAAATACAAGAACATGAACTGCTACACTTGTGGCTTGTAGATCCGCTGAGAATATGAATGGTTAGAGTCCTTAGTATGTTAAGTTAGCACCTGAAATACTTAGCAACCAATTAAATAAACCACAACACCACCGGCTGAGTCGAGAGATGACTCTCTGTCTTTAAGACAAGATTGCCCCCGTATACAGGCTTTACGGAAGTGTGGACAATAGTCTCCCAAGATGAAACAACAAACTATCAAGTGTGCAAAGCCTACACAAATGATCTCAGTGAAGAACACGAATAATGAAGATTGCTAAGAGAATGATTGATATCATGAAAATTTGATCTCTTTGTAGTGTTGTTAACTTATTTTTCTGTTAATTGTCCTCTATAGAATTGAGCCAAAGCCTCAATTTATAGGTGTGCAAAATGACCTCTTCAAGTGCCCCACAATGGCAATTAATTGCCATGTAATGGATGACATTTAACCTCCAAGTAATGCAGCAACATAATGGTCCAAGTAATGGCCATTATTGGGTGGATTCAATGCCATTGAAGCCCCCTCAACAGCCAAACCTTTGGGATTCTGTCGAGCAAACACTGCTTGGGAAGCGCCGCGGCAATGCAACATTTAGCGTCGCGGCTCCAGAAAGCCGACGAAACTTACTGCCAGTCACGCGCTGCGGCGCAGCTAGGGGGCACCGCGGCCTAGTTCGGGAGGCGCCGCGGCCCTTCTCGGCTCCGCGACCCTTTTTTGACCCGTTCTATCTTACACCTCGCACAATCCTTCCTTCGTTTACCAACGTGGAACACTTGTCATTTAGCAAATAACCATCCATCATCCTATGTCTCAAACATTTCACTTACGTACCAATATCTCTTTCATTAACGAAATTTACGATATTTGGCACTAAGATTGCACGTGTGTGAAAATGATATTTTCGACGTTCGGGGCCCAATTGTTCGAGTCATAAATAATGAGATAAACTTAATTCCACATTAGTAAATTTTCAACACTATCTAGTTATATAAGATAAGCTCCATATTATTTTATTAATTAAATGAGGTAACTATTCCATAAAATTTCTATCTTTTCGAGTTCGTTAGATTCCCTCTATTTAAATATTTACTACTTAGCTCTCAAGTAAATTACAAATAACATAAGAAAAAGATTGGTAAATAAACTTTTGTTCATAAAATTTTATCTAGATATTTTACATGAAAATATAATAATATAACATATCAAGGTAAATTCTCATTTATAAACTTTCTCATATCATATATACAATTTAAGACGTATTCAAAAAGTAATAATATATAAAATTATATTTATAAAAAAAAAGAAATTTACTAAAAGATTTCACTTAAAGGAAATACATACCATGTCAAGGCAATATAAAATGATTTAAAAATAATTGTCAAACTTACGGGATGTTACAAATCCATCACAAACACTTAATGATTCCCTCATAGTTTGTGATATTACTATTATCTCTCCTATTTTATTTTTCCGATAACTATTCTTTTAATTTATTATCCTCAATATAAAAATTACAATTTGAGGAGAGGCGGGGAATGTTGAATGGAGAAGCTTGCTTTGTCACAATGTAGCATGCCCTAAACACCTATTTATTCTATGGCTAGCATTGTACGGAAGATTAAGAACCAAGGATATTCTAAATAGATGGGGAATGGATGTTAATGCTGAATGTGTATAGTGCAACATGGCTGATGAAACAGCTCAACACATTTTCTTTGAATGTCATTTCTCTAGAACTATTTGGCAAAACGTACTTACTTGGATGAAGTGGAATAGAACCATATTACCATGGGATGATGAATGAAAGTGTGTGCTGACAACATCTAAGGGTGAAGCAACAAAGAATAGGTTACTTTCAAGGCCTGTTTTGTGTAAGGTAATAGTGTTCCAAAAAGATGAAATAGAAATAATGATTTTCGAAAGGTTAAACAAAAAGAAAAAGGCTGAGTCGAGAGATGACACTCTATTTTTAAGACAAAATTGCCCAATATAGATGTTTTTACGGTATTGGACAATAGTGTCCCAAGATGAAACAACAACAATCAACAATACAAAGCAAATAATGTTGATTATGGCGAAGAAAAATAAATATAGAACAAATTGCTGAAGAAACAGAGGATTTCTGTTTCTGTCACTATATTTCGAATCAAACAGAACATACTGTGTAGAGTTTTGTGTTTTCTATATTTCGAACAGAAGAGTTTTTCGTTCTCTGATTCTGTATAGTTCGAATAGAGTTATCTATTAAATTGAACAGTAAAGTGTCCAATTTATATTTGAAGAAGAGGGTCGTTACAACGTTTCATAACTCTTCCGAACAGTTGCAACGTTTTTGAAATCTTCGGGGACCAAAGTGTAAATAAGAAATATTTCAAGGATCAAAAAAGAAAATTCTGGAATAGAGCCCACAGACCGTGACCCGAAACCCGAGACACGGACCGGCGGGCGGCGGCGGCGCGCGTGTGGGGCTTAGCCCCGAACCCAAGCTCACCTAAGTCCTCTCCCTTATAAACATATGGGTTACCTCTTGGGGTCCCAAACCTTTACTCAAACTTAGAATTTATTTATTACACAATCCTTCCATATTCTACCAATGAGAGAAATTTGTCATTTTGGGCCAAAGCACTCCATATATTCATGTCTCAAACACATTACTTTGTGTACCAATATCTATTTTATTTTTAACGAAATTTGACGATACTTGGCACTAACATCATCTACTCACTTAGTAGATTAGGCATGTGCGAAGAAACGATATTTCCGACATGTGGGGCCCTTATTTTAAGTCATTAAAGATGGGATAAACTTAATCTCACATCAGTAAATTTCCAACAATCCCCTCTTGAAAGAGAATTGGTGCACAAGAGGTGTAAAAATCCAACAATCTTTCAGTGAAAAGATATTGTATCAGGAAAGGTAGCTTTCGGCTTTGAACCTTCCTTAGTCGATTACCATCGGATTTACTTACTGCGCGGTGAACGTGATGTCTTGAACCGTAAGTGTTTAGTGTAAACTAAGACAATTAACTCTCCTTATTCATTTCTGCTTATCGTTTTGTCCGTTCTGGTAATGGACAATGCTTGGATTCTTGTGCGTACATTTGAAGCGGTCTGTCTTCGCACTTAAATAGGTGATCTCCTATAAGGTATATTGCTCTACCCCACTCGCAAGTGTTAGGATCATTAAAAGTTTCAAAAACTTATCCTTTATCCATTATGCAGGTAACACTGAATGTCTATAGCGGGAACAAATTTGGAGTTATATTTCTTTAAAGAATGATAATCCGAAGTGCTCTTACTTCAAGTGAAGCGCTAAACTAAACATCTATAGTTTAGTTTTCTCATTGAACCAAATTTCTGGGATCTCCAGTCAGTAAGGTTGGGTTACCACCATAAAGATTCTTATTGTTTGGGTTTTAAGCTTATTCCCCTAGACAAGCAAAATATTTGATCTCTGAGTAGGCCTTTACTTAATGGATCCGCTAAGTTATCCTTTGATTTGACGTAATCAATGAAAATGACACCCGTAGTAATCAATTGCCTAACGGTCTTATGCCTCCGATGAATATGTCTAGACTTGCCATTGTACATATTACTATGTGCCCTTCCTAAAGCCGATTGGATGTCATAGTGAATCATCACCGAAGGTACGGGTTTATCCCAACAAAGGATATCCTCTAAGAAGTCGTGAAGCCACTCTGCTTCTTCTCCTGCTTTGTCCAAAGCGATAAACTATGATTCCATAGTGGATCGGGCGATGCATGTTTGCTTAGAGGATTTCCAAGACACAGCCCACCACCAATTGTAAAAACATACCCACTAGTGGATTTGGTGTTCTTTATGTCTGATATGCAGTTTGCATCACTGTATCCTTCCAGTACGGCTGAATATCTTGAATAATGTAATCCGTAAGTCAGTAAATATTTCAGATATCGTAGTATCCGATTTAACGCTTTCCAATGATCATTTCCAGGATTACGAGTAAACATAGACAACTTATTGACTGGATAAGCGATATCAGGTCGGGTGCAGTTTGTAATGTACATTAAGCTACCAATGACCTGCGCATATCACTCTTGGGATAAGGGTGCACCACGATTCTTATCAATCCTATGATTCATATCCATTGATGACTTCATATGGGGACTGTCAAATACATCAAATTTCCTCAAAACATCTTCAATGTAATGAGATTGAGATAAGACCAGCCCGTCAGTTGTCTTAGAAATCTTAATTCCTAAGATTACATCTGCAATACCCATATCTTTCATGTCGAAACATTATTTCAAAATATTCTTGGTTTTCAAGATCAAGTTTTGACTACTTCCGGTGATGAGCATGTCATCTACGTAAAGGCATATCATGATAAATGAGTCAGAGTTCCCTCTTATATAGATACATTTATCACATTCATTTATGGAAAAACCTTTTGATAATAAAGTATTGTCAAACTTTTCATGCCATTGTTTCGGGGATTGTTTGAGTCCGTACAGAGATTTAACAAGTCGACATACTTTCTTTTCTTGTCCTAGAACCACATACCCCTCGGGTTGTTCCCTGTATATTTCCTCTTCCAACTCTCCGTTTAGGAAGACTGTCTTAACATCCATTTGATATATCTCAAGGTCACGCGAAGCTGCAATGGCTATGAATACCCTTATGGACGTTAATCTAGACACAATGGAGTATGTGTCGAAGTAATTGAGGCCTTCCTTTTGTCTGTAGCCTTTGACTACTAATCTGGCCTTATACTTGTCATTAGTTCCATCTTCTTTGTACTTTCTTTTGAGTATCCACTTACAACCCAAATATTTTCTTCCCGAATGAAGATCAATCATTTCCCAAGTATGATTTTGCATGATGGAATCTATTTCGCTTTCTATAGCTTATTTCCAAAGCGGTGCTTCTGGAGTTGATAATGCTTCCTTAATTGTCCTCGGTTCATTTCAACCATATAGGTTAGAAAGTCTGGACCAAAGGTTTTATCCTTTTTGGCCCTTTTGCTCCGTCTTGGTTCAACCTCTGAAACTCCTAAGTTTTGTAGGTCTAGAACATTAAGTTCTGGATAGTCAGTAACTTTCGAGTCCTGTAGATCTGAAATATTTAGTTCCGGATAATCAGAGACTCTCGGGTCTTGTTGATTTTGAGCATAACTTCATTTGCGCAAAATTATTTCTTTTTCCTTTCTAGGAAAGATCTGTTCAAAGAATTCAACATTCATTGATTCCATGATTGTACCCTCGTGGATATTAGGTATCTTCGACTTATACACTAAGAAGCGATAAGCACTACTGTTATTTGCATATCCGATGAATATGCAATCTACAGTTTTAGGTCCAATTTTGACCTGTTTTGGTTTAGGTACTTCGACCTTTGCCAAACAGCCCAACACTTTCAAATATTTATAAGTGGGTTTCTTTTTTTTCCATGTTTCATATGGAGTTTTATCCTTATGCTTATGCGGAACTCTATTGAGAATTGTATTAGTGATAAGAATCGCTTCGCCCCACATGTTTTGGGCTAATCCGGAATTGATAAGTAAAGCATTCATCATTTTCTTTAACGTACGGTTTTTGCGCTCGGCAATACCATTAGACTGAGGCGAGTAAGGAACGGTTGTTTGATGAACAATGCTTAATTGAGCACAATATTCTTCAAATGATGCTTCGTATTCTTCCCATCTATCAATACAAATTTCCTTAATTTGTAGGTTTAGTTGATTTTCAACTTCTGCTTTGTAACGTTTAAATGCATCAAACGCTTCATCTTTACTTTTCAACAAGTAAACATAACAATACCTTGTACTATTATCAATGAAAGTCACAAAGTACTTATTTCCCCTCTAGTTTGCACAAACTTTAAATCACATATGCCGGTGTGAATAAGTTATAGATGAGCGGTGTTTCTTTCGACTGAATGGAAAGACGATTTGGTTAATTTTTCTTCTATGCATACCTCACATTTATGTTGTGGGTTTATGTCGAAGGAAGACAATAATTCCAATTTTACTAACTTTTGAATGGATTTGTAGTTAACGTGTCCTAATCTATGCTTCCATAAATTAGAGGACTCAAGCAAATAGGTAGAAGGCTTTATTTCATTTAATGAACGAATTACAGACATAACATTCATTTTGAAGAGGCCGTCACATGCGAAGCCCCTTCTTACAAAATTACCATTCTTAGTTATTACAAACTTGTTGGACTCAAAAACTAGTCTAAACCCATCTTTGACCAACAATGGCACTGAAACCAAGTTCTTGCGGATGTCAGCGACGCGCATCACTTCCTTTAGAGTGATATCTTTGCCTGAAGTCATTTTAAGGATAACTTTTCCAACCCCTTGCACTTTAGAGGTAGCGTCGTTGCCCACTTAAGAGGAGAATGCATTCTTGTCAGAGCAGATGTGACGGGTTGCACCCGTGTCTATCCACCATTGCCTTGGGTTCTCCACCGGATTTGTCTCCAGCACCACTGCCGAGAAATCCACAATCTTGTCGTCAAGATCCGGAGGATTACCCTCGTCTTGTACAACGTTAGCCTCTACCTTGCGTTTGTTCTTGGCCTTCAGGTCATTTGTGACATGGATATTTTGGCCCACTTCAGTCGTTGTGTTAGATTGAGTGTCCATTGCATCCCCACCAGAAGGAGGATCTTCTGTTTGAGATCGTGACAGGCTCAACGCAGTAAGATAGAACAACATCTTTAGTCTCCTTCTCTTGTTGTACTTGTTATCCATAACCTTTCCTGGGCGTTTGCTTTGGAAACTGTCAGGAGCAGGGATAACAACATTTTCTTGAGCAGTGCCAGAGGCAGTGCCTTAAACAACAGCAGCAGAACTAGAAACAAAATTATTGACAAGAGTAGAACAAGAACTACCAACGGAATTGTTAACAGAAATGTCAACAGAACTTTTGGCACAAAAGAGGCAAAACCAGAATTAGAAACATAACTATTGACAGACATCTTTCAAACACTCAGAAAAATTTTGTCTTAAATTGTAAGGTAATAGTGTTGCAGAAAGATGAAATAGAAATAATGATTTCTGAAGGGTTAAACAAGAAGAAAAGCCTGAGTCGAGAGATGACTTTCTGTCTTTAAGACAAAATTGCCTCATATAGATGCTTTTACGGTATTGGACAACAGTCTCCCAAGATGAAACAACAACAATCAACAATATAAAGCAACTAATGTTGATTATGGCGAAGAAAAATAAATATAGAACAGATTGCTGAAGAAACAAAGGATTTCTATTTCTGTCACTATATTTCGAATCGAACAGAACAGACTGTGTAGAGTTTTGGGTTTTTGTGTTTTCTGTATTTCGAATATAAGAGTTTTTCGTTCTCTGATTCTGTATAGTTCGAACAGAGTTATCTATTAAACTGAATAGTAAAGTGTCCAATTTCTATTAAACAGAACTCTTCGGAATAGTTGTAACGTTTCCGAAATCTTTAGGGACCAAAGTGTAAATAAGAAATACTTTAGGGACCAAACAATAAAATTTTGAAATAGAGCCCGAGACCTGAACCCCGAACTCAAGCTCACCTAGGTCCTTTCCCTTCTAAACACATGAGTTACCCCTTGGGGTCCCAAACCCTCACTCAAACTTAGAGTTTATATATTGCACAATCCTTCAATTTTCTATCAATGAGGGAGATTTATTATTTTTGGCAAAAAATACTCCATCTTTTTATGGCTCAAGACACCTTACTTTGTGTACATCTCTTTCATTTCTTAACGAAATTTGACGATACTTGGCACTAACATCATCTACTCACTTAGTAGATTAGGCATGTGTGAAGAAAAAAATGTTTCCGACATGCGGGATCCACATGTTTAAGTCATTAAAGACGGGATAAACTCAATCTCACATCTATAAATTTCCAACATTTTGCTGCAGCTGTGTATGACATTTGGATAGAAAGGAACACACGGGTGTACCAACAACAAACAGTGGAGTAATAACCCATAGCTTGAAGATTAATATGTGTATCCGAGTTAGTAGGATCATGGGACTGTCTCAACTGGTGGGGTCTTTGGATGTAGGATAGCAGCAATTTATTTGTTAGTTTTCTGTTTTTTGTGTATGTAAGAGTAAAGCAGAGGCAAAAAGTAGGGCTGGATAGGATTATGTTTTGAGAGGGGCTGAATTTGGTTTATTTCATCCCTGGTTTTGTAACGTTCCATGGTAATTAATAAAAAAAAAATACAATTTAATTGGTTTGAATCTACTAGTAGTATACTCTTTTATTTAATTAAAATTTTATAAATAGCTCTTTTAAAAAAAAATCCATTTAAGATATCTCAAACTTAATTATCAATGTTTGCAAATATGTGAACTCTGAATCCACTTTATGTAAAGATGGTGAATTTACCAGGTGTGTTACTTTCATTTATAGGATGAGTTTAAATAATGAAGTTTATTCATATTCCATTGTAGTGATTGTTCTGTAACTTTTTAAAAAATGAAAATTTAACCTGTTGAAGAAGCTAATTAGCTTGTATCAACAAAATGAAAGCTACCGCTTGGCTCTCACAGAACACAAAAGAAAAAGGGAAATTTACTTGGTATAGAGAATATATAAGAGGTATTTCTATTTAGTAGCTCCTATATTTTACTTTAATTATATTTAGTAGTCAAATATTGTATTTCAATTACAGAAAATAATTAGTAATACATTTAAGTTCAATTTTTGAGTGTATCTGGTCTCACTCTTGTCCTTTTCTTGCACTACTCACTTTCATCTTCAGATCTGTTTTCTTCATATCTTTGGTGGCGGCGCCATCAACAGCAGTAGTGGAGGTGGTGCTGAACCACGGCGGAGCTCACCGCGGCTCTCTCCCCATTCAGCTCGCCGGAGCTCACGTCGGCAAACAGAGGATGACCCACCACGACAGAGCTCACGACGGCTTCTCTCTCCTCGTTCTGCTCACCGGAACTCACGCCGGGAAACGGAGGATGACCCAGACCATTCTGCTCAACAGAGGATGACCCACCACGTTCTGCTAGCTGAAGCTCACGCCGGCAAACGTTTTGCTCGCCGGTGCATCACCGGACGCCACCACTGCCGATCCCACCCCTCACTGTCATCGGCCAAAATCAGCTCCGGTGAAACCCAATGCTCGAACGGTAATTAGCTGACATTTTATTAGTTACCAATGAACATTACAAAATCAGAGGCTAACTCTGCCTACTGTGCTCAAGAGTTCTACTCTACTATACTTATCAAAACTAGGAAAACTCCTATTACCACCATCCAATATACTGGTGATTGAGCACACCTCCTAGGGAGTGTTTCTCCACCATCCGATACTAAGGTATTTTTCATACCCTCAAAATGCAACCCTAGTTAGAAGTTGCATGAATACAAATAAGCTCTACTACTGACTGTTGTCCTAACATTACAAATACATGCTATCTTTCTTGCTAACTATTCAGCATTATGCGCCTTGTCTTCAAATACTCTTCTATTTCTCTCATTTCATAGCGTGAACCCAAACTCTGAATACATATTTTTAAGAACATTTGCCTCTGGTTCTTTCCAAGATCAACTTGTATTGGACCCTCCATGAAGTCTGAACGCGCCATTGAATCTTGAGCCAGTCCATCAACCTATACTACTCATATTGTGCATATTGACATTCAAAGAACATATGATCTCTAGTCTCATCCACCAATTTACAGCCCACACATTTAGGTTGCACTTGCATACCCCATTTCAAGAGCCTATCTACAAGACTACAATCAAAAGTCTATTTTGCACCTGCAACCACATATAAAAGACTGCATTTGGTCTTGCTGCATTTCTGAATAGCATATGCCTTCATTCCACCTTAGGTAAGGTTTCCAGCAACTGTAGATAAATCTCTTTGATTATACTTCTATTCCAGCTTCTATTCCATTGAACTTGAGGTAGCAATTCTCTAGTTCCCAATAGCTTTCTCACCATCCAATTAGCTTGGCCTGACATCTTCATTTGATCCAAATCCTGTCCTTTAAAGTATTTTTCGCATGTATTTCGAAGTAATTTTTTTGTATACAAATGAATACAGAGAATTTTGAATACAACTGAATATCCATGTATTTTTTTTGCATTTATATTCTTTGCATATAATTGAATTTAAATACAATAAGTTGAATACAGTGTAAAAATAACTACTAATGAATATAACTGAATTGAATACATCAAAATACAGCCGAATTGGAATACAACCGAATTTGAATACATGTAATTAGCAAAAGTGAAGCTATACCTAAAAAAAACTAGGGGTGGCCATTGGGCCGGGCTCGGGTCTGGCGGGCCGGGTCTGGCGGGGTCGGGGTCGGGGCGGGACGGGAAAAGGGGCGGGGTCGGGTCTGGCGGTCTCTGGCGGGGTCGGGTCTGGCGGGATCGAGCAAGTCCGTCCGATCCCGATCCCGTCAGCTCGAGGGCGGGCTCGGCCTGCTCGGGCTCGGGTCGGGATCCGGCGGGTTTTTTTTTTTTTTTTTAAAATAACATATGTATAAAAAAACTCAATAAACAAAACAAGATAGTATAATAAAAACATCCCAAAATTTGTTTTGTGCCTCTTATATTATTTAATAGACATATGATTTTTTGTAATACAAATACAATTGTCTAAAATCTAAATTGCAACTTTGTGGTGTTGTCCAAAAGTTACAAATTACATAATAAAATTACAATTAAAAAATTACATTCTCAAAAACTGTTCTAATTGCTTGATGATTTCATGTGGTTCATCGGTTGGAATTGATATTTGTTGGTCAAATTGATCCACGCCGCTTCCATCGCTTACATTAAGATTTCGTTGTAGTTTTCATCATCTTCTTCGTTGATCTCCGGTTGACCGCACCTTCTCCGCTCCGCTCGTATCCAATCTCTGAATAATACCGCAATTTCCAAAATTTGTCTCAGGCTAATGAGTGTCTGTGGTCTCCTATTTGATATCACTGCCAAAAAGCGCTTCAGACGCAGCTGACGACGCTTGAATGTTCAAAACATCTCGAGCCATCATTGAAAGTGTCGGAAAGGTCTTCTCATTCCCCCTCGATATTTCAAAGAAGTCTTCATGTCCATCTTCATTGATAACTTCTTGATACTGATGCAGAACCCTGCAAAACAAAAATATCCAACTCGCTAATTTGGTTAGTAGTAGAGGTACGACCGCACATTCTATTTCTCGAGGCTTTCAATACTAGCCGCGAAACATCATGTCTTTGTGAGGTTGTATTGAAGATGAAGAAGATGGTATGGAAAATTTGGTAAGTTACTAGCATTTTCTTGTTGATAAAATCTATATATATTTTTGCATTGGTGTTCTACGCTAGACAATACTTCTTCTTTAGTTTGTTCAATAGGTGGTGGGTGATTTAGATTTTTGGGACTTGGAGGTGGTAGTACTTCTATACAATCGTAAATAGTTTCAATTAGTGATTTAGTACCGTCTATTTTAATAGTAGGATTTAATACAGAACCAATAATATAAATAGAGGAATAGGAATAAAATATTTTTATTTTGAGAAACATTTTTAATAAGTGCCTTATAACTTTGGTTTTCCATATATTCACTAAGTAATAAAAATATTAGAGTTATATAAAATAACATAGTTGAAATAGTAGGATAATATATACGGAAAATTCTTTTCTTCCTTGACAGAACTTCTCTAAAAATAGAATAAGTTCGGAAATTTTTTCCCCATGCCTATCTAAAATCATATCAGCTGGCTTTTTATTATGAGAGTTAAAAAATAAAGTTATAGGTAATTTATAGTCATAAGCAACAAGTAGTTGCTCGTATAAAGAATTCCACCTAGTGGATACTTCTTGTGGAATTTTTCTAAAAGGTAGACCACAATCATGACAAATTTTTTTATATTCTTTTCTACGTTGTACTTTATTACTTTTAAAAATAAAGTTTATAGCAAATTGTATTTTACTAAGAATGTCTTCAAAAAGTGATAGACCATCCTTTACAATTAAGTTATATATATGGCACGCGCATTTTATATGAAAATGGTCTGGAAAAAAAGGAGTTAAGCTATTTTTTAAAATTGTAATTGCGTAATTGTTATTAGAAGCGTTATCTAATGTAATAGTCATAATTTTATCGGTAATTCCGTAATAATCGCACACTTGATAAATATTTTCTGCAATAAAAGTACCAGTGTGCCTATCATCTATATATCTATACGCTAAAATACGTTTTTGTATAGACCATTTATAATCTATCCAATGACAAGTTACAGTTAAATAATCATGGCCGTTAGTACTACGACCTATATCAGACGTGATGGATACTTTGCCATTAAAATGATATAATGAAGACGTAAATATTGTTGATATTCATGCGCGAATTTAAATACATCTCTCTTAACAGTTGATCTAGAAAAACCGTTAAAAGCAGGATTATATATATCTCTAATGTAATGAATAAAACCGGGAGATGAAGGAAATGAAAAAGGCAAACCCTCCACAGCAACTAATTTTGATATTGCTTCCCTATCTCTATGTTTATTGTATTTAGGGCCTACAATTCCCCCCGTCATAGGGTTAATTTGACCTTGTACTTGGTCCGGGACAATATTAGTATGTGAACCTTGTCCTGATGGAGCGGGCGTTTGCGCACCCGGTTTTGAAGCCTGGTATTGGGCATACCTAGCTGGATGAGCACTTACTACGTGTCTAATTAAACCCCCCGTCCCACCGTGACCTTTTTCAGTTTTAAATTTTAAAACATTTTTACAAATTTTACATATGGCTACTTGATTCTCTACGTCCCTATCAAAAAATGTCCATGCATCTGATTTTAATGGTCGTTTTGCTGGACCTCGTCTCATACTAGGGGGAATAGGAGGTATTTCAGTTGAAGGTGCACTAGTGGGTGTGTTGTCATCAACATTAGTGGGTATATCATCTAGATCATCGTCTAAATTAAAGTCTTCTTGAGTTCCAGAAAATAGCTCCTGGTCTAAATCTAATGGTATTGTAGGAAAATGTTGCGTATCAATAAAATCATCCTGTGTAGGAATAAGATGACTAGAAGAAGTACCCTTGCCCTGGTTGCCCCTACTAGAAGAAGCACCCTTACCCTTACCCTTAAACATACCTTTTAATCCTTCCATTTTAATTATGATAATAAATAAATAAATAAATAATTAAAGACAATAAAATTAAGTGATCTAAAGTTCTAAACTAAATAAACAGACAATAATAATTTAATGAAGGAACGAATGTACCAAACGTCGACGTAACGTCGACGTGTAATCGAGAGGTTGAAAATTGAAACTTTGCTCGATGGAAGATCCTCAAGCTAGTTGCCAACTTCACTACCAATTTCCAAATGAATAAATAAAATTGAATATTTAGCAAACAATGTAGAATTATAGAGAGATATATTGAGAAATTAGAGAGATTGTAGGAAGATTTGTGAGAAAGATGAAGAGAAAATGAGTTATTTATAGTTGAAAAATTGGGTTAAAGTGTAAATATAATAACTTATGGGTTAAAAATAAATATTAAGGGGTAGGGGGTTGGGGGAGGGGGGGGGCTAAAATGGCCGTTGGCCAACGGCCATAATCTAAAATGGCCGTTGGTGCAACGGCCATTTTTGCAAAGGGCGGGGTCGGGGTCGGGGCGGGCTCGGGTCTCGCGGGCCTGGGGCGGGCTCGGGTCTCGCGGGACGAGACATCGTCCCGTCCCGAGTTCGAGTTCCGCCCCCGTAAAAATTTTTTTTTTTATGGCGGGGTCGGGGCGGGACCGGGGCGGGCTCGGGACGGGCTCGGGTCGGGGTCGGGCTGTCCGGCCCACTGGCCAGCCCTAAAAAAAACCAAAGTATAGTCATTTGTGAAAAATTCCCAAGAAAAATTTATGATATCCCACTCGATGTTCGATATTTTTATTGGGCCTTGGCTAATGATGTTCAGCTAATGACAATACGGTTTTGTGACGTGTAAGCCCATTTAAAGTGGAAATGCTCCTGAAAAGATTGTTTCATATCCATGGCTTGAACCGAAACATATGATGAAAGGTAGAAGAATTCTATCTATCCTACTACAATCCTCGTTGGTTACCATAGCTTTTTCATACTTATCCATTATTTCTAATAGAATATTTTCCAATATTCTTTCATTAATTGTATATCTCTTATTTTAGGTAAAATTATAATCATTTTGTAATTAGGTTAATTAATTACCTAGTTTGTATCAAATTAAATATTCTTGTAACCTTACATATATTGTAAATCATTCATCAATAAAATCAAGGAATATATTCTTTTATGGTATCAGTAGCCTAAGACTACAAACTCTACTCTAGCCGCCGATACACCTTCTCAGCCTCCACCTTTTTTCCACGTCGGCACATAGCCCACGTCGGAACCCTAGCCATCGACCTCTCTCGACCGCTCCCCTTTTTCCCACGACAGAACCCTAGTTTTTCCGGCCATTCTCACTCTCTCTTCCTCCTAAATTTCCTCTTCCATGGTTGACAAAACCAAATTTCATAAACAATATTAAAGACTTTACCCTTATGACTCGTGAGATGAAAAAGGGTCAATACTCATCGTGGGCGGAGCTTTTTAAGATCCATTGTCGTGTTTATGAAGTTATCGAACATATCATCCCCCTACGCCGAAGTCCACAAACGTACCATCAACTTCGACTTCTGATGATGCACTCTGATCTCGTTTGGATGCAGTCATCCTCCAGTGGATATACGACGCTATATCTAATGATCTGTTGCACACCATCATTGAAACCGATACCGCTGCCCGCCAAACGTGGGAACGTTTGGACAGTATTTTCCACGATAATAAAACTCAACGAGCGTTGTACCTTGAAAATCAGTTCAAAGACGTTAATTAGGACGATTTTCCAAACGTGTCTTCCCATTATAAAGAACTCAAGATGTTTGTCGACCAACTCTCCAACGTCGGCGCACCAGTCACTAATCAATGATTGGTCATGCAACTCATTGCAGGTTTGAACTAATCCTATGACGGCGTTGCCACAATCATTCTGCAATGCACGCTTTTACCTCTGTTTTATGAGGCCCGATCGAAGCTTATCCTTGAGGAAACCCGGAAAATCAAGTGCAGCATCACTCGGGCCAGCATTGCCGACGCTGTCTTCACTACCACCGCTTGGCCCTCCACCGACGGCAGGGCCTCCCAGTTTGGCAACCAGAACCGTCGGTCAAAGTACCTGCAATAGTCCACTTCCTCCCGTAACAACCGTCAGAGCAGGCAGTCCGGCAAGAGCCGCGGTGGAAGAAATTTTGGCAACAACGGCGATGTGAAAGGGCAGTCCTCACTGGCCGAAAATAGCTAGCAGCAACCGCGGTAGTGGTAGCAGCCTCCGTCTTGGATTGCCTACCGATCGTGGGCCGCGTGAGCCCCCTCGTCATGGGCCTCCCTCTTTGCCCATATACGACATCTTCGTGGACTACACCTCAGAACCGACAGGCCCAACCTGGCATACTTGGCCCACGTCCACAACATGCCTACACAACACAGCCCCCCGCCATCGACTTATGCACTAACTGATATTGAGGCAACTCTGAGCACAATGTCACTCAACACTCTAAATGAAAATTGGTATATGGACACATGCGCCACATCTCACATGACGGCATCACAAGTTACTCTCTCGTCTTATTGTAATTTGAATAATTTAAATTGAAATATTATTGTTGGTAGTGGACAAGGCATTCCCATCCGTGGTTATGGTCATTCCTCCATATCCCCACCACATCCACCACTAAACTTAAAAAATTTCCTCCATGCCCCTAAAGTCATTAATAATCTAATCTCGGTGCGACGTTTCACACTAACAATTGAGTTTTCCTTGACTTTGATCCTTTTGGTTTTATTATAAAGGATTTTACGACAGGGAGACGAATAATGAGATGTAACAGCACCGGAGATCTCTACCCTATTTCAAACGCCTTCAACAATCAAGCCTCAGTTCCCTCAACCTTTGCTGCTCTTTCGTTTTCCTTATGACATTCTAGATTAAGACATCCGGAATACTCTGTTTTACGCTCCCTTAAGAAAAATAATTTTATTAATTGCAACCGTATTTCTAGAACTCCTATATGTGAATCTTGCATTTTTGGGAAACCTGTCAAATTACCATTTTTTGCATCCATAAATTATATTTTAATGCCTTTCAATATCATACATAGTGATTTGTGAACATCCCCTATTTTGAATACGACTGCCATCGATATTATGTGTTGTTTTTAGACGATTATTCCAACTTTCTATAGACTTTTCAAATTGGAAATAAATCTCAGGTCTACCTCATTTTTTCTTCATTTAGTGCTTTCGTAAAATATAATTTGAAAAGAGCATTAAATGTTTTCAATGTGACAATGACAGGAAATTCGATAATAATCAATTCAAACAGTTTTGCTCCAAAAACGGTCTTACCTTTCATTTTTCCTGCTCTCACACATCATCCTAAAATGGTAAAGCCGAACGGAAAATCTGAACCATAAACAACCTCATTCGCGCCCTACTTGTTCACGCCTCAATTCTCCCTCAATTCTGGCACTACACACTCTACATGTCCACATATCTCCTAAACATAATACAAAACAAGTCTCCAGCTCAATGATCGTCCGCCCAAGTTCTGTTTCGTAGCAACCCCACCTACCAACACTTGCGTATTTTTGGATGTCTTTGATACCCTCTCCATCCGATCACTCACAAACTCTAACCCCGGTCTTCCCCGTGTGTGTTTCTAGGTTACCCTGACAATCATCATGGTTACTCATGCTATAAATTGTCGAGCCGTAAAATTATTATTTCACATCATGTCCTATTTGATGAGTCTCAATTCCCCTTTGTCTCTCTACACTCGCCACCTCGACTTTCCTACGACTTCCTAGATGATGGCCTAAACCCTTTTCTAATTCACCATTTACATAGTCCACCGACCTAGACCCTAACACTCGCCACCACCTCGATTAGTTCGGGACTAACTGCCCACCCGATTCTGCCGACAGTGACCCACAACAGCCCGCCTCAGGGTGATTCCATAGCCAACACTCGGCAAACCGAGGTTCGGCTAGCCAGTACCGTCACCCCTGCCCTTCCTCCTCTTCCCGGCAGTCCCGTGACAAACCCCCCTCCCGTCCCGCGTCCCGATACACACTCTCGGACCATGGAAACACATGTCATGCACGGAATTCATAAACCTAAATGGCTATTTAACCTTTCCATTTTAGTTGTCCCTTCCCCTATCCCTCGTAACCCGAAGGATGCCTTATCCGACCCTAGTTGGAAAGCCGCAATGATTGACAAATATAATGCTCTTATTGATAATAAGACATGGGACCTAGTATCCCGTCCACCTGATGCTAACATTATTTGTTCTATGTGGAATTTTAGACATAAAAATAAATATGATGGTTCTTTTGAGAGGTACAAGGTTCGTCTTGTAGGTGATAATAGGTCTCAATAGGTGGGAGTGGACTGTGATGAAACGTTTAGCTCGATCGTAAAGCCCGCAACCATCCAGACCATCCTCAACGTTGCCATATCCAAGTCTTGGCCCATTCATCAGCTTGATGTCAAGAATGCCTTCTTACATGAGGATCTTCATGAAATAGTATATATGCATCAGCCTATTGATTTCAGGAATCCTATTCATCCGAATTATGTGTGTATGTTGCAAAAATCGCTCTATGGACTGAAACAGACTCCTCGAGCATGGTACCAGCGGTTCACCGATTATGTTTCCTCTATTGGTTTTTCACATAGCAGATCCGACCGTTCATCTACAACAAGGGTACATACATGGCTTACCTATTATTATATGTTGATGGCATCATCCTCACCACATCATCTTATACTCTCCATCGGTCCATTATGTTTCTCATTTTCTCTGAGTGTGCTATGAAAGATCTGGGCCCTTTGAGTTATTTCTTGGGCATCTCTGTCACTCGACATTCTGGCGGCCTATTTTCTGTGTCAGAAGAAGTAAGCCGAAGAGATCCTTGACCCTTGCAGGCATGACATCTTGCAAACCATCCCACCCGCCTATAGACACCAATTTCAAGCTCAGCGCCGATTCCAACCCTTCATATTCATACCCGACTCACTATCGTAGCCTGGCTGGGGCTATGCAGTACCTCACATTCATGAGACCAGACATATCATATGCATGTGCAACAAATCTGCTTGCACATGCACAGTCCGACGGAAGCACATATGCATGCCCTCAAACGTATTTTACGATACGTCCAAGGTACATTTCACTTCGGATTACATTTATACATGTATTCGCTCACTGGTCTCACTACCTATTCTGATGCTGATTGGGGTGGATGTCCTGACACCCGATGCTCCACGTATGATTATTGCATTTTCCTCGGAGATACCTATTATCTTGGTCTTCCAAAAGGCAACCTACACTATCCCGATCCAATGGAGAAGCAGAATATAGAGGTGTTGTCAATGTTGTCTTTGAGTCTTGTTGGATCCGTAACCTTCTACTTGAGCTTCACTTCCCGATTCAAAAGAAAACACTGGTCTACTGCGATAATATTAGTGCGATATATCTTTTCGGCAATCCCGTCCAAAATCAGCGCACTAAACACATTGAGATTGACATTTATTTCGTTCGCGAAAAAATGGCTCGTGGTCAAGTTCGTGTCCTTCATGTTCCTTCAAGATATCAGATTGCCGACATCTTCATCAAAGGACTTCTGCGCATACTATTTGATGATTTTCGAGCCAGTCTCAATGTTCGAGAACATCCCGCTTCGACTGCGGGGGTGTAATAGAATATTTCCCAATATTCTTTCATTAATTATGTTAATTGTATATCTCCTATTTTAGGTAGAATTATAATCCTTTTGTAATTAGGTTAATTAATTACCTAATTTGTATCAAAATAAATATTCTCATAACCTTATATATATATTGTAAATCATTCATCAATAAAATCAAGGAAGAAACATATTCCTTTAGTTTCTAATATAACTAATAAAGGGCTTAAGGTAAGGAAGAAAATCTTTGTGTTCTTGTTTGGTTGGTTAAAATAAAGAAAATGAAATTAAAAAAGAAAAATATACATCTCATTTCCTTATCCCTTTCGAAATATATGGCTATATATATTTTATATATTGTGTACATAAGCACATATCTTTGAACCATCAAAAACTCATGAATTTTTCTTCTTGGAGTGAATATAAAAATTATACAGTTTTCGTTCAATTCTTAATTTTAAGCCATGGTACCTAAAGTTTTCTTCTTCTACTACTTCTTTTTATTTTTTGCTATTTTTTTGTGTAACACAATTAAAAGTCAGTCCATGCCCAAATTTACATCAATTCTTGTTTTTGGTGATTCATCAGTTGACACTGGGAATAATAATTATATTTCCACTTTATTCAAAGCCAGTCATCCACCTTATGGAAAAGATTATCATAATCATGTCCCAAAAGGTAGATTTTCAAATGGAAAATTAATTTCTGAAATATTGGCAATTTTATTAAAATTAAAAGAATATGGTGTGCCGCCATATTTAAATCCAAATTTATTGGAAAGTGATTTTAGAAGTGGGGTTAATTTTGCTTCAGCTGTATCCGGATTTGATGATGTGACAAGTTTAATTTCTGGGGCAATTTCAATGAGAAAACAATTAGGATATTTCAAGGAGTATTTGAAGAAATTGAATGGATGTTTTGGAGAAAAAAGGCTGAAGAAATTGTGAAAGCTGCTTTGGTTTTTATTATAAATTCCTATGATGTTCCAATAAGAAGAGTTGAATTTAGCATGAAGGAGTATCAAGATTTTATTCTAGACAAGCTGCAATGTTTTGTCAAGGTAATTCTCTAACACAAAGTTTAACTTCTATTATTGATGTTCACATTATCAGGTCACTTAAAAAGTTTATTATATTATCCAAAAAAAAATGGAATTAATTACTTGAAAAGTAAGATCGATTACATGTTTCAATATGCTAAAATATACTAAGAGTGTAAAAGTGTGTCCAGAAGATATTGATTATAAACGAAAAAGATTGATTCCGTACAAATACAAAAATGGAGATTCGCGTTCATATAAATAAAAATTATATAAGAAGAAACATCTTTGATATTTTTTAAAAAGTATGAGAAAAATATGTATGATTAAAACAACAACACATACCCGCATAATTTCATAAGTGTAGTCTAAGAAGAATATGATGTACGCAAACTTTACTCCTAATGTAATATTTTGCTTCAATCTTTATCTTTTGTTCTTGTCTTCTAATTTTTTTAAAAATAGATAAAGGATTTTAACTTCTATAAATTGATAGCATAAATTAATTTTTACAGTATTAAATCACTTAAAATATAACCGCAGTTAACTATCCATAAAAATTGGGCTTGATAATTTTAAAAAATAAGATAGGTTATTTACCAAAATATGTTAAAATACATTGGTAGTTTATATAAAAATATGAAGCTTTTTAACTGAAAATATACCATAATAGACTTGTTGGAACTTGTATGGAATTAAGAAGAAATAAAGTGATCAACAGACAGAAAATTCGAATCAAAGGTTGCAACTTTCAGAACAATTACAACCTTTGGTATGAATGTTTGTAACTGTTCATATGCTACTCTATATAAATGAGGTTGATCACTTGGTTGGAGAGAGATACACAACAAGACAGAAAAACTACAATCAATCAGTTTTTTCACAATTAATGATTTAAGATTGTGGCTTCTACTTCTTCTTCAAAACAAGTTTCTGAATAACACATATAATAAATTCGCCAGAAGTGAAGTTCTTGTGCTAGAACTCTCACTTAGATAGTTGTATCCTCTAGTCAGACGTCCGTAAAACTGCAGCACAAGTGGGGGCGAATTTTTGTCTTAGGACATTGCATCAAGCAGGCCTCTTTCGACACCAAGTTAGTATGTGTTTTCAATTTGCTGAATTCATTGTTGTTGATTTCAAGTTATTTTAAGTTATTATTATATTATTGTGCTCAATTCATTTCATCATTGATGATACTAGATCGACACTAACAAGACTAGCATGATATACACGGTATACACACCTTATTGGAAAGGAGAAACGCATTCTTGAATAATCATAAGAAAAAAAATCTTACTTCATCTGTTCAAGAAAAAATCTCTGAACCACGGAGGAGTAAACGTGAGAAAATTTCCAAAGATTTTGGACCGGACTTCATGACCTTTTCCGTTGAAGGAGAACCTCAAACATATAGGGCTGCTATGGAATCATCCGAAGCACCTTATTGGAAAGAGGCTATTCAAAGTGAGGTAGAATCTATTGTGCAAAATAATACATGGATATTGGTTGATCCCCCTCCGGGACAAAAACCACTAGGCCATAAATGGATTTTCAAATGGAAATTAAGGCCTGATGGTACTATAGAAAAATACAAAGCTCGTATAGTAGCCAAAGGGTTTCGACAAAAAGACGGTGTAGATTTCTTTGATACCTACTCACTAGTAACGAGAATTACGTCTATAAGAACGTTAATTGCTATAGCGGCGATCACAATTTGGAAATACACCAAATGGATGTGAAGACCGTATTCTTGAATGGTGAATTAGATGAAGAAATTTACATGGAACAACCCGAAGGGTTTGTTGTTAAAGGTCAAGAACGAAAGGTTTGTAAATTGATTAAGTCTTTATACGGACTTAAACAAACTCTAAAGCAATGGCATGAAAATTTTGATAATACGTTATTATCAAATAGTTTTCAAATAAATGAATGTGATAAATGTGTCTACATTAAACAATGTAAAGATGCATGTGTCATTATATGCTTATATGTTGATGATATGCTAATTATGGGAACGGATAAAGATGTAATTAACCAAACTAAGAAGATGTTGCATGCCGCTTTTGATATGAAAGATATGGGAATAGCGGATTTCATTCTTAGTATTAGAATTCAAAAGAATTCTGGTGGTTACATCTTAACACAATCCCATTATATTGAAAAGGTCCTCAGAAAATTTGGACACTATGATGATCGATCGGTTGTTACACCATTTGATCCCGCTAGTCACCTTAAGAAGAATGAAGGTGAAAGTGTGTCTCAATTGGAGTATACACAAGTTCTTTGAAGCTTGATGTACATAATGAATTGTACGAGACCGGATTTAGCATATACAGTGAGTCGACTAAGTCGATACTCACAAATCCTGGAAAAGATCATTGGTTTGCACTAAGACGAGCTCTCCGGTATCTACAACATACAATGAACTATGGATTGCATTATACAAAATATCCTCATGTGTTAGAAGGATATTGTGATGCTAATTGGATGTCCAACTAGTCGGAAAGTAAGTCCACAAGTGGTTATGTATTTACACTTGGTGGAGCGTCGGTATCTTGGAAATCATCAAAGCAAACGGTAAATACGCGATCAACTATGAAAGCAGAGTTTGTAGCCTTAGACAAAGCTGCCGAAGAGGCATAATGGCTCAGAAACTTCCTAGAAGGTATTCCGTTGTGGACAAAGCCTGTGACAGCCATTTGCATACATTGTGATTGTATGGCTGCCCTGACGAGGGCAAATAATCAGCTATACAATGGCAAGTCGAGACATATTAAGCGACGTTATAATACAATATGAAGCTTGCTAAAGAATGAAATTATTTCCATTGATTATGTGAGATAAAAGGACAATATAGCGGATCTTTTGACAAAAGGCCTTAAGAGAGAGCAAGTCGTATTTACATTGAAGGGGAATGGGCTTAAAGCCAACACAATGAGTCGTTAACTAGCGGAAACCTAACCTATCATAATTGGAGATCCCATGGTTTAGGTTCAATAGGAAAACTAGTTGGGGAAGACTCAAGGAGCATAAAACACAAATATACTCATTTCTATGGTGTACTAAGTGTGTTAATCCGTTGATGTTTTAAGGGCTGAATCTTATTCTTAATAATACTAAAAGCCTATGGTGGGATAGTACGGACTATTCTTGTTTGGTATTACCTATATGAGATTGATGTGGGATCGCATCTGGGAGAACCGATATGGCTACGTTCTCTAGAAAATCTCACGAAGAAGGAGTTGTTCATGACCGAAATGAACACAACCGTAAGAATTGAAATATGTTGATATGATCTGTGTGATACTTGTTGTCTTGATTTACTACAAAACGTGAATAGTTCAAGACATTTCGTCCACTATTTTACAAAGTAGATCCAATAGGTATTCACTACGAACGGTTCAAGTCCACCAGACACATTTTTCAATGCATGTCATATCGCGTTGTTCAGAAATAACAAAAAGTTCCTTATTATCTTATTTTCTATCCAAATATGGGGTATTGTTGATGTTTGAATAGAAAATGTGGGGTATTGTTGGAACTTGTATGGAATTAAGAAGAAATAAAGTGATCAACGGACAAAAAATTTGAATCAAAGGTTGCAACTTTTCAGATCAATTACAACCTTTGGTATGAATGGTTGTAACTGTTCGTATGCTACTTTATATAAAGAAGGTTGATCACTTGGTTGCAGAGAGATACACAACAAGACAGAAAAAACTACAATCAATCAGTTTTTTCACAATTAATGATTTAAGATTGTGGCTTCTACTTCTTCTTCTTCAAAACAAGTTTCTGAAGAACACATATAGTAAATTCGCCAGAAGTGAAGTTCTTGTGCTAGAACTCTCACTTAGATAGTTGTATCCTCTAGACAGACGTCTGTAAAACTGCAGCACAAGTGGGGGCGAAATTTTGTCTTAGGACACTGCATCAAGCAGACCTCTATCGACACCAAGTTAGTATGTGTTTTTAATTTGCCGAATTCATTGGTGTTGATTTCAAGTTATTTTGAGTTATTATTATATTATTGAGCTTAATTAATTTTATCATTGATGATACTAGATTGACACTAACAATCTAAGACAAAAATTACTATTAAAAAAATCAGATTTTTTTTTCTGATTTGTTGAGGTTGCAAAATTTTTCAGAGAATTCAATTTCCTGATTTGCAAAGATGGATCAATCTGGATCGTCAATGGTGAAAAACCATGTTGAGAAACCTGAGAAATTCAAAGGTTCTGATTTCAAACGCTGGCAATAGAAGATGATGTTCTACTTGACAACTTTTCACGTGACAAACGTATTGATTGCTGAGGCTCCTATGACTTTGCCAGAAGGAAAAGGGGAGAATGCTCCGACTGATGCGGAGAAGGCTGAAAGACATTCAAACTTGGGAAAGTCAGGAGTTTCTTTGCAGAAACTATATTCTCAATGCCTTGGATGATTCTCTCTACGACATGTACTCCACGTTCAGAACAACACGGGAGTTGTGGCAATCGTTGGAGAACAAGTACAAAACTGAGGTTGTTTGTTCCAAGAAGTTCGTCATCGAAAAGTTTCTGAACTTTAAGATGAGTGATGCCAAGGCAGTTGTCAAGCAAGTGGAGAAACTCCAAATCATTGTTCATGAGTTAGAGGTTGAAGGTATGGGCCTTAACCCGAATTTCCTTGTTTGTACTATTGTTGAGAAATTACCTCCCTCATGGAAGGATTTTAAGGTTTATCTTACGCATCTAACCGAGGAAATGAATTTTGAGCAATTGGTTCTGAAAATTTGAGTTGAAGAGGATAATCGGAAAAATGAAAAGGAAGATGTTGTTTCATTGGAGCCTAATCCCAACATGGTTGAAGGCAATGCTTCTAAGGCCAAGTTTCAGAAAGGCAAGGGCAAATTTAATGTTGCCAAGCCATCTTTTACAACCGGGAGGAATGCATTCGCCCCACAAAGGACCAATGCATTCAAGAAACCACAATCAGGACTCTGTTGGGTATGTGGAAAACCTGGACACAGAGCAAAAGATTGTCGCCTTCGCAAGAATCAAGGTGGTGGTGTTGGAGGTTCGAGTAATGTCAACCAATCCAACCGGGCTGAAACTAAAAACCAATTCATTGGGGTTGTGGCGGCTTAAGCAAATCTGGTTACAAATTCAACCGATTGGTGGATGGACACGGGTGCTACAATGCACGTATGTTCTGAAAATGATATGTTTTCATCCTACCATGCCATCAAGAATGGAGAACCATTGTTCTTAGGAAATGCTGCTTCTGTGAAAGTGGAAGGGAAAGGGAAGGTGACTTTACAACTCACTTCCGGAAATGATCTTGTGCTCATTAATGTGTTGCACGTGCCTGAAATTTGTAAAAAATTGATTTCTGAGCTGTTCTTAGTAACAAGGGCTTCAAAATTTTATTTGAATCTGACAAATTTGTACTCACCAAGGATGGGTTGTATGTAGGGAAGGGTTACCTTAGTGAGGGACTCTTCAAACTATCTGTTGTACCTACTAAGACAATTGCCATTATTAATGAAAATACTGGCATTAGCACTGCTTCTATGTATATGGTTGATTTCCCTTCTTTATGGCATTCACGATTATGCCATGTTAATTATTGCTCTTTACAAAGAATGGTGAAGTTAGGCATATTGCCAAATTGCTCTATGAACAAAATGACTAAGTGTAGAGTTTGCATAGAATCAAAATATGCAAGTCATCCTCATAAATCTGTAGTGAAATCAAATGAAGTGCTTGGGTTGATTCATAGTGATATATGTGATTACCAAGCAACCCCATCTCGTGGAGGAAATAATTACTATATATCCTTCATAGATGATTGCAGTAAATTCTGTTATGTATACTTAATACATACTAAAGATGAGGCTTTGAACATGTTTAAAACATACAAAGTAGAAGTGGAAAACCAACTTGACAAAAGAATTAAGATTCTAAAGTCAGACAGAGGTGGTGAATATCAATCAAATGAGTTCAAAGAATTCTGTTCTACTCATGGTATAGTTCATCAAACCGCTGCGCCATATACTCCAAAACAAAATGGAGTTGCCGAACGTAAAAATAGAACATTGAAGAATATGATGAATTCAATGTTGATTAGTTCGGGTGCACCCCTTAGTCTATGGGGTGAGGCGTTAATTACTGCAAATATGATATTGAACAAAATTCCTCAAAAGAAAAATGACCAATCTCCCTATGAGTTATGGAGAGGAAGATCGCCTACTTTCAAACGGATGAAAGTGTGGGGTTGCCTAGCGAAAGTTCAAGTTCCCTTACAAAAGAGAACTAAACTTGGACCAAAAACGGTGGATTGCATATATATTGGTCATGCCACTAATAGTGCAGCATATAAGTTTTTGGTGTATCATTCCGATGTTGAAGGTATTCACAAAAACACACTTATGGAATCTGATGAAGCAGAATTTTTTGAGGATATTTTTCCTTACAAAGACAAGGATAAAAGTGTTCCTAATCATAAGAATAGGACATCTTACTTCATCTGTTCAAGAAAAATCTCTGAACCACGGAGGAGTAAACGTGAGAAAATTTCCAAAGATTTTGGACCGGACTTCATGACCTTTTCCGTTGAAGGAGAACCTCAAACATATAGGGCTGCTATGGAATCATCTGAAGCACCTTATTGGAAAGAAGCTATTCAAAGTGAGGTAGAATCAATTGTGCAAAATAATACATGGATATTGGTTGATCCCCCTCCGGGACAAAAACCACTAGGCCATAAATGGATTTTCAAACGAAAATTAAGGCCTGATGGTACTATAGAAAAATACAAAGCTCGTATAGTAGCCAAAGGGTTTCGACAAAAAGACGGTGTAGATTTCTTTGATACCTACTCACCAGTAACGAGAATTACGTCTATAAGAACGTTAATTGCTATAGCGGCGATTCACAATTTGGAAATACATCAAATGGATGTGAAGACCGCATTCTTGAATGGTGAATTAGATGAAGAAATTTACATGGAACAACCCGAAGGGTTTGTTGTTAAAGGTCAAGAAAGAAAGGTTTGTAAATTGATTAAGTCTTTATACAGACTTAAACAAGCTCCAAAGCAATGACATGAAAAATTTGATAATACGTTATTATCAAATGGTTTTCAAATAAATGAATGTGATAAATGTGTCTACATTAAACAATGTAAAGATGCATGTGTCATTATATGCTTATATGTTGATGATATGATAATTATGGGAACGGATAAAGATGTAATTAACCAAACTAAGAAGATGTTGCATGCCGCTTTTGATATGAAAGATATGGGAATAGCGGGTGTCATTCTTGGTATTAGAATTCAAAAGAATTCTGATGGTTACATCTTAACACAATCCCATTAAGTTGAAAAGGTCCTCATAAAATTTGGACACTATGATGATCGACCGGTTGTTACACCATTTGATCCCGCTAGTCACCTTAAGAAGAATGAAGGTGAAAGTGTGTCTCAATTGGAGTATACACAAGTTCTTGGAAGCTTGATGTACATAATAAATTGTACGAGACCGGATTTAGAATACACAGTGAGTCGACTAAGTCGATACTCACAAATCCTGGAAAAGATCATTGGTTTGCACTAAGATGAGCACTCTGGTATCTATAGCATACAATGAACTATGGATTGCATTATACAAAATATCCTCATGTGTTAGAAGGATATTATGACGCTAATTGGATGTCCAACCAGTCGGAAAGTAAGTCCACAAGTGGTTATGTATTTACACTTGGTGGAGCGTCGGTATCTTGGAAATCAGCAAAGCAAATGGTAAATACGCGATCAACTATGGAAGCAGAGTTTGTAGCCTTAGACAAAGCTGCCGAAGAGGCAGAATGACTCAGAAACTTCCTAGAAGGTATTCCGTTGTGGACAAAGCCTGTGGCAGCCATTTTGCATACATTGTGATAGTATGGCTGCCCTAACGAGGGCAAATAATCAGATATAAAATGGCAAGTCGAGACATATAAGGCGACGTCATAATACAATACGAAGCTTGCTAAATAATAGAATTATTTTCATTGATTATGTGAGATCAAAGGACAATATAGCGGATCATTTGACAAAAGGCCTTAAGAGAGAGCAAGTCGTATTTACATTGAAGGGGAATGTGCTTAAAGCCAACACAATGAGTCGTTAACTGGCGGAAACCTAACCTATCATAATTGGAGATCCCATGGTTTAGGTTCAATAGGAAAACTAGTTGGGGAAGACTCAAGGAGCATAAAACACAAATATGCTCATTTCTATGGTGTACTAAGTGTGTTAATCCGTTGATGTTTTAAGGGCTGAATCTTATTTTTAATAATACTAAAAGCCTATGGTGGGATAGTACGGACTATTCTTGTTTGGTATTACCTATATGAGATTGATGTGGGGTCGCATATGGGAGAACCGATATGACTACGTTCTCTAGAAAATCTCACGAAGAAGGAGTTGTTCATGATCGAAATGAACACAACCGTAAGAATTGAAATATGTTGATATGATCTGTGTGATACTTGTTGTCTTGATTTACTACAAAACGTGAATAGTTCAAGACATTTTGTCCACTATTTCACAAAGTAGATCCGATAGGTATTCACTACGAACGGTTCAAGTCCACCAGACACATTTTTCAATGCATGTCATATCGCGTTGTTCAGAAATAACAAAAAGTTCCTTATTATCTTATTTTCTATCCAAATGTGGGGTATTGTTGATGTTTGAATAGAAAATGCGGGGTATTGTTGAAACTTGTATGGAATTAAGAAGAAATAAAGTGATCAACGGACAGAAAATTCGAATCAAAGGTTGCAACTTTTCAGATCAATTACAACCTTTGGTATGAATGGTTGTAACTGTTCATATGCTACTCTATATAAAGAAGGTTGATCACTTGGTTGCAGAGAGATACACAACAAGACAGAAAAAACTACAATCAATCTGTTTTTCACAATTAATGATTTAAGATTGTGGCTTCTACTTCTTCTTCTTCAAAACAAGTTTCTGAAGAACACATATAGTAAATTCGCCAGAAGTGAAGTTCTTGTGCTAGAACTCTCACTTAGATAGTTGTATCCTCTAGACAGACGTCCGTAAAACTGCAGCACAAGTGGGGGCGAAATTTTGTCTTAGGACACTGCATCAAGCAGGCCTATATCGACACCAAGTTAGTATGTGTTTTCAATTTGCTGAATTCATTGTTGTTGATTTCAAGTTATTTTGAGTTATTATTATATTATTGTGCTCAATTCATTTCATCATTGATGATACTAGATTGACACTAACAAGACTAGCATGATATACACGGTATACACACCATGTATAACATGGTTTTTGATAATAGTTTTTGTATATAATTAGCATTGTACACTTACCATAATTATAGAATTCTTGTAAAAATAAAATAGGGTTTTGGGAGTAGAACAGGAATAGAATTTTCCATATTATGGAAATTATAAATTGTATATACTCATTCATTAATGAAAAAAATCAAGGGATTATTTCTTTCATGATATCAGAAGTCTAGGACTAAAATACTTCCGCTTCTCTCCCAACTTTGCTCTCGGTTTCGACCACCCTTCTCGGCCGAGCCTGCCTCGAAATACGTGCACCTTCTCGAATTTCGTGCCAATTTTACCTCATCTCTTCCCAAATTTTCTTCCTAATCCCTTTGGTCTTTCGTTATGTCGACGTCAAAGGACCAATTTCATCCTGCCCTTACTGTTTCTAACATCAAGAATATCTCTATTGTTCTTGAGATGGAAAACGTCTAATATGCGACGTTGGCAGAGCTGTTTAAAATTCACGCAATCTCACATCAAGTCCTCCATCACATAATTCCTCCCGCTATCCCTCCTCATGCGAAAGATCCTCAGTTATGGATCACTCTTGATGCTACCGTCCTTTAATAGATTTACTCCACTATTTCTACCGACATTTTACAAATGATCATTGAACCAAACACTACAGCTATGGCTACCGAGAATAGATTGCGTGATATATTCCAGAATAACCAACATTCCGCATTGTCACCCTTGAGCAGGAATTTTCTCAAGTCAGTATGGACAATTTCTCGAATATTTCAACTTATTGTAAATGACACAAGGAATTAGCGGACCAACTCCGTAACGTTAGAGTGTCTGTCACCAATAATCATCTTGTCCTCCAAATAGTTGCAGGCTTATTTGAGGCATATAATGGCGTGGGGACTCTCCTCCGTCAAAGTAATTCACTTCCATTTTTTTATCAAGCCCATTCGATGCTCACGTTAGAAGAAGCCGGTTTGGCCAAAAAGGCGACTACCGGCGCTAGTCCCGTTGGTCAAGATGACTTCATCCGATAATTCTCAAGGTTTTGTTGATAATTTGGGCCAAAATCGTGCTCACGGTGGAGGCAAGAAAAATAAAAAAAATTGGCAAAAATCGCGATGGCAATCGTGGTGGTGGTGGGGGTGGCCAAAATAATGGCAGTGGGCCCCGGTACGGTGGCAGAGTGCCGCAGGCCAACTTGTCCCAGCCATAGGCCCCCTGGCAGTGGGGCTGGGCTGGTGGTCAGTGGCCCAACGACCCCTATTTTCTAGCTTCTCCAGTCCTTGGACAGTGGGCCTCCTAGCAGCCCTCCAGGCCCAATTTATCTCATCCGTCCAATGGGTTCTGACACAGTTCAGGGCCTGGACAATAAGAAGGCATGCTTGGGCCTCAGCCCCCGCAGGTTTTCCATGCTACGGGCCCCAATCCAATTCCGACACCTACATATATTGAAGTTGTCATGCATACATTTGGATTGAATCCTCCAGACGTGAATTGGTACATGGACACCGACGCCACTTCTCACATGACGTCCGACCAAGTTACTCTCTCGCCTTATTCCAATTTGAGCAAAAATCGTGGCATAATTGTTGGTAATGACAACTTAATTCCAATTCATGGTTACGATCATAAAACTTTGTCTCCCCCCCCATCCACCTCTTGTCTTAAAAAATGCCCTTCATGCCCCTAACTTAATTAAAAATTTGGTGTATGTCCGTAAATTCACCACTTATAAATGAGTTTCTGTTGATTTTGATCCTTTTGGGTTTTATGTAAAGGATTTCAAGACGGGGATACCTCTCATGAGATGTAATAGTAGGGGAGATCTTTATCCACTCATGCCCACATCTAGTCTCTCGAGTCAAGCCTTGCCATCTACTTTTGCAGCTCTAGCTCCTTCTTTGTGGCATGCACGTTTGGGTCACCCTGGGTCGTCCATTGTTTCTTCTTTGCATAAAAATAATTTTATTTCTTGTAAGGGTATGCATAGTACTCCAATTTGTCATTCTTGTCCTTTAGGGAAGCATGTTAGATTACCATTTAGCCTCTACTTCTCGTACTTTAATGCCATTTGATATTATTCATAGCGATTTATGGACATCTCCTGTTTTAAGTTCTGTGGGCCATCATTATTATGTTCTATTTTTGGATGATTATTCGAATTTTTTATGCACCTTTCCGTTAGCAAAAAAATCTCAAGTTTTTTCCACCTTCTTAAAATTTCGAGCATTCTTCCGTACCCAATTCGAACGAAAAATCAAAAATATTCAATGGCAAAGTATATGATAATGGGTTATTTCAGGAATTTTGTGCAAATAATGACATAGTTTTTCGTTTCTCTTATCCTCATACGTCTTCACAAAAAGGAAAAGTGGAACGAAAAATTCGTACCATTAATAATATTGTCCGAACTTTATTGGTCCATGCTTCCGTACCCCTTACTTTTGGCATCATGCTCTACAAATGGCTACATATCTTCCTAACATACTTCCTACCAAAGAATTGGCATATTCATCCCCTCTTCAATTCCTCTATAATAAGACTCTTTCGTATTCACATCTTAGGGTCTTTGAGTGCTTATGTTATCCACTATTTCCGTCAACTACAATTAACAAACTTCAAGCAAGTTCTACCCCTTGTGTTTTTGGGTTATCCATCTAATCATCGTGGTTATAAATATTTTGATTTATCGTCTAATAAAATTATAATTAGTCGCCATGTTCTTTTTGATGAAACCCAATTTTCATTTGCTAAAGTAAGTAGTTCCGGGCCTAGTCCGTATAATTTTTTAGATGACGAGGTCTCCCCGTATATACTTTCCACCATTTATCGGACTTGTCCCGCACCCATTGTCCGCCATTGGGCCCACTGCCCGCTGGACCCACTATTTCATCAAATCTGCCCAGTGGGCCAGACACTCGACCCAGTACCAATCTCGGTACTATTCCAGTGGTCCAGTCAACTGTCCTAGTCATTGTTCCAGCCCCTATTTCCGTCACTGGGCCAGCAGGCAGTGGGCCAGCAGGCAGTGGGCCTGCTGGCCAGCCCACCCACTGCCCAAAATCCACCCGTTTTCTCCTCGAGTCATGGACCAGTCACTCGTAGTCAAAGTGGTATTTTAAAACCAAAACAACATTTTATTCTCAATTCTAATGTCTCTAAATCCCCTCTACCACGTAGCCCATTGTCTACCTTAAATGACCTGAATTGGAAATTGGGTATGCACGACGAATATAATGCTCTTATTGAAAATAAGACGTGGGAGTTTGTCCCCCGTCCTTCTGGGGTTAATATTATTCGGACTATGTGGATTTTTACTCATAAAGATAATTTTTCTGATGCCTCTTTTGCAAGACATATGACTCGTCTTGTAGGTGATGGTAAATCTCAACATGTTGGCGTGGATTGTGGTGAGACATTTAGTCCGGTGGTCAAACTGGCTACCATTCGCAATGTTCTCGGTCTAGCTCTCTCAAAGGCATGGCTCATTCATCAGTTAGATGTGAAGAATACTTTCTTACATGGTGATCTTAAGGAGATCGTTTACATGCATCAGCCCTTGGGTTTTCGAGATCCCAAATATTCTCATCATGTCTGTTTATTGAAGAAGACATTGTATGGGCTTAAGCACGCCCCGCGGGCTTGGTATAAGAGATTTACAGACTATGTTTCGTCTATTGGATTTTCTTACAACAGGTCTGATAATTTATTATTCATTTATCGTCGTGGTACTTCCATGTATTATATTCTTTTATATGTGGATAATATTATCTTGACTCCCTCTTCTGATGCTTTGCGCAAGTCTATCATAACAATGCTCAGTTATGAGTAAGACTTGGGGCCCTTGAGTTACTTTTTGGGGATTGCTGTCACTCGTCATGTAGGTGGGTTGTTCTTATCACAATGGAAGTATGCCGCTGAGATAATTGAAAGGACTGGTATGTCCTCATGTAAGTCTACTTCCACTCCAGTTGATACTAAGCCCAAGCTGGGTGCTACAGTTGGCTCACCTTACGAGGATCCCACTCACTATCGCAGTCTTACTGGAGCTCTTCAGTATCTTACTTTCACGAGATCGGATATTAAATATGTCATTCAACAGGTGTGTTTGTTTATGCATGATCCTAGGTGGAGTACATGAATGCGCTCAAACGCATTATCATATACATCCAGGGAACACTTGACTATGACTTGCATCTATATCCATCATCGGCCTCTACACTTGTCTCGTATACCGATCCTGATTGGGGTGGTTGTCCAGATATCAGACGCTCCACGTCTGGTTATTGCATGTTTCTTGGTGATAACTTGGTCTCATGGTCTGCCAAACGACAGGCTATCTTATCACGCTCCAGTGCAGAGGCCGAGTATCGAGGGGTAGCCAATGTGATTTCTGTATCATGTTGGTTACGTAATCTTCTCTTGGAGCTTCACTTTCCCATTCAAAAAGATACCTTGGTATATTCTGATAATATTAGTGCCGTATATCTTTCTGGGAATCCGGTTCAACACCAGCGCATTAAACATATTGAGATGGATATCTATTTTGTTCGAGAAAAGGTAGCTCGTGGGCACGTACGCGTCTTACATGTTCCTTTCAGGTATCAAATTATAGACATCTTTACTAAGGGTCTTCCCTCGGTCCTATTTGAAGATTTTAGGGACAGTCTCAGCGTACGAAGACCGCCCACTATAACTGCGGGGGTGTGAAAATATACATAATAGACTAGCATGATATACTCGGTATACACACCATGTATAACATGGTTTTGGTAATAGTTTTTGTATATAATTAACATTGTACACTTACCATAATTATAGAATTTTTGTACAAATAGAATAGGGTTTTGGGAGTAGAATAGGAATAGGATTTTTCATATTATGAAAATTGTAAATTGTATATATACTCATTCATTAATGAAAATAATCAAGGGATTATTTCTTTTATTAACCATCGATGAGTTTTACATCCTTGATTACATGTTAGATATTGTTATTAGCAAGTTATAAAGTTTAACTCATATACATCAATAATGTAAATATATTTTACGTGTTACATTATCGTTACCTATTATGATATGTAACATGCTTTTTTTTACGGATTATAGATCTTATTTTTTATGAAGAATTATCTATAATTATCTTCTATACTATAATAGTATAAAACACTTTACATTATTGTTATATGAATATAAGTTAAACTCATTAATACTTACTTATCATATATATTTACATATAATTATCTTATAATTGATATTATAATTGTGTGGTTTTATTTTATTTTACTAGGAACTTTATGAACTTGGATGTCGTGAGATTATAGTGAGTGGGCTTCCTCCAATTGGTTGCGTTCCAATTCAAATGACAGTAAAATGTCCACTTCATAGAAGTTGCATTGAAAAAGGGAATTTAGATTCTCAATCTTATAATAAAAAACTTGAAGAATTGTTGCTATATTTACAAGCGCAACTTCCAGAAAGCAAGATACTTTATGCAGACATCTACACTACCTTTTTACACGCATCATCAATAATCCACAAGAATATGGTAAGTTCAATTATGTTGCTCCAATTTTTAAGAATATCACAGTATGTATCAAATTCTTTAAAAACAATGCATCTTTTAAGTATCTGATAATAATATTTTTAGAAAGTCCGAGCAATAAAGATTTTTAATGCTTTTATTGAGTTTTTCAGTTGCTATCTATGTGTAATACACTGTAATACTAATTTATACCATCATCGCTCCATATTGTCGTTCTTTTAAAAAAAAATTCATTCCCACTAAAAAAGATTATTTATAGTTACACATAATCATGATTTCTCAATCTATCTTAATAGCCTTAATCATAAGAATATTTTTTAAAAATATCCTTTAACTCTCTTTAAAATTTCACTTAATTATACTAGATAATTTCGCCAATCTAGTAACACAACCACACAAAAGTGAAGGGTGATGAGTTGAGCATCTTTCATAAAAAATTATTATAATATTATATAGATTAAAAATTACTTTTTATATATATATATTAGAAATTGAATACGTGCCCTTAGGGAAATGTGCCCATTGACACGTGAGCGGATAGAAAAAAATCATCTAACATCTATCTATCTATGTTGGAATTTGAACTATAGTTTCTCAGATTTGCACTCACTCCATTGATCACTCAGGTGCATCCTTGGATGCCAATTTCAACCCACTTATACTTTAGAATATGTTTTCTTTGATAGTATTCATCCAACTGAATCAACTAATTATCATATTACTGAGTACTTAGTGAAGGACCTTCTCCCATAGTTTTCAACCACTGATTTTTTTTGATTTATTACATAAAATAAAATTTGTAAAACTTAATGGATGATTCAGGTCAGAAACGAATCCGGGTCCGATCCGAATCCGTTGGGTTCAAATTTTGAAGATCCATATCCTATAAAACGGATCTGGATCCACCGGGTCCAGGATCCACCGCCATCTCTACTTGTACATGTCACAATAAATCTCCCATCCCACATGGACCTTTTCTAGTTTTAAATTTATAAACATTCTTACAAATTTTACATCTAGCTAGTTGATTCTCTTGGTCCCTATCAAAAAAATCTCATGCAACTGATTTTAATTTTTGTTGTGTGGGGCCTAGACTCATACTAGGGGGAATAGGAGGCATTTTAGTTTCAGTTTGAGGTTGAGACTCAGTCTGAGCCTGAGGTTGAGGTGCACTAGTGGGTGTGTCATCTAGATTATCGTCTAAATTAAAGTTTGGTTCATCTACCTCATCATCTAATGGTATATCATTAAAAAAAGTTGTTTCATCTATATGAGTGAAATCAATGAAATCATCGGGACTAGGAATAAGATTACTAGAAGAAGTACCCCTACCCTTGTTACCCCTACTAGAAGAAGCACCCTTACCCTTACCCTTAAACATACCTCTTAATCATTCCATTTCAATTATATAAATAAATAATTAAAGATAATAAAATTAAGCGCGATAATTAAAATTAAGTAACAATAATAATTTAAAGAAGGAATGAAGGTACCAAACGCCGACGTAACGTCGACGTGTAATCGAGGTTGAAAATTGAAACTTTGCTTGATGGATGATCCTCAAACTAGTTGCCAACTTCACTCCAAAAATTTGAACTTTGATATAAATGACCAAAAAAAAAAAAATTTAATAGGCAATGTAGAATTGTAGAGCGATAAATTGAGAGATTAGAGAGACGGTAGGAAGATTTGTGAAAAAAATGAAAAGGAAAATGAGGTATTTATAGTTGAGAAATAGGAAAGTATAAATATATTAACTTAGTGGTTAAAAATAAATATTAAGGGGGTAGGGGGGGTTTATGGGGTGGGGGCCAAAATGACCGTTATAGCCGTTGCACAACGGCCAAAATCGAAATTTGGTCGTTGTTACAACGGTTATTTTTGCAAAGGGGGAGGGGGGTTGGCGGGTCGGGACGGGGCAGGACGGGGTCGGGACGGGACGATCCCAGCCCCGTTCCGAGTTCAAACCCCGACACCGACAATTTTTTTTAGAGGGGATCGAGGCGGGACGGGACGGGATCGGGCTGACCCGGCCCACTGGACAACCTTAATCCATTGTGTGGATTTATAAGTCAAAAAAGAAATAGTAAATATATGGCTATAAATATAACATAAATTGTGTACATAACCACACATCTTTAAACCATCAAAAACCCACGAATCTTTCTTCTTGGAGTGAATATTAAAAACTACAAATCTTTTGTTCAATTTTTTAAAACAATGGCATCTAAAGTTTTTTTCTTCTTATTCTTTGCTCTTTTTTAGTGTAACACAATTAAAAGTAAGTCCATGCCCAAATTTACATCAATTCTTGTTTTTGGTGATTCAACAGTTGACACTGGAGAAATTGAAAGGATTTTTTTTGGAGAAAAGGTGGCTGAAAATTTGTAAAAGGTGCATTTATAAGCATCATGTTACTCCATAAGTAATATTGTTTCACTTTGAACCTAGGGTCATACGGCTTTAGAAGGTGATACTGGGGCTTAAGGATTACTTTCTTACACATCGAATATCTTTCCATGTTTAAAATTGATATAGCATTTGTTGAGAGTGTTACATTTGCATAAACCTCGACTATTTACCAAATATCTATTATTTTCCATCGGCATATATATCATGAATAACTCCGCCAATTAAAATTTAGTCAACGGAAAAAAAGTCACCTAGTATTGACTTAATCTGTCTTCTTTATCACTCTTTTCTGTACATTTTTTTGTGAATATCGTAGCAAGTTTGAAGGCTTAACGCTATTTACTTAATTCTGATGCCACTGGTTTTCTCCCTTTACATAGGTCAAGATTAGCTTGTCCATGGTGGTTAAAATCCTAAAATTGGAATAACTACTTTTGGTTAATCTAAAAGAAAATCATCCTTTTATAATAACATAAAAATGTACATACTATATCGCTCAGAATTAAGTTATTTATATTACCAATATAAAGATTCACTATCAACGAGTGCTAACCTTCGATAACACGTTAGTTACTATTACTTGCAACTTATTACTTAATAGTGTGTAAGGGTTGCGTACAATAGATCCTTATGGTTCGGTGGTTGCGTACAATAGATTCTTGTGGTCCAGTCTTTCCCCGGACACCGTGCATAGCGGGAGCTTAGTGCACCGGGCTGCCCTTTTTTGAAAGGGAGCCTTGGAGTAACTCGTAAAGTTGTTGCCACGTGACCAAAAGGTCAAGAGTTCAAGCAGTGGAAACAACTTCTTGCAGAAATGCAAGGTAAGACTGCGTATAATAGACCCTTGTGATCCGGCTCTTCCCCAGACCCCGCGCATAGCGGAAGCTTAGTGCAACGGGATGTTCTTTTTATTACTTATTACTGAGTTTAACTCATACGATATAAATATTATTGAAAACGTCATATTTACCTATTATAGCATGTAACTTGTCTATTTTCAAGATTATAAATATATGTAGATATCTTATGTGCTACCTAATAGTATAAAACTTACCTTATACTGGTGCTGCATGTATATATATAAGTTAAAGTCACTAATACTTATCATATAACTGATATAATTGTTTTTTGTGTGTGTGTGTTAAAGTCCCTAATATTTTTTTTGGGAATTAAAGAATTTTATTTAATTACCCGAATGAGAATTACAAAATCAGGAGAGAAAACACTAGTTCATCCCCTCTCAAAGTTTACACAATGAAACAAAATAACAAGTGTTCCACACTTTCCTCAATATTTTGACATAATACACAGCTATTGTTAACATCCATTCCCTACCTGATAAGCTTGGCCTTAGTCCTGAGTTTATGATGCATAACCACCCACAATATAAAGATTTGTTTTGGGCATACAACATTATGACAGACTAAGTTCTTCCATTGCACATGCTCCATATCACTTCTGAGACATTTATAAGCACTAGAAATCTGGAATCTTCCTCTTTGAATGATATATTTGTTTTCATGGTAGTCCAATACTTTCTAGAATTCAGTATCTTTCCGAACACTCATGAAGATTGTTGAGGAAACTATTGAAGTGTGTGACAATCTGATCTAAAAGCTTAAGCTGTTAGATAGAACATACTTTTAATATTTGATTATATTCTCAACACACACCCTCACGTGCTGACCTGATTTTTTTTCATTGTCCAAGCACGTGGAAATCTTTTTTGATAATAGGTGGCGGTGAGGTTTGATCACAGTACCTTTGGCCTGCTCTGATATCATATTGAAGTGTGTGACCATCTGATCTAAAAGCTTAATCTGTTAGATAGAACACACTTTTAATATTTGATTATATTCTCAACAGAAACCTCCATCAAGTTGTATCGTGTCTCTTTATATAGTAGGTATGTATCCATGTAATCCACAGCTTCTCTTTGTTCTGACTTAAAGCCCAGAATAATTTTCTTATAGCAGCCTGATTCCACATTCTAAGATTTAAAACATTTATTCTTTCATCACTTCTTGGCAAGCAAACTTTATCCCAAACTACAAGTGCCCTCTTAGATACATTAGCCTTCCCTGTCCATAAATAGCTTCCGCAGATGGCCTCAATAAGTTTTATCACCTTTTGTGGCAACAAAAAAAGTTGTGCCCGGTCTGGACTCCAAAGTCCAAATAATACTGCCCTGATGAGTTGAAGTCTTCCTGCATAAGTCAATCCCTTTGCCATCCACGACTTCTTCTTTTTTTTTATTTAGCCATCACCAAAGGTATGAAGCCCCGGCGTTAGGGTCAGGCTTGATCCTTGTCTTGCCCATTCATTTCAAGCAAAGAAAAAAAAAAGGTGAAAGAGGGATCAATGACCTGACCTCAAAAGGTACAACAAGGCATGCAGTGTGGGTTCGAACCCTGGTGGGAGCAATTTGCTCTCTTCTGGGGTAAGATCTTGTAGGTGATATCAGTTGCTCTGTTCTCAAACCCTGGTCATTCAGACACATCCCGCGATTTACTGGTAGTAGTGCTGAGGGACCGGGACTACTATCTCCAGAAATAGTCTGGCATAAGCCGAGAAGCTGGATATAAAAAAAAAGATTGTGCCTGACAATGCGCAAAAGATATGGCAGGACCACTACACACCTACCATATATATCTACAAGAATTATTTACTTAGCTAACAAAAAAGCTTCTTTTGTCATATATCCTTCTTATGCTAGAAAATTGACACTTATTAAGTTGAAATAACCCTTTCACTTCTCTCGGAAGTTGTTGCTGGGAGAAATAGAAGGTGCATTACCATCTATGATTGTACTCTTTGTTGTTATGCTTGTCATCAAGGGTTTATATTGCAACACTGTTAACCTCTTAATAGACAAAGGACCCCAAGATATTTAAATGGTAATTCCCCTATTTCATAGCCTCTTAATATGTGTTCTTTAGAGGTATCATCAACTCCTCCGAAGTATACTTGACTTTTACTCATATTTCCTTCAAACCAGATCTTATTGATATTTCCTCTGTCTCAATTTATGCGACATCATTTGATCAGACACGAAGCTTACGAAATAAAAGAACTTGTTATGTTGTCCCCCGAGCATAGCTGGATGGAAAAGGAGGGGAACTTAAAATCCAACTAAAGGTCTGCAGCGTGGGTTCGAACCCTGGTGGGAGCAATTTGCTCTCTTCTGGGGTAGGACCTTGTAGGTGATATCAGTTGCTCTGTTCTCAAACCCTGGTCATTCAGGCACATCCCGCGATTTACTGGTAGTAGTGCTGAAGGACCGGGACTACTATCTTCAGGAATAGTCTGGTTTAAGTCGGGAAGTTGGATATCTAAAAAAAAAAAAACTTGTTATGTCTAGCAAATTGCCCTTATGTTAGTGCCTATTTTCGTTGACTTTTCTTTGCAATAAGTATATCTTCAAAATTAAGTAAGACCTAATAAGGGTAAAATAGGAATGGTACTATTAAATAGTTGTCAAAGAAAATGATGTCACATAAATTAGGACGGAAGGAAGAATACAATTGTGTAAAGTTATTATGGTCGTTAGTACATCTTACTTATATATATTTTTTGTTTTTTTTTACTAGGAACTTTATGAACTTGGATGTCGTGAGATTATAGTGAATGGGCTGCCTCCAATTGGTTGTCTTCCAATTCAAATGACAGTTAAAATCTCCACTTCATAGAAGTTGCATTGAAAAAGAGAATTCAGATTCTCAATCTTATAATAAAAAACTTGAAGAATTGTTGCGACATTTACAAGCACAACTTCGAGGAAGCAAAATATTGTATGCAGATAACTATACTCCTACATCAGACCTCATCAATAATCCACAAGAATATGGTAAGTTTTTACTTATGTTGCTCGAATTCTTTAAAATATCACAGTATCGGATCCTTTAATAACAATGTATTTTTTTGAGAATCTGATACGAATGCCACAACATTTTTAGAAAGTCCGAATAACATGGACTTTCAATGCATGTTAATCTTTGTGCGAGTACATTGTAATACTAGCTTATACATCTTCGATCAATATTATCTGTCTTTTAATTTTTATACACCCTTTAGAAAATACTGTTTTATAACTAAGCATAGTCCTGATTTCTTTTTCAATATATCTTAATAGCTTTAATCATAAGAATAATTGTTTAAATTATAGTTTTTAACTCTGAAGGGGAGTCTTGGAGCGGTAAAGTTGTCTCCGTGTGATCTATAGGTCACGGATTCGAGCCGTGGAAGCAGCTTGCAAGATTAGATTGTCTACATCACACCCTTAGGGGTGCGGCCCTTCTCCGAACCCTGCTAACGCGGGATGCTTTATGCACTGGGCTGCCCTCCTTTATAGTTTTTAACTCTCTTTCAACCAATCTGTTCATTTTACAGCTCTAATTCAATCAAGTTTACAGATCACCTTTTTGTTCTTCTAATTAATCTAAAACGCTTTTTTTTTACATAATTATGACAGGATTTGAAGAAACAAAAAGAGGTTGTGGAACTGGATAATTTGAAGTAGGACCCTTGCGTACAAGAATATATCCAATGTGTTCAAATACTTCACAATTTGTTTTCTTTGATAGTGTTCATCCAACTGAATCAACTAATTACCAGATTACTGAGTACTTAGTGAAGAACCTTCTCCCAAAGTTTTCAACCACTGAAAACTTTTGATTTATTTCATAAAATAACATTTTGGTTACTATGTGTTATGTTTTCCATATGTATGAAAACAGTGTAGCAGACATTTTAAAATACATTCTGTGTTAAATCATATATTTTTTTTACAGATTAAGAGTTTGTTTGGATTAGCTGATAAAAAGTAGATACTAAGTATCAAGTGTTGTAAAACACTTTTAGGTACTTATTAAACTAATTTCGATAAAAGTGTTGAGACTTGATAAGTCCTCAGAGGTGCGGCCCACTTGATGTCGGATCAGCTCGACAGGTCCTCCCCTTTACCTTAGCCAACGGGGAAACCACAGTGACAGTAGTAGAGAGAGAAAAGAGGCAGTTAATGTGTTTGGTAAAGAGATGTTGATAAACACTTTTTCTTATAATGATGGGAATGTCCTCAAAGCTAATTCCAAAAAATATAAATTTTTAAAAAATAATAGAAAAAGGGATGACTGACTTAAATAAAATAAAGAGATAATTAAAAATTATATTTTCGAATGAATATTTTGGAGATCACAAAAGATATTAAGGATAAAATAATAAAAAAATTGATCAAACCAAAAGTGCTTATAAGTTGTAAAGTCATAAGTTGAGAGTGACCAACTTATGGGTGATTTTCACTTATAATAAGGAACTACTAAGAGACTCTCTATCAACAAAAAATTAACAGTATAATTACTTGTCAAAGATTCTACAGCAATTCTGCTATATCCACCATGAAATGGGTCCTAGACCATCAGCATCAAGAGATCCCTAGTAATATACAAACAAAAAGAGAATTTTACAGTTAATAAAACAAGCATAAACTTTAAAAAAAATCCTCAATAAGACTAGAGAAATAAGAATAACATGAGAATTTTCCAAACTCAACATGCAAGACTATGATTTAACAGAAAAGGGAAGAAAAGCTCATTTCAACATTACAAAGAAACCCAAAAAAAAAGGAAGAAAGGTCATGAATGTACGATCTACTAATGATCACTGATATATCTATATATATATATATATATATATATATGAGATTACAAGGTTTTCGGGTAAAAGATTACAAGGTTTTCGGGTACGCTATACACCACTTGGGCCGATCTTAGCGAGTACCGTCAAAAGTAAAAGGGGAAAGGACACCTTATGGCCACCAGCACAAAAAAGCCCCAAAAGGGCATAATACCACGAGCTGGCCGGCCGGCCCAAAATAATGCCAAGCGCTAGCCGGCCCAGCTTCAGACTTTTTGTTTCCCTGTTCGCGGCCCAAAAACATTAGAGCTGGCTTAGTTCCTTTTTTAGCCCAAACCTCCCTGAGCTTATGCTTGGTTTTCGGGTTCCCCACCTGGCCCATCTATAATCTGCCTTACCAAACTAAAATATATCAACTACAAACTAATAAAATTAGTAAGTATACATTAATTATACATATATTATACGTTAATTATACACATATTATACTTTAATTATACAGTTTCTATATGTATGATACATTTTCTATACATATACAGTAGTGATACATATTATATACAATAATGATACATTTTCTATATGTGTGATACATTTTTTCTATACATATACCGTAGTGATACATATTTTATACAATAATGATACAGTTTTTATACGTATGATATATTTTCTATACATACATTAGTGATACATATTCTATACAAAAATGATACACTTTATGTACATATGCTGAAATTAGTTGAAAAATGGCTAGAAAATGAAATTATTTTGAAAAGGCTAAAAAATGACTTTTAAGATACTTAGGCTACGGTCAGCCATTTCTGTCCTCTCCCCAAAGTAAAAAGGAAGTCTTAGGATATGGGTCTTCTTGATCACCCATGATATGAGATTACTAGGTACGGACAGTCACTCCTATTTTTTCCACTAGAGTTCCCACTATTATAGTTCAGGATGTTTACGTAACGTAATCAGAAGTTCCAACTTGCACCCAAGGGTGTGGCTTCGAGACCAATGAAGTCGGTGCAGCCCTTGAAAACCAGGGTTCAAATCCCAGCAAGAGAAAAAATACAAGGAGGTTTCTTTCTATCTGTCTTAAGTCTTGATAGGAAAGTTATCCAGTAGCTATGCTGGTGGGAGGCAGAAGGTAATCGGTGAAAAAACCGAAGCGTCCAAACCTGGCCCGGACACCACCATTATTAAGAGAAAAGGTTCCATTTTGAGACATGAATCCCGCACAACGGTTAAACAACCTGCTCCATAGGAATTTTAACCCGATCAAATTTATTGAAGCTCATCATCATTCATTTTTACCTCGATTTCAAGAGTTTATGTATGTGCTATGGCACACAAAATCCAATACATCTCGAGCACCACTTAACCAGCAAACAGTGACGAGATTATATCGATTTCATTGTAGGAAAGAGAAAATAATATACAACACGAATGAAGTTAATAATTGACATACCTTTATAACCATTGGTGCAAATGGCTTTGAATCTTTATCTTGCTCAAGAGGTATTGATGGATAACTAACATTGTGAACTTGGAACCTAATCTGCAATTCATATAATCAATGTCAAAAAATTTAAGTACATTATTTAACAAAGGTTGCAACATCAGCAAAATTGTTACGTTTAACAACCTCATCTACGCCATCAATGGGATATTCTTGTTCATCAAACATCCATATCCACCTGACTTGGTTCCTGAAATGGACAAAACCATATGCGGAGAAACTTAAGATGTATGATTCAGAAAAACCAAACTGTACATGACATCACACCACAAAATTAGATGTTGAGAAAAGGGAAGTTTGCACTTTTGGTCCCCTAGATATTGACAAATTCCAATTTTAAGCATTATATACTATTACATTATATACTATTACATTATCTTCAGAGATTTTAAGCATTATATACTATTACATTATCTAACAACCCATATGTTATGTTATGTTTGTATTGTTACTCCATATTTAAGAGTGATAAAGTTCTAAAATTAGTTCAATTTTTTTTTTGATAACCGTGGTGTCCGAGCCAGCTTGCGCGCAACTCGATTAATTCCACAGGGTAATTTTGTCTGTTTACCAAGGCTAAGATAGATGGGAAGAAATCACCTAGTGTTTTTGTCTCTACAGGAATTTGAACTTGAGACCTCATAGTTCTCAAACCACTTTATTGACCACTAGATCACACCATTAGGTGCTATAATCGTTTATCGCAAGTATCAAAATTAGAGTTTCTCAATAATTGAAGGACCAAAAGTGTTATTATCCCTTGCTTTTTTGCAAATTTGGTCCCTCTAAAAAGAATAAGGGATAATTTTAAAGACCCTCATTGGGCGGCTAATTAAGATTCGCGTCGCGGAAGGCCTATTAGAAAGACCAAGTAGTAGATGTGATTGCACCAGAAGATTAGATGTTGAGACAAGAAAACACTTACTTGTTTTCAGGATCAGGCTCAGAGCGTGATGGAACTGGCATTAGAGGTGCGGGTACATAAATATCATCGAAAAATCCAAGTGACACTGCAAACCATAAAATCGAACGAACAGTAAGATGACTTTTCTGAAAGATTATTGTCATCCATTAACATGCACCTTATATATCACTGGGAAAAACTTAATGAAAAGGAAAATCTATACTAGCACATGAATTTTGCAAATGATAGTATCAGAATAAGCCTTTCATTATGCAAAAACTTAGTTATCCTCTGCCAAACTAAAGTGGAAAGTAGCGCATAAAAATATCCTCAGTATATAATTCCTGAGCTAGAAAAATGTGTATTCATCAAATTTTATTTTATATTAATAACACTACATATTTTAAATCATTAAGAAACTATGACCCAAACATCCTTTAAAATGGTTTGCATGGTTCAAACAACTAATACTTTCAAGTGCTAGATATTTCTCGTGTCGACATCAATTAACAAAAAAAGTAATACTTGGCTAAATATGTCTCACAAAATATATGACAGAAACTTTAACAGAGGAAAATTGGATGAGAATAATAGTAAACATTCTGCAAGGCTTACAGCGTAAACCCTCCGCATTGGACTCTTTGAGTCTAGCAGTTATTACTTCTCCTACAAATGGGCGAAATACTACCAGTCTAAACTTGACCTGCAAGATAACATAATATTTCTGTGTTAGTGAACAAGCTATCAGAGAAGACATATGAGACAATTAAAAAAACTGAAATACTATACCGGAACCAGCTCATAAGCTATAGTACAAATCGATAGTTCTTTGGTTATTATGTTGTCCAACCAGGATTCATCATTTTTCCTCTAATTGAAGGGTTAATATTCTTCTGTAGGCAAAAACATTAATGATATGGAGCACTTTTTTTCAATCATTGAGACATCAGATCTTTATATAGATAGTGTCAAGGAAAGTCGTCACAGATTTATTGAAGGCCAAAGATACTTACACTTAACCACATCTCTTAATCTTTTAAAAATTTGAGGGGAGATTTTTTTTATTTTTGTTGTTGGGGAGGGGGGGGTTGGAAAATGGGAACTTCTCACGAGGGACAGCGATCCTGTTTGCACAATCCATTTAAGTTAAACTAAGAATAATTAACTGCAGCGACAAGTAGAATACCGTATATGTTGAGGCACCTTCACTTGGATAGATAAAACCACCATCTATGGAGCGAATATCGTAAATAGATATGCCGAGGCCCAAATTTGCAATAACCTTAGCATCATGTCCAGAAGTTAGTGTCTTGTAATGATGCCAAATCTTTTTGGAAATGGACTGAAAACAAAATTACAGTCTCAAAAGAAAAGAAGAAAACAAACCTTATCCACGAAAAGACCCTCAAGCTCTCCTCTGATTGCTTCATTGAGTGGAAGGCTTAGGAGATGAGGCGGCAATCTCAGTGTGTGTTCTATTAAACTCAGATAGAACATGCCTCCTTAAATCTGTAGCAAGATATACACCAAAAAATTAACCAAGTCCAAGTTTCCCAAACAAAAATACACACTTGCGGAAAAATCAAAATTTGGTAAACTTGCAAAAGAAAAAATATAAGATACGGCCCCTTATCCCATGTGGATCTTTTTAATCTATAGAAACTTTCTTTTTCTTTTTTGCTTTCAGCAAGGATCCATACAAAGTACCCGGTCAAATAATATTCTTAGCCTTGTTCCTCTCCATTCTAACATATTCTCATGTTTCCCATATGCATTCACAACTCACAAGAGTATGAAACATTTGAATAACGGGGCTATGATTGCGTATTTCATTTTAAGCTAGCATACAAGGAACTCTCTTTCTTTCTTTTTTTACAAAATATAGATAACTTTAACTGTCTTGTTTGGTGTGCCGATGCACCGTACCATCATATGTAATCCCCAAAATGGTGCTGAAGTATAACTCAACTATCTTGAGGTCCTTGTTTGACTAGGGTAGAGCTTTGAAGACCTAGGGCCAAGGGGGATGATAAGAACTGCAAAAGCTATACGTATAATTTTTTTTAACAATAAATGAAAGAACATCACTTCAGTTACACTACATCGAGACAATGTCAAAAAGATATTTAAAAAATAAGCTATAGATACTAAATTTGATCCTAGTCAAAAGGCAGAGAGGGGTACAAAAAAGTTAGCTTGGCTGAGCTACAATTGATTATGGTGAAAGCCATAAAGGTATTGGACAAAAAACACTAGGCTATTTTTTACCGTCTCCCTAAGCCTTAGTGGGCATAGTTACGTGTATTTGTGCTGGTGGAGAGGTAGGAGATATCTATGGCTGTGGTGAAGCCAGAAATTTCGTTAAGTGTTCAAATTTTGAAGTAAATTTTTTTTCCGATGAAGTATATTGTCATTGTATGCATAGAATTGATATTGCTTTTTGGAAAATCTACAATCGTAAGCCAACAATTTGTAAGGTTGACGAAGTTGGAAACTAGCAACCATAACCAATTAGTACGATAAATAGCCAGCATTTCACCTTGTATTTGGCAAGGTTAACAACAGAAAAAGATATATCACCATGTCCCCTAATTACAACAAGGCTAACACAGTTAGACAAGCTACTGCACATATTTGAACACAATATTGATAAGCTAAAATCAAGCATAGACAGCTTATAAGCATATGAAAAATGTGAAGGAAAAAACAAGGATCAATCGACAGAAAAATTAAAAATAAGTAATATTTATACATAATTCGTGATATTCCAAAGTGCATATTCACAAATTATGGAACTGGAATATGTATAACAACAAAAACAACATACTCAGTGTAATACCAAAAGAGGGATCTGATAGGGTAGATTGTACGCAAATCTTACCCCTATCTTGAGGGATGGAGTGGTTATTTCCGATAGACCTCGACTCAGAATAAAGCAATAATAAAGCATATTAAATAGGGAAAAGTAAATAGTAACTACAACAAAACATTATGTTTTGCGAAAAACAAAAGACAGTAAATAATAGTAATAGAAATCAAAGAACAAGAAACTATAGAAAGAAATACCACGACTGCTACTAAGGAAGGACAAGCGAGACAATGTAATACCTCCAAGCTACGGCGACGGAGAGAGATTCTGGCGAACGGGGACGGCGAGAGGTCCGGCGAGTGGCGGCGGCGGCGTTCAGTTAAGGTTTTGAAATTTTTTGATTAGGGATTTGTTTATTATTAATTGAAAAATATCAAAAAATAAAAGTTTTGCTAGTGACTTTCTCTCTATATATATATTTTCCTTTACTTATGTAAAAACAACTTTACTATAGTTAAGTTATATATTAAAATGAAAATGTATTAATTAGTTATAATTTAATGGTCATAATATATACTGAAATGTATGCTATGTATTTATCGAGTTGCTGCAAACACCATATTATATTATAGTATATTTGGGGTAATTAAAAGTACAAAATTGTATCCAAAGAAATAAGCATTATTTTTTAAATATCAATATGAAAATTTAGAAAAACCTGTAAATGGGTATTTTCGATTATCATCTCTAATGCGAATCTTGGGACATTGAAAAAAAAAGATTAAAAATATCTAGACTTATTGCTTTTATTATGTTACTATACAAGAAATAAAGATATTCATTGGATGAATACCCGATATATGTGGTGTGATATAAAATATATATTTGGTTTTGTAATAGATAAATTTGGAGAAACTTTTATTTTAATTATATACTCTTATGAAGGTGTTTTTATTTGTATAGATGATACTTTGAGCTTGGAATGAGCATATATAAAAATTAATGATACTTCATTATCTTTTGAGTTATTCTGTCGGATTGGTCACTCAAGATCTTTGATCTTTATTAAGTCGAGATGAAAGTTATGGAATAATTAGAAGTTCAAAAATGAGTCGGGTGAGGGCCTTTAGAGAGAGAAAAAGGGGCGGGGCGAGTTTTAATTGCAGTATGGGCATAACTCCTCTTATTTCAGTCAAGTGATTTTCACTCCTCATAGAAAGTACAGTTCGTTTGATAATAGAAACCCCGTTGGGCTTTTACGGAGCTTACTTATTGAGAATGATTATAATTTAGTTCTTTAGAAGTATGAGGCGTTGTTGGAATATGTAAAGCAACAACGGGAATATTAAATAACTATTACAGTGATCTAAAGGATAAACAACAATTAGGACAACAACAAGTTGTCAATATCTTGATCTTGAATGAAACTTTAAATATAGAACTTGTATTCGGAAATACAAAAACATGAACTGCTACACTTGTGGCTTGTAGATCCGCTGAGAATACGAACGGTTAAAGTCATTCGTCTGTTAAGTTAACACCTGAAACACTTAGCAACCAATTAGATAAACCACAACACCACCGGCTGAGTCGAGAGATGACTCTCTGTTTTTAAGACAAGATTTCTCCCGTATATAGGCTTTACGGAAGTGTGGACAATAGTCTCCCAAGATGAAACAACAAACTATCAAGTGTACAAAGCCTACACAAATGATCTCAGCAAAGAACACGAATAATGAATATTGCTAAGAGAATGATTGATATCAGGAAAATCTGATCTCTTTGTGGTGTTGTTAACTTATTTTTCTGTTCATTGTCCTCTATAGAATTGAGGCCTATAGAATTGAGCCAAGGCCTCAATTTATAGGTGTGCAAGATGGCATCTTCAAGTGCCCCACAATGACAATTAATTGGCATGTAATGGATGACATTTAACCCCCAAGTAATGCATCAACATAATGGTCCAAGTAATGGCCATTATTGGGTGGACTCAATGCCATTGAAGCCCCCCAACAGCCAAACCTTTGGGATTCCGTCGAGCAAACACTACCTGGGAAGCGCCGCAGCTCCAGAGAGCCGAAACTTCTTTGCCGATCCTTGTGACTGCTTGGCCGCTAGGTGGCGCCGCGACCGATCCAGGCGTCGTGGCCGCTTCGGCTCGCGACCCTTTTCCGACCCATTCCATCTTACACCTCGCACAATCCTTCCTTCGTTTACCAACGTGGAACACTTGTCATTTAGCAAATAACCATCCATCATTCTATGTCTTAAACATTTCACTTATGTACCAATATCTCTTTCATTAACGAAATTTACAATACTTGGCACTAAGATTGCACGTATGTGGAAATGATATTTCTGACGTGCGAGGCCCAGTTGTTTGAGTCATAAATAATGGGATAAACTTAATTCCACATTAGTAAATTTCCAACAATCCCCTCTTGAAAGAGATTTTGGCGCATACACAATGTGCCTACTTTCAGCGAAAAGATATTGCATCAGGAGAGGTAGCTTCCGCTTTGAACTTCCCTAGTTGAATACCATCGGACTTACTTACTGCGCGGTGAACGTGATGTCTTAAACCGTCAGTATTTAATGTAAGCGAAGACAACTGTACTAACACAATACCTCCTCTTTATCCGTTTCTTCTTTCGTTCTGTCTGTTGTGACCGTGGACACACTTGGTTCTTAAGTGCGTTCATTTGAGGTGGCATGTCCTCGCACTTAAATAGATGATCTCCTACAAGGTATCTTGCTATACCCCACTTCACAAGTGTTAGGAATCATTAAAAGTTTCTCCAACATTAACCTCAACCGTTTGAGGATCGTTAAAGGTTTGGAAGCTTAACATTTACCCACCATGTAGGTAGCACTTTAATGTCTATCGCGGGAACGACTTTGGATTCATGTTTCTTAAACATAAATCATAATTCGAAGTGCTCTTGCTTCCACCGAAGCGCTCAACTCAACCTTTTTCAGCTTAGTTTTCCCATTGAACCAAATTCTTGGGATCTCTAGTTAGTATGGTTGGGTTACTACCGCAAAGGTTCGTATTGTTTGGGTTTTAAGCCCATTCCCTTAGACAGACAGAACTCTTGATCTTTGGGCAGTCCCTTAGTTAAAGGGTCTGCTATATCCTTTGATTAGTAATCAAGGAAGTGACACCCGTGATGATCAACTGCCATATGGTCTTTATGTCTCTGATAGATCCAACAGATATGTCCAGACGCCGTCATCTGTGCCCTTCCTGAAGCCGACCGGCTAGCCACAGTGTAAAAACTGTTGAAGGCACGGGTTTCTCCCAATAAGGGATGTCCTCTTAGGAGTCGTGAAGTTACTCAACTTCTTTCATGCTTTGTTTAAAGCGATAAACTCTGATTCCATCATGAATCGGCCGATGCAAGTTTGCTTTAGAGGATTTCCCAAGACCCACCATACACATTTACTTGTGGCATTGGTGTTCTTCAACTCTGATGTCCAGTTTGCATCATTGTGTTCTCCCAGAACCGCTGGACATCCAGAATACCATAATTCGTAGATAAGCGAATATTTCAGATATCGTCATAGCCGACTTAACGTCTTCTATCGATCATTTCCAGAATCACGAGTGAACCTTAGTTCAACTGATCTGCTTTATAGGCCGATACTAGGTCGGTTGTAGTGTGTACAATACATTGAACTATATGTGACGTACACATATCACTCATTGTATATGGGTGCACCATAATTCCAATCAGTTCTATGATTCATATCCATTGGTGGCTTCAACGAGACTGTCACAACTGAGTATGGAGTTAGACCAGTCCGTTAGATGTCTTAGAAATCCCAATTCCTAAGATGTCATCTGTGATGTTCATATCTTTCATATCGAGACTTTTGTTTCAATATGACTTCCACTTTCAGACTGTTGGTTTTTCCAACTATTGGCTTTCTAACTTTAGAGTCAATGTTTCTGTTGTCATATTCATTATTTCTGTTTTATCTGAAACTTTCAGGACCAAAATGTAAATATTTCAGGGACCAAAATGAAAGTACAGGAAGAAGCTTAATAGTCCAACAAACCAACTCTGATCCTCCCTTCCAACACTCCGGTTAGGAAAGCTGTTTCAACATCCATGCCATGCAAGACTGCAATGGCCCTGGATGTTAAGCTATTCACAAGGGAGCACATGTCTAAGTAGTTGAGGTCTTATACTCGTCAGTAGATCCATCTACTTTGTGCTCAATTTTGAGTATCCACTTTTACAACCCAAAGGTTCTTTTTCCGGAGGAAGATCAACCATTACAAAAGTATGGTTCTATATGATGAAATCTATTTCTCTCTTTGTAGCTTCTTTCCAAAACAGCGCTTCTGGAGATGACAATTATTTGTTAATTGTCCATGGTTCGTTCTCAATCATACAAGCTAGAAGTCCTGGAACAAGTCATTGTCCCCTCTTTGCTCTGTCTCGGTTCAACATCTAGAATCTCTGAGTTCTGTAGATCTTGAATATTAAGTTCCGGATAATCAGTAACTTTTGAGTCTTGTAGCTCCGGAACGTCTGGTTCCGGACAGTCAGGCACTCGCGGGTTCTTGTTAACCTCGAGCAATTACTTTTTTTTCCCTCTCAAGAAAAGTTATCTTTAAAGAAATCAACATTCTTTGACACCAAGAGGCGATAAACAATACTGTTATTTACAGATCCAGTGGATATGCAATTTACAGTCATAGGTCCAACTAGACCTGTTTCGGTATTCCAACATCTACCAAGCCACCCCATATCACAACATTTGTATGTGAGATATTTTCCATGTTTCACACGGAGAGTTATATTTATCCTTATGCGTAGTTCTGTTGAGAATCGCATTAGCGGTAAGGATCGCCTTGCCCCATATATTTTGGGCATACGGCTTTGCGCTTGGCTAACACCATTAGACTGTGGTGAATAATGAGCAGTCGTTTAATGAACGATGCTTCACATTCTCCTCATCTATCACTACGAATTCCTCAAACTGTAGGCTTAGTTGATTTTCAACTTCTGCTTTGTAGCGCTTATCCGCTTCAACAACTTCATTTTTTATTTTCTACAAACAAATGATGAATACGATGTACCATCATCAATGAAGGTCACAAAGTAATTTTCTCCCCCTCTCTATTTTGTATAAACTTCAAATCACCCATGTAGGTGTGACTAAGTTCTAGAGGAGCGGTGCTTCTTTAGCTATTCCTTTGACGGAATGAAAAGGTGATTTTGCCTCTTCGCCTACCTCACATTCATTTTGAGGGTTTATGTCGACAGAAGGCAACAATCTCAACTTCGTTAGCTTTTGAATGACTTTCTATTTAATGTGTCTTAATCTATGATTGCATAGATGCACGGATTATAAATATATCATTCATCTAGCTACAGACATCTGTACCATTCTTAGTTATTACAGACATGTTGGACTAGTCTCAAACCAGCTTGACCAACAGCGTCCCTTAAACCAAATTTGAGACATGTATCACCTCATTTTAGAGTGATCCCATTCCCTGAAGTCCTATTGAGGACAACCTCTCCAACTCCTTCTACTTTAGAGGTGGCGTTGCTTCACATGAACAACATCTTACCGTGGTTAGGGCGTAACCGGATCATATGTGATCTGGATACTCTGGCCCACTCCAGTTGCTTTGGCAGACTGAGTGTCCAATTACTTTTCTGCCTTCCTTTTGGCCTTCAGATAATTTAAGACCTGGAAAACTTTGGTCTATTACTTTTTTGTCAGCTGAATTCTGGCCCACTCCAGTCGCCCTTAGGCTTTGTACTACTGAGTGTCCAATATCATCTTATCAATGTATTCTGGCCTACTCCAGTCACCCGTAGGCTTTGTACGACTGAGTGTCCAATATCATTCTATCAAATGAATGATCTTCTGTTATATAGTTTGATAGGTTCAACGTCTTAAGATAACCCATTATCTTTTAGTCTTCTTCCCTTGTGATTGGTGCCTAGGGAATTCCCTGGCGCTTACTTAAGAGTGGTAACAGTTTTCGCACAGTCAGTGGATCTCTCTCCTTCGTATGTGCGAACATACTTTCGTTTCCCATTTTCATTTAATATATATATTCAGCACATTAAATCCAAAATCTAATTTTAATTTAATTAAATAATTTCTATCTAATAGAAATTATCTCATAGTTATTATTAATTTAAATATCTCGATCCCAAATCGAATATTTAATACTTTCTCAATACACCCTTAGATCGAATAGACAATCGACATAGTGTAACCCTATAGGCCTTCATATATCGACACTAATCCAATTAAGGTCCATACGGAATTCCTAGAGTACGTCGTACGACGAACTCAATATATAAAGTACGTTTAGATGAATCCAACAAACATAACATTTATGTGAGATGATAAATTTCTTTCATTTGCGACACACTCGATCAAGCTTAGGATTTGCCATGTGTCTATCCAAGTGGCCTGATCACTTTATCTCATCTATATTAGCCGACAACTAGACCATATTCTAAATATGTCTCTTGCATTGACCAATGACTTGGTCGACCTAATATCACTGAGAAGTTGAGTGTTCTCTCGAATATCCAATCGAGGAATGAATCCTATTCTTGGCTAAATTACCACCCTAATTTACATCATAATGTACCCAACACAAGCCGTGTCTTATCCTATAAGGAGTTTAAGCTTAGGACAGGGTCAAAGTACATTACTTTGTAAACAAGGTATGTATTGACCTCAAGTCAAAGGACCTTTATATCTCACACGCTGATAATACTCTAAACATGTCTAACAAATAGTTTATCAGCATGGTATACCAATACTTTTCAAAACTATCCATGTGTCCATCACTAGTAATCATTACTAGTAGCAGGTGAGACATACTACATTCTCTAAGAATGTGATGCAGACCACATGTCGACTTATAATATATCATCGATATCACATTCTCGACGATCATTAGTCGAGGTTATTTTAGAGTTACGCTATATCATCAATATCTCACTCTATTAATGACAATGTAAGCTCAAGAGATTCACATTAATGAATAATTACAAATAATTAAATAATAATTCTATAATCGCAAATGCCATAAATATTAATCTTATTAATAATACGAATGTGTTCAAGTACATTTTCCTAAATAATGATTGTCTCTAGGACATACATACTTTCAATCTCCCACTTGGCCTAGAGCCAATTTTCGATGTATCTAATACCCATGTTTTCAAAATGACCATTATGCTTAACTAAGCTTAATGGTTTAGTAAACGGGTCAGCTAGATTATCATCTGTGGGAACATAGTCTAATTTTTTTTCTTCAGTTTCCACCATCTCCCTGAGTATGTTGTATTTCCTCGGTACATGCTTGTTTCTGTTTGTTGATATTGGTTCCTTAGCCTGCGCAATCGCACCAGTGTTGTCACAATAAATCGTTATTGGACAAGTGTCACTTGGAACAACCCATAGTTCCTTCAGGAACTCAGACATCTTGACAACTTCTTTACCAGCTTCCGATCCAGCAATGTACTAGGCTTCAGTTGTCGAATCAGCAGTTGTAGCTTATTTGGAACTTTTCCAACTCACTATTCCCTATTGAAAATGAAGGCATATCCAGATTGAGATTTGAAGTCATCAAGATCTGTCTGGAAGCTAGCATCAGTGTACCCAGTACACACTAACTTCTCTTGTCCACCATAGACTAAGAAATATTCTTTAGTTCGTCTAAGATACTTAAGAATACTCTTGACTGCTTTCCAGTGTTCTTCCCCAGGATTCTACTGGAATTTGCAAGTCATACTAAGTGCATAGGCCACATGTGGCCTCGTACAGGTCATGGCATACATGATAGATCCTATAGCTGAAGCATATGAGATTCTTTTCATACGTTCAAGTTCTACAACAGTAGAAGGCTATCCTTCTTTGATAACTTGATGCCTTGACCCATAGGAAGACTTCCTTTCTTGGAGTTTTCCATAGAGAATCATCTTAGCACTTTGTCTATGTATATGGACTGTGACAGCCCTAACAATCTATTAGGTCTATCTCTATAAATTCTAATTCCAAGAATGTAGCAGGCTTCACCCAACTCCTTCATCGTGAAGGTGATGGATAACCATTCCTTGAATGATTGCATGAGAGTCTTATTATCTCTCATTATTAATATGTCATCTACATATATAACAATGAAGACAATACTCCCTTCCTTGCGCTTACTATAAATGCAGGGATCTTCTTTGCTTCTAACAAAGTCAAACTATTTGACTGTTTTGTCAAAGCAAATATTCCAACTCCTTAAGGCTTGCTTAAGTCCATAAATATACTTTTGTAGCTTGCATACTGCTTTGGGCTTAGTCTTGGATGTAAAAACCTCAGGTTGTATCATATTTACCTCTTTAATTAGGTTACCATTGAGGAAAGCAGTTTTAACATCCATTTGCCAAATATCATAATCATAATATGCAGTTATTGCAAGCAAAATCTGAATGGACTTAATTTTCACACAGGTGAAAAGGTTTCATCATAATCGACCCCAAGCTGTTGATTATAACCTTTAGCCACCAATCTTGCCTTATAAGTCTGTACCTTGCCATATGCATCAATCTTCTTCTTGAAGACCCATTTGCATCATATGGGTCCAACCCTTGTTGGCAAATCAACCAAGTTACAAACGTGATTGATGTACATCGAGTCCATATAAGATTTCATGGCTTCTTGCAATCTGCGAATCAATGTCTAACATAGCTTCGTTGTAGGTTGTAGGTTGTAGGTTCATCGTCATCAGGAATATCTATCTCATTGTGTGTTTCAACAAGGAGATTAAGTCTTTCAGGCGGGCGATGAGTCCTAGTGGTCCTACAGAGTTGATTATTCCGTGTTTCAGTATTTATTGCATTCTGATTGTGAGAAGGTCTTTGTGTGCTGGACAATCCATCACCTTGAGAGCTTTCAGGAATGTCATTTTCATGTATTTCCTGAATGGAATGATGTACAACCATTGTATCATCTTCCATTCACCAAATACTCCCACTGAATCCTTGTCTAGGTATTTTGACAAGGGTTCAACTTCTGTGTTATCTTGTGGTTCTTGAATTTCTTCAAGTTCTATCTTATTGCAGCTCTGTTCCTTGTAGACATAGTCTTCTTCAAGAAAAGTTGCATTTCTGGAAACAATGACCTTATGTTCTCCAGGAAGATAGAAATAGTATCCCTTAATTTTCTTTTGATACCCCACAAAATAATATTTCTCACTTTTAGATTCCAACTGGTCAGTAAGCATCTTCTTTACATATGCAGGGCACCTCCAGGGTCACATATGTTTACGTGCTGGCTTCTTGCCATTCCATATCTCATATGGAGTTTTCTCTACTGACTTTGAAGGAACCCTGTTCAGAATATAAATTGAGCTTTGCAATGCATAGCCCCAAAGGTATATTGGTAGAACTGAGAAACTCATCATGGATCTAACCATATCTAATAGGGTTCGATTTCTCCTTTTAGCAACACCATTCATATGTGGCATTTCAGGAGGTGTCCATTGTGATTGGACTCCAGAAAGCTTCAAGTAATCCAGAGATTCTTTACTTAAGTATTCACCTCCTCGATCTGATCGAAGGGTCTTGATACTTGTTTCAAGTTTCTTCTCTACTTCTGACTTGTACTCCTTGAATTTCTCAAAGGCTTCGGACTTGTGTTTCATAAGATACATATGCCCAAACCTTGGGAAATCGTCTATAAAAGTGATGAAGTAAGGGAAGCCCCCCTTAGCTTGAGTTGAGAATGACCCACATACATTAGTATGGACCAACTCAAGTACCTCTTTGGCTCGCACCCCTTTTCCAGAAAGTGGCTTGTTGGTCATTTTTCCTCTCAAACAAGATTCACAGTTACCATAGGACTCCAAGTCAAATGGTTCAAGGTAGTCTAACTTTATTAATCTTGCTATCTTTGATTCATTGATGTGACCATGTCTACAGTGCCATAAGTAGGTGGGGTTTCTTGGATTACTTATCTTAGCTCATTTGTTTTGCACATTGAAAATTTCACGACTACAGTTTAGAACATTCAAACCATCCACAAGCGGAGCATTTCCACAAACAAAATCATTAAAAGACAGTACATAACTGCTATTGACAATAAATGAGGAAAACCCCTCTATGTCTAACACTGGAATAGAAATAATATTCCTCGTCAATGAGGGAACAAAATAACAATTATTTAGTTCTAAACAAAATCCTGAAGGTAAATCTAGTCTATAAGTTCCCACGCGTTCAGCATACACTCGTGCTCCAATTTCAACGCGCAGGTCCATATCCCAAGGTCCAACCTTTCTACTGTCAATCAGACCCTGCACATTATTACAAATGTGTGAGCCACATGCGGTATCCAATACCTATCAGTGAGAGTTATTTATAGACATATATATCTCAATGACAAACATACCTTGTTCAGTAGAGCCAGGAGCACCTAGTGCTTTGCCTTCTCCTGGAGCTGTGCAGTCCTTCTTCCAGTGCCCCTTCTTCTTGCAGTTGAGGCACACATCCGAAGCTACCTTTGCCTTCTTCTGAACACCTCCTCTAGGTTTCATAATTGTACGTGCAGCAACTGTTTTACCCTTCTTCTTCTGCATATTCTTACCCTTGGGTTTGAACTTGCTGGAAGAGCCGACCATGAGGACGTCTTTACCTTTAGAGGTAGATAATTCAAAGGTCTTCAACATGTTGTGAAGCTTTGAAAGACTTGCCTTGGTCCAATTCATATTGAAGTTCACAATGAAATTCTTAAATGAACCAGGGAGTGAATTCAGGATCAGGTTGACAGAGACATTTATAGGCAGCTTCGTTCCAATCGAAGCCAACCTTTCTATCAGCCCAATCATCTTAAGAACATGTGCTGACACTTGACCCCCATCATTCAGCTTACACTTGAAAAGGTCCCTCAACAGTCCATACTCCATTATCTGAGACTGTGAGTCATAGAGACTCTTCAAGTGTTCTAGAATTTCGTTGGGGCCCATCTTTTCATGTTGCCTCTATAACTCCAAGGTCACGGAGGAAAACATTACACATTGTGCCGAGGTAGCATCGTCTATATGTTTCTGATAAGCCACCTTGTCAAATAGGGCATAATCAACAGAATCTTCAGCAGAGAGTGTGGGGAACACTGTGTGTAAGACATACTCAATTCTTTCTAGTCTTAATACCAATCGCAGATTTCTTAACCAATCAGGGTAATTTGATCCAGTCAACTTGTTTGTTTCGACCAACATTTTTAGTGATAGATTCAACATTCTATATATAGTCTGAAGAAATAGATAGACTTGAAATTAAACTCTAATATAATTTCTATTGAACATATTCGTTAACTAATTAACATGGCATTTAGTTTAATTAGCTCCCACTATTTTAACACACTCTTCGACCCAAGGAAGAATACATACTCATATCAAATATGGTCATAATGGGCCATGATTTAGGTTTATGTTATCTCCGCATTTGTTGTGGCTGATAATTTCAACAACACAACCTAGTAGGTCTCTAAACCAATTTCAAATAATTTGTAACTCATGTTTGACCGAATGTTCTAAACAATCGATCTGTATCCATCGGCTTGTCCGACATTGTGGCGCCAAGACAGCCTAGCAAGTCAACCCCATTATGCGACTGCAATTATGTATCTAAGTGAGTTTTGCCTTATAGAGAAAACATTGTGGTGTAAATACTCATGAAGTTTTATCACCCACCTCTACATTTAACATGCATCTATGAAAGAGTCTGAGTCCTCGTAGACTTAGAGCAAATGTTGTGGTATAAATATTCATCTTGCCGAAAAGGATTTTGCACTACAATCAATTATAACGGACGACACATTCATTTTAAATGAGACTTGTATTAAAATTTTAGGGAACCTTTTAATTCAGGGTTTTAACCAAGATCAACTCTAGTATGTTATATGAAATATAACATCTTAATGCAAAGTCTATTAAGCACTTATTGGTACCGTCTGCCCAAGCATGATATTAAGCGGTTTAATAAATATTGGATGCCACCTACCCAGACAATTATTTGCGGACACTATTCTAGTAATCTAAATGACAATCATTTAGCATATAAACATTATACTTATCAAATATATTGTATAATAATAATCATGGGTTATACATTCTGAATAATTTTTTTTTGGATCGATGGGGCCGCATCACTAATCATTAGAGTCGCGACGCCAGTGAGGCAGAAACCGAAATTCTGCTTCTGCAATGCATTAGCGTCGCGGCGCTCCACTATGGAGCCGCAATGCTGGCAATGCAGAAACCTTTCAATTTTTGTAGTTCATTAGGGCCGCGGCGCTCCACCATGGAGTCGCGGCGCCTACTGTCCAATAAGTCCAGAATTTAAAATGATGCATTAGGGTCGTGACACTCCACTATGGAGCCGCGACGCCTCCATGAAATCTTAGCAAGCGTCGCGGCACCCTACCATAAGGCCGCAGCGCCGACGTCCTGACAAAACGTTTCTGTGTTGATTTTTCTAAAATCGTTCAAGCCCTAAATTCAATTTAGGGATCAAATCACATATCCTTTATCATCACCCACCATTATCAATAACGCACATATCGACCATCATCCATTCTTACCCGTTTCTTGCCGTGCACCATGCAATGAGCCGGATATCCGCACTTTTGGCTTAGTTCGAGTTAGAATGGAATGCCTTCCTCGAGTTAGCGTAGGAGATAATTTAGGGTGACATAAAAAGGTCTACTTTGTTCAGCCAAGATTTGTAGGATTTCAAGAAGCCTTGTTTTAATTCAATTTTATGTTTAACCCATATTATTATATTATTCAATTGTTATATAACCATTGAACCAGCTTGGGCTCTGATACCATTGTAGGGTTTTGTTGGGTTCAAAACACATAAGTAATGCACAACGGAAGTTTAAAATTTTGTTCTTACTTACCCCAATAATTTCTTCTTGTATGGTTATATGACAATCAAAAACCTGTAACATAAAACATGAACACTTACAGGTTAATAAATCTGGAGTCTTTACTTAGAGATTACACACGACTGTCCCTTCGACTGTAAGCACTATGCTATGGTGTATTCATCTGTCAAGAAAGCCAGGAAATCTTGGCAGAGGTTTGAGAGAGTTTCGTCCTAGACTCTGAGTCTAGAATTAGTTTATAGAAATGGTGTGTGTGTTGTATTTATAGTTAAAATTAGGTCACAGATCAGATTAGGGTTGGGCTCTAAGCCTAGCCCAAAAACCGAGGTGCAGTGGGCTAGTCTGACTAGGCCCACTGTCGGATCGGCGTCACGGTGCCTTACGTAAAATTTTATTTCCCATTTTCATTTAATATATATATTCAGCACATTAAATCCAAAAATCTAATTTTGATTTAATTAAATAACTTTTATCTAATAGAAATTATCTCATAGTTATTATTAATTTAAATATCTCGATCCCAAATCGAATATTTAATACTTTCTCAATACACCCTTAGATCGAAGAGACAATCGACATAGTGTGACCTTATAGGCCTTCATATATCGACACTAATCCAATTAAGGTCCATACGGAACTCCTAGAGTGCGTCGTACGACGAACTCAATATATTAAGTACGTTTACATGAATTCAGCAAACATAACCTCTATGTGAGATGATAAATTCCTTTCATCCGCGACAAACTCGATCAAGCTTAGGATTTGTCATGTGTCTATCCAAATGGCTTGATCACTTTATCTCATCTATATTAGTCGACAAATAGACCATATTCTAAATATGTCTCTTGCATTGGCCAATGACTTGGTCGACCTAATATCACTGAGAAGTTGAGTGCTCTCTCGAATATCCAATCGAGGAATGAATTCTATTCTTGGCTCAATTACCACCCTAATTTACATCATAATGTACCCAACACAAGTCGTATCTTATCCTATAAGGAGTTTAAGTTTAGGACAGGGTCAAAGTACATTACTCTTTAAACAAGGTGTGTATTGACCTCAAGTCAAAGGATATCAAATAGTTTATCAGGGTATACCAATATTTTTCAAAAGTATTCATGTGTCCATCATTAGTAACCATTACTAGTAGCAGGTGAGACATACTACATTTTCTAAGAATGTGATGCAGACCACATGTCGACTTATAACATATCATCGATATCTCATTCTCGACGATCATTAGTCGAGGCTATCTTAGAGTTACGCTCTATCATCAATATCTCACTCTATTAATGACAACGTAAGCTCAAGGGATGCACATTAATGAATAATTACAAGCAATCAACTAATAATTCAATAATCGCAAATGTCATAAATAATAATCTTATTAATAATACGAATGTGTTCAAATACATTTGTCCCTAATAATGATTGTCTTTAGGACATACATACTTTCAATTTTAAGTGGTTTACTATATTTTTTCAAATATCATTATAGTTTAACATGTTAAAATATTCGAATATTAAGTTCAGTCCTCTCAGTTTGGTAGAAACTTCCTCAAGGATTTGAAGTATAATTTATACGTTAATAAGCTAATTAAAGAAAACTATAAGTCAATCAAGTTATACTGATTAACTGTAAAATAAAGCTGGCAAATAGACTTTTTGTAGTGAGACAAAAAAACAAACAGAAAATGTGGCGAATATGACAACACTGCTACCGCCCTTAGGGGTAAAATTGGTATTACATAGCCGAATCAAAATTGTGTCGGCCGGTTCCCGGTTTCCTTTCCAAATTCACTAGTGTGTTGTGATCTAATGAACTTCAATTTCCATCAATTAACATATTTTAAGAAATAAATCTAGTCATAAAATATTGCATAAATAACAAAATATTTAGTTAGAGGGATTAAAATAGTATGTTCTGCATAACTAATGTAATGTTTGATTGGATCCAATCAGAAAAAGGAAGTCTCATAATTGGTGCATCGTTTGATTGACGACATTAAATAGTTACCATATCAAAGTTTACAAGGAATTAATGTGAGATATGTAGGATACAATAATTGTAGGGAACGAGAAGTAAGTGAATATTACAATTGCTAGAAAGTATAAACTAAAGATTACAACAAATCTGGAAATCAAGAATGAAACAAACTCCTTGTGTGATTTGCTGAGTCGAGTGATGACACTTTGTCTTTAAGACAAGATTGCCCCGTATATCTCCTTTAACGTTGCCGGGCAATAGTCTCCCAATATACAACAACAACTTAACAATTGAGTAAAGGAAACTCAAGTGTTACTCCTGAAAAACTTTGAGTGTAGTAAACTTGCTAGAGAGGAAGAAAAAGATGTTAGAAAATTCTGCAAATATTTCTAAGTGTTGTGTAGTGTTCAACAATTGAGTCAAAGACCTCAATTTATAGTGTAAGGAGATGACCTCTCAACTAGTCAACTAATGACCTTCAATAGCCATGTAATGACACTTATTGAGAGGGGTTACATTCAGCCAAATAATGGTTGAATTCATGTGCCAAGTAATAAAGATTCAATGCTCCAAAACCAGCCCAAATGTCAGAACTTTCCAACTTCCCATTGCAGCATTCTGCCTCCGAAGCGCCGCAGATCAGTGAATTAGCGTCGCGGCACCGCGGCTCCATTGACTGGCCACCCAATTAGCGTTGTGGCGCTCCCTGTTAGGTACTTCGGCTCCGACGGGGCTGCGCCGCGGCCCTTCGCGGCTCCGCGGCGACTTCCAACTCATTTCATCTTACACTTCGTACACTTCTTCCTTCGTTTACCAACGTGGAATACTTTGTCATTTGGCCAATAACTGTCCATCATTCTATGTCTCAAACGTATCACATACGTACCAATATCTCTTTCACTAATGAAACTTGCGATAATTGGCACTACGTGTGCACGTGTGTGAAACGACATTTCCGACGTGAGGGGCTCCAATTGTTTGAGTCATAAATAATGGGATATATTTAATTCCACATTAGTAAATTTCCAACAATCCCCTCTTGAAAGAGATTTTGGCGCACTCACATGGTGTCTTTGTGCCTTTTCCAGCAATATTTTAGCGGGCCGATGTTGCATCTGGATAGGTAGCTTCCGCTTTGAACCTTCCATAGTTGAATACCATCGGACTTACTTACTGCGCGGTGAACGTGATGTCTTAAACCGTCAGTGTTTAGTGTAAACCAAGTCAACGGTACCAACACAAAAACTTTCCTTACTCTGTTCTTCGTAATATTTTGTCCGTTGTGGCCGTGGACACTTCATGGATTCTTAAGTGCGTTCATTCGAGGCGGCATGTCCTCGCACTTAAACAGGTGATCTCCTACAAGGTATCCTGCTATACCGTGTATATCGTGTACATTTTCACTTAACTATAAAGTATATCGTGTACATTTATTTTTTCACTTAACTATAAAGTATATCGTGTACATTTTCATTGTGATTTGTAACTCTTATGGTTAAATTATTTAAATTTGGTGTAAATATTAAGCTCAAGAAAGTATTCTACATACTTTAATCTTAAAAGGCATTGATTAAAGGGTGAATACATATAATGTAGCGATAGTCAAGTTATAGAAAGTTTATATGCAAGATAATATGGAGTGTCATTCATTTATTGGTTCAATATAAATACCGTCATGTGTGAGTAAATCTTTTCAAATATACTTTCTATTATGATAAAAAAAATTATTAGTCCGTATCAAAATGAAGAAATAATTAACATTAAATTTCTTATTTTGTCCATAACGATATACTTTTCTAACTACAGAAATCATTTGTCATGTTTATGATGATAAGATCGCCAATAGAAGTGTCTAGAGAGTAATAAATTATTATTCAAGACTTGTGACCGTCTCCATATTGAGTAAATCCGCTTGCAACGACGTCAAGTGACTTACAAAAGAGAGTAGGGGCGAAGGATAGACAATACAAACATTTAAAAAAGAATTGATTTATCATCCCTGATATTTATTCATCTCATTTTTCTAAAGTTTTAAAAAAATTATATTTTAAATTTCATATCTAATCAAATAACGTTACGTAAATTAAGTTTTCAATAAAATAAAAGTTGGTGACCGGTTGAACCGATGAGTCAAAATAGGAAAAAGAAAAGGCGTGCAATTAATTAGGTGTAACGAAATTGGTGGTGTCCATGTTCTGTGCGTCAATTGTATATATGGGTTCCCACTTCCCACCTCTCGAATAGTAAAGTAAACTAGCCCTTTGGACTCGAAACTTTTTACTATGTGTTGAGGTACACTTATTATGTGGCAGACAAGAGTTGTATGACTTTGCCACGTAATATCCGGGTTGTCTTATTTCTCTCTTTTTTTCAATTTTCTTTCTTTTTTCTTTTGGTTCAACTGCTTTTCTAAATTTTGTTGTTTCCTTACTTTAATAACTCAATATATCTAGCCTAGCTTTGCCTATTCTATCATTCTAATTCTAGCATTATACAATTAATTTATTCTCTTATTCTTTGTGAAGGGGAAAGTCCCGAAGGCGAAAATCCTCCACATGTATCAGAGGCCCCTTGGCCAAGTGGGATGTAAATCGAGGGATATGCGTGAGTGACAACCCTGCAAGGGAGAGGACCAACGGAACACGAACCCAGCAACAACCCTGTTGGAAATTTGCCTTTGGCGGGAGTTGCGACCGACCAACTTTAACGGCTTAAACACTAGTGTAACGTATGTTGGAGAATCCGGTTCTTCACACATGCATGATCTACTAAGTACGTAGATAACCGTAGGGCCAAGAATCGTCAAATTTCATTGAGAAATGAAAGAGATATTGGTTCACGAAGTAAGGTGTTTGAAGCATGGAAAGTGTGGTATTGTGTGTAATTCTCCCTCATCGGTAGAGGAAGAAAGAATTGTTGTGTATATAAGATTCGAAATTGGTTTGGGGTTTGGGACCCCGCCGGTATCCCATGTGTTTAAAGGAGGAGGACCTAGATGTGCTTCGGTTCGAGGAAAGACCACACGCAGCCTTGCCGCCGCCGCCGTCGATTCGTTCGGTTCACGGGTTCACGGGTTCACTGGTTCACGGGTCACGGGTCAGGGGTCATGTGGTGTGGGTCTTCGATATTATCTTTTGGGCCGTAAAACTTTGCCGTATACAGTTTGATCCCGAGTTTCAGATATACGATTTGGACCAATTCTTTCAGATGTGTAGTTTGGTCCCTGAAGTTTCAAGATGTACGCTTTGGTCCTCAAGTTTTAAAATCGAATTTCGACGGTCAAAACCAGAATTGCCAAGCATCCAATTCACCCTTTTATTTTGGCTGATTTACTCCTGCTATAATGGCCAAAACAGTTGGTCTTTCTCCCATTTATGTTGGTGACTTTACTACCTCCATAATGGCCATTATTTGGCTATTATGGAGGCGAGTTCAGCAAGAAATGACCCCTCCCTCTCCTATATAAACACCCCATTACACCATTGTTGAGCACCAAGACATATGCACGAAAAACAGCAAGTGATGCAAAGAAACAAAGCGATACCTAAAATACACAACAAAAACAGTTTCTTCCTACACCTTCCAAGGCATCATTTCGTTACTCAATATTCTTCACGGTAGCTCTTGAGTTTCCTTTGCTCAAGTGTTCCATTGCTGTTTTATCTTGGGAGACAAATTGTCCAGAACGTATAAAGGATACATACGGGGCAATATTGTCTTAAGGACAGAGTGCCACACTCGACTCAAAGAAAACGATTTACATTTTTCCGTTTTCTACAAAACTGAATTTCCGCTTTTACTTGTGTAACAATTGTAATTTCAAATTACTAGTTGAACTATTGAATATTTGTTTATCCTTTCGAATACTTGTAATAGTTATATACTTCCCGTACTGCTTTATAAAGTACCATAGAGCAAAAATACCCAACAACTTAAGACAATATTTGTATAGTATTACTATTAGTGTTCGAAAGATGTCGGTCAAAAGTTGTGTGACCAAATCGGGATATGGAAATGGTTTTCTGGTAGAAGAGAGTGATGATGATGAACGTATTCATAGTACCAAGACTGGTGGGAACAAGCGCTCTCGAGAGCCTGAGGATGTCAACTGGGACAAGAGGAGAAGACTGAAGATGTACTTCTATCTTGCAGCAGAAGGCCTGTATCTATCCCAGACAAAAGATCCGAATAATGGTAAGAAGGAACTGGACACTCGGTCGATGAAGTGACCAAGTGAGCCAGAATCCGAAATTGGGATAAGTATTTTTCTTACTTGTCAAGAATAAAGATTAGATGATGAGTATTTTTCTTACTTGTCAAGAATAAAGATTAAATGATGTCTGATTAAAAATGGATTAAAGTAAGAAGGAATATGAAAATAATTTATATTCCTTACGCTTTAAAAATCAGAAGTTTAATCTCATCTTCTTTTTCCGCTTAAAGATTGGATTGTAAAGCATCTTAAAAGATCCGTTCCTTTAAGTGTAATTATTAAAAGTGGGTAAAGTATGTTCGCACATACGAGGGAGTAAGATCCACCGATTGTAAAATCATACAACTCTTAAGTAAGCGCCAAGAATTATCTGGGCACCAATCATAACGGAAGAAGTCTAAAAGTTATAGACGTAGAACTTTGTCATACTATTTGGCGTAAGATCCTTCATATGATGATATTGGACACTCGGTTATACAAAGCCTCCGGCGATCGAGTGGGCCAAAATTCCTTTGATATGATGATATTGGACACTCAGTCATACAAAGCCTCAGGGTGACCGGAGTGGGCTGTAATTCATTTCATAGGAAAAGTAATGGACACCTAGTGTGGTGGGCGAGTTTCCGTGTCTTAATGATCTCAAGGCCTAAAGAAAGGCAAGAAGAAATTAGACACTCGATGCCAAAGCAACTGAAGTGGGCCAGAGTATCGAGATCACATATGATCCGGTTACGCCCTAACCACGGGCAAGAGGTTGTTCATGTGAAGCAACGCCACCTCTAAAATCAAAGGGGGTGGAGAGGTTGTCCTCAATAGGACTTCAAGGAATGAGATCACTCTAAAAAGAGGTGTTACAGATTCCTAACTTGGTTTAAGGGACGCTGTTGGTCAAGCTGGTTTGAGACTACTCCAACAGGTCCGTAATAACTAAGAATGGTACAATATGCCTATAGCCCAATGAATGATATATTTGTAATCCGTGCATCTATGCCATCATAGATTAAGACACGTTAAATAGTAAGTCATTCAAAAGCTAACGATGTTGAGATTGTTGCCTCCTTTCGACATAAACCCTCAAAATGAATGTGAGGTAGGCGAAGAGGCAAAATCACCTTTCCAAATTCCGTCAAGGGAATAGCGAAAGAAGCACCGCTCCTCTAGAACTTAGTCACACCTACTTGGGTGATTTGAAGTTTATACAAAATAGAGGGGGGAGACAAGTACGTTGTGATCTTCATTGATGATGGTACAACGTATGGAATCCTTTGTTTGTTAAAAAGCAAAGATGAAGTTGTTGAAGCGGATAAGCGCTACAAAGCAGAAGTTGAACATCAACTAAGCCTATGGATTGCGAAATTCATAGCGATAGAGGGGGAGAATGTGAAGCAGCGTTCATTAAACGACTGTTCATGACTCACCTCAGTCTAACGGTGTTAGCCAAGCGCAAACCCGTACGCCTAAATTATGTGGGGCAAGGCGATCCTTACCGCTAATGCGATTCTCAACATAACTCCGCATAAGGATAAGGATAACTCTCCGTGTGAGACATGAAAAGGATCTCACATACAAAAGTGGTGATGTGGGGTGGCTTGGTAGAAGTTGGACTACCGAAACAGGTCAAGTTCGACCTAAGACTGTAGATTGCATATCCACTGGATCTCAGAATAACAAGAGTACTTATCGCCTATTGGCGTCAAAGAATGTTGAACTCTTATAAGATAACTTTCCTTGAAAAGGAAAAAGGAGTAATTGCTCAAGGTTAACAAGAACCCGCGAGGTTCGGCTGTCCTAACTAGACGCCCGTATCTACAGACTTCGAAAGTTGCCGCTATCCTAACTTAATATTCCGGATCTGCAGAACTCAGGGATTCTAGATGTTGAACCAAGACGAAGCAAAGAGGGACAAGGACTTGTTCCAGTCCTTCTAGCTTGTATGGTTAAGAACGAACCATGGACAAATTAACAAATAATTGTTATCTCCAAAAGCGCCGCTTGGAAAGAAGCTAAAGAGAGAAATAAATTCCATATATAGAACCATACATGTGTAATGGTTAATCTTCCTCCGGAAAAGAACCTTTGGGTTGTAAAATGTGCTCCCTGTGAGCGACCTAACATCCAGGGCCATTGTAGTCTTACGTGGCATGGATGTTGAACTAACCTTCCCAACCTGAGAGTTGGAAGAAGAGGATCGTAATTGGTTTGTGAATCATTGGGCTTCTTTTCTCAACTTTCATTTTGGTCCTGAAATGTTAACATTTTAGTCCTGAAAGTCTCAGATAAAATGTAAACAATGAATCGACCACGTAAACATTAACTCGAAGTTAGAAAGCCAACAGCTGGAAAACCAACGGCCTGAGAGTGAAACTCATATTGAAACAAAGTCTCGATATGAAAGATATGAGTATTACAGATGACATCTTAGGAATTGGATTTCTAAGACATCTAACGGATCGGTCGATAGTTGACAGCCTCGTTGAAGCCACCAATGGATATGAATCATAGAACTGATTGGAATCATGGTGCACCCATAGACAAGGAGCGATATGCACAGTCATGTGTAGTTCAATGTATTGTACACACTACAACCGACCTGGTATCTTCCTATTTAACGCATCGGTTGAACTAAGGTTCACCGATAATCTTAATACATGATCAATAGAAGGCGTTAAGTCGGATATGACGATATCCGAATTATTCGCTTATCTTCGGATTATAGTATTACGGATGTCCAAATGATTCTGGGAGAACACAATGATGCAACCGGACATCGATCTCAAGAACACCAAAGCCACAAGTAAATGTGTATGGTGGATCTTGGAAAATCCTCTAAGCAAACTTGCATCGTCCGATTCATGATGGTATCGGAGTTTATCGCTTTATACAAAGCATGAAAGAAGTTGAGTAACTTCACGACTCACTAGAGGACGTCCCTTATTGGGAGAAACTCGTGCCTTCAGCAGTTATACACTGTGGCTAGCCGTTCAGCTTTAGGAAGGACACGGATGACGGCGTCTGGACATATCTGTCAGGATTTGTCATGAGACATAAGATCAGATGGCGCTTGATCATCACGGGTGTCACTTCCTTGTTTACTAACTAAGGGACTACCCGGAGATCAAGTGTTACGCTCGCTCAGGGAATGGGGCTAAAACCTAAAATATACGGACCAATACGGTGGAAACCCAACCTTACGAACCGGAGATCCCGTAATTTGGTTCAATGGGAAAACTAAGTTGTAAAGGTTCGATTGATCGCCGATTGGAAGCATGAGCACTTCGGATAGTGATTTACAAAAGAAACACCAAATCCAAAGCCGTTCGCGATAGACTTTAAGTGCTATCTCTGCAGTGTGGGTAAAGGTTAAGTTTTCAAAACTCGTAATGCTCCTCAACAGTTGAGGTTAGGTTTTGGGAAACTTTTAATGGTTCCTAACACTTGTGAAGTGGGGTATAGCAGGATACCTTGTAGAGACCACCTATTTAAGTGCGAGGACGGGCCGCCTCAAAATGAACGCACTTAAGAATCCAAGACGTTGTCCATGGCCAAAGCGGACAAAACATTACGAAGAAGAGAGTAAGGGAATTTGTTGTGTTGGTATCATTGTCTTGACTTACACTAAACACCGACGGTTCAAGACATCACGTTCACCGCTACAGCAAGTAAGTCCGATGGTATTCAACTATGGAAGGTTCAAAGGCGAGGCTACCTCTCCTTATGCAACATCGGTCATTGAAATATTCTTTGGAAATGAAAAGACACCATGTGAGTGCGCCAAAATCTCTTTCAAGAGGATTGTTGGAAATTTGCCTTTGGCGGGAGTTGCGACCGACCAACTTTAACGGCTTAAACACTAGTGTAACGTATGTTGGAGAATCCGGTTCTTCACACATGCATGATCTACTAAAATGCGTAGATAGCAGTAGGGCCAAGAATCGTCAAATTTCATTGAGAAATGAAAGAGATATTGGTTCACGCAGTAAGGTGTTTGAAGCATGGAAAGTGTGGTATTGTGTGTAATTCTCCTCATCGGTAGAGGAAGAAAGAATTGTTGTGTATATAAGATTGAAATTGGTTTGGGGTTTGGGACCCCAGGGTATCCCATGTGTTTAAAGGAGGGAGGACCTAGATGTGCTTGGTTCGAGGAAAGACCACCTGCCGCCGCCGCTTGCCCGTCGGTCAATCCGGTTCTCGGGTTCACGGGTCACGGTGTGGGTCTTACGATATTATCTTTTGGGCGAAAACTTTGCGAGTAGCAGTTTGATCCCGAAGTTTCAGATATACTGATTTGGACGAGAATTCTTTCAGATGTGCGGTTTGGTCCCTGAAGTTTCAAGATGTACAGCTTTGGTCCCTGAAGTTTCAGAAAATCGATTTCGACGGTCAAAAGCAGAAATGCCAAGCACTCAATTGACCATTTATTTTGGCTGAATTACTCCTCTATAATGGCCAAAAGCAGTTGGTCTTTCTCCCATTTATGTTGGTGACTTTACTACCTCCATAATGGCCATTATTTGGCTATTATGGAGGCGATTCAGGCGATAAACAGCCCCTCCCTCTCTATATAAACACCCCATTACACCATTGTTGAGCACCAAGACATATGCACGAAAAACAGCAAGTGATGCAGCAAAGCGATTGCGAAAATACACAACAAAAGCAGTTTCTTCCTCACCTTCCAAGGCATCATTTCGTTACTCAATATTCTTCACGGTAGCTCTTGAGTTTCCTTTGCTCAAGTGTTCCATTGCTGTTTTATCTTGGGAGACAAATTGTCCAGGACGTATAAAGGATACATACGGGGCAATATTATCTTAAGGACAGAGTGCCACACTCGACTCAGCAAAAACGATTTACATTTTTCCGTCTTCTACAAAACTGGAATTTCCAGTTTTTACTTGTGTAACAATTGTAATTTCAAATTACTAGTTGAACTATTGAATATTTGTTTATCCTTTCGAATACTTGTAATAGTTATATACTTCCCGTACTGCTTTATAAAGTACCATAGAGCAAAAATACCCAACAAATCCATGTTGAATTATTGATTGTTGGGTATTTTTGCTCTATGGTACTTTATAAAGCAGTACGGGAAGTATATAACTATTACAAGTATTCGAAAGGATAAACAAATATTCAATAGTTCAACTAGTAATTTGAAATTACAATTGTTACACAAGTAAAAACTGGAAATTCCAGCTTTGTAAGACGGAAAATGTAAATCGCTTTTGCCGAGTCGAGTGTGGCACTGTTCTTAAGACAATATTGCCCCGTATGTATTCTTTATACGTCTGGACAATTTGTCTCCCAAGATAAAACAGCAATGGAACACTTGAGCAAAGGAAACTCAAGAGCTACCGTGAAGAATATTGAGTAACGAAATGATGCCTTGGAAGGTGTAGGAAGAAACTGTTTTTGTTGTGTATTTTCGCAATCGCTTTGCTGCATCACTTGCTGTTTTCGTGCATATGTCTTGGTGCTCAACAATGGTGTAATGGGGTGTTTATATAGGAGAGGGAGGGCTGTTTATCGCCTGAATCGCTTCCATAATAGCCAAATAATGGCCATTATGGAGGTAGTAAAGTCACCAACATAAATGGGAGAAAGACCAACTGCTTTGGCCATTATAGAGGAGTAATTCAGCCAAAATAAATGGCTGAATTGAGTGCTTGGCATTTCTGCTTTTGACCGTCGAAATTCTGATTTTCTGAAACTTCAGGGACCAAATCAGTACATCTTGAAACTTCAGGACCAAACTGCACATCCGAAAGAATTCTCGTCCAAATCAGATATCTGAAACTTCGGGATCAAACTGTACTTCCGCAAAGTTTTCTCGCCCAAAAGATAATATCGAAGACCCACACTGTGACCCGTGAACCCGAGAACCCTAACTCTGAACCTGACCGGACGGGCAAGCGGCGGCGGCGTGTGGTCTTTCCTCGAACCAAGCACATCTAGGTCCTCCTCCTTTAAACACATGGGATACCCCTTGGGGTCCCAAACCCCAAACCAATTTCGAATCTTATATACACAACAATTCTTTCTTCCTCTACCGATGAGGGAGAATTACACACAATACCACACTTTCCATGCTTCAAACACCTTACTTCGTGAACCAATATCTCTTTCATTTCTCAATGAAATTTGACGATTCTTGGCCCTACGGTTATCTACGTACTTAGTAGATCATGCATGTGTGAAGAACCGGATTCTCCAACATACGTTACACTAGTGTTTAAGCCGTTAAAGTTGGTCGGTCGCAACTCCCGCCAAAGGCAAATTTCCAACAAACCCTTGCACTATTTCAGCAAAGAATATCACCACACGGATTCGAACCCGCGACGTCGGAGTGGTTGTACCCTAATCACCTTGCCACTTACTAACTCGCTTGTGCCCCTGGGGGCAATTTATTCTCTTATTCTTCACCAAACAATTCCATAGTTTCTCTAAAGAAACTCAAATCCATCAAATACTCTCTCAAAAGAAAAAAAACAAGATAAAGAAAATAGCACCACCGATTTCGACAAATAATTACGTAATTTTTACTGTGTTTTCATGAAATTCAAAAACGAAAAGAAACCATAAACACCTACATAAAAACATACTCGCTCCATCTATTTATGTGATATTTATGTTTCTCGAGATTCAAAATATGTCAATTTTAATCAATATCCTAAAATATATATTCTTTTATCATATTTCGTATGGCTTTTCAGTATCTAAATTTTGATTTTAAGATATTGAGTTGATTTAATCCAGTTTAGCTCAAAGATTAATTAAATTAACTTTCGATGAGCGAAAAGTAAAATTCATTACTCAAATGATCACTCAACTATCTGAAATTATCAAGTAAAATCATATTTTGTTTTTGAAAGAATATATCTGTATACCGTGTATATTCTTAGTAAAATTCTTGTACATATGTAATTATGCTAATAGTCTTGTATTAGGAAAAGGTAGTAGTCTTGTATTAGGAAAAGGTAGATTTAATTTTCATAATTAAATATTGTATATCATGTATATAAACTCTTTACATTAATGAAAATAATCAAGGGATGATTCTCTTTCATGGTATCAGCAGTCTAGGACAAACTTTTCCTTCTCCAAACCTACAAGTCTTCTGCCGCCCTAACTCGACCTCTCGGCCGCCAGCCGACGACCCCCTCCGCCCTTCAAATTTTATCAAAAATCCTTAATTCTCTTCTGGTTCTTCCATCATGTCTACCACAAAGAACACCCTTCATCCTGCCCTTGCAGTATCCAATATTAAAAACAACATTCCTATTGTTCTTGATATGGAAAACGTTAAATACGCGATGTGGGTAAAATTATTTAAAATTCACGCACGGTCTAATAGAGTCCTCCATTACATCGTCCCATCGGCAAAAGGCAAGGAGAAGATGCCTTCCACATATGATGAAATCGAGTTGTGGGTAACTTTTGATGCTACGGTCCTTCAATGGATCTATTCTACCATCTCTACGGATCTCTTACAGACAATTATCGAACCCGACGCTACAACAATGGAAGCTTGGAATAGGTTGCATGATATATTCTAAGACAACAAAAATTCCAATGCCGTAACCCTTGAGCGGGAATACTCCCACATAAATGTGGAGGATTTTCCGAATGTCTCAGCCTATTGTCAAAGGCTCAAGGAGTTGTCGGATCAACTCAAAAACGTTGGTGCGCCTGTCACTAATGCTTGTCTTGTTCTTCAGATGATTGCAGGCCTCTCCGAGGCGTATAATGGAGTTAGAACTCTCCTTCATCAAAGTAATCCTCTCCCGCCGTTCTACCAAGCACGTTCCATGCTCACCTTAGAAGAAGTAGCTTTGGCTAAAAATGTGGCTACCCATAACCAATTCTGCCATGATGGTGGCTACGTCCCACGGAATGGATGAGTCTCAATCGTTCTTCGAAAATTATGGTCAAAATCGTAACAACGGGGGTGGCAAAAAGAGTCAAAACTGTGGGGAAAATCGCGATGGCGGACATGGCGGCAGCAGTGGCGGACGACCGACAAGCAGTAGCGGTCAGCAAGGGACCGGGCCACTGAACCTGTGGCAGCAGGCTTGGGCCACTGGGCAGTGGCCCTAGGCCATGCCTTGGGCCAACGGACAGTGGCCCATGTCGCCCCGCCCATTCTCATCGACAAATTGGGCCAGGCCCAACACTGGCCAACAGAGGCAGAGACAGCAGCCTGGCTCGAGGAACAATTCAGCCTGGCAGCAAGCTAGCCTGCTTCGGCCTCGGCCTCTACAGGCCTTTGCTGCTACGGGCCCATTAGCAGCAGTCCTGACCCACACAAATATCGAGGCAACGATGCATATACTTAGGTTAAATCCTCCGGATGCAAATTGGTACATAGACACCGGTGCTACTTCTCACATGACGTCCGCACCAGGTAATCTCTCATCTTATTTCAATTTGAGTATAAGTTGTGGCATAATTATTGATAATGGTAATTCAATTCCAATTCGTGGTTATGGTCACACAAATTTATCTCCCTGAACCTACCCTTGGCCTTGAAAAATGTCCTTCATGCTCCACAATTAATTAAAAATTTGGTGTATGTTCAAAAATTTACAACTGATAATTGGGTCTCTGTTGATTTTGACCCTTTTGGATTTTCTATGAAGGTTTTCACGACAGGGTTACCTCTAATGTGATGTGATATTCGGGGCGAGCTCTATCCCATCACTACCACCATAAGCACCACTAAACAAGCCACACCGTCAATGTTTGCCGCTTTAGCACCTTCCTTATGACATGTGCGTTTGGGTCATCCGGGTGCGTATGTTCTTTCCTCTCTTAAAAAATAATTTTATTGAGTGTAATAATATGCGTAGTACTAATGTTTGTCATTTTTGTCCGCTTGAGAAACATGTTAAATTACCGTTTGTAGCCTTCAATTCTAGTATTTTTTGCCATTTGATATTATTCATAGTGATTTGTGGACATCTCCTATTTTGAGCTCTTTGAGCCACCGTTATTATGTGTTATTTTTGGATGATTATTCTAATTTTTTGTGGACTCGTTATCTAAAAAGTCTCAAGTTGTTTCCACATTCCTATCATTTAGAGCATTCATCTGTACCCAATTTGAATGAAAAATTAAAAATATTCATTGTGATAATGGACGGGAAATTGATAATGAGCCGTTTCAGGAATTTTGTAAGGTTAATGGTATATATTTTCAATTTTCTTGTCCTCATACATCCTCACAAAATCGAAAAGCCGAAAGAAAAATTTGTACCATTAATAACATTATTCGGACATTACTAGCTCATCCTTCATTACCACCTTCATTTTGACATAATGCATTACAAATGGCTACTTACCTTCTTAACATACTCCCTAGCAAATGATTAGCATACCAATCTCCCCTAAAAATTCTTTATCATAAGAATCATTCGTATTCTCATCATAGTGTGTTTGGCTGTTTATGGTATCTTTTTTTCTCATCCACTACAATTAACAATCTTCAAGCCCGTTCTACCACTTGTGTGTTTTTGGGTTATCCGTATAATCATCGTGGTTATAAATGTATTGATTTATCATCTAATAAAATCATAATTAGTCGTCATGTCATTTTTCATGAAACCCAATTTTCGTTTGCTAAATTGTGTAATTCCATGTCTAATTCTTATAATTTTTTAGATGGTGAGCTCTCACCGTATATGGTCCACTATTTGGTCCTGTCCGCACCTCAGAATTTGGACCAGTAGACCCGTGACCAAATTCAGCCAACAGGCCCGCTGCCTGCTGGCCCAATCCCTTCCCGTGACCAATTTCAGCCAGCAGGCCCACTGCTTGCTAGCCCAACCCGTGAACCACCTCTAGGTCCTGTCAGTTTCGACGTCCATACACCGACCCAGGACCGACCCACTTCTATTCCGAATCAAGGGCCCGTTACTCATAGCTAACAAGGTATTTTTAAACCAAAATGACATTTTAATCTCAATTCTAATATCACTAAATCACCCCTACCATGTAACCTAGTGTCTGCTCTTCATGACCCGAATTGGAAAATGACCATAGATGATGAATATAATGCTCTTATTGAAAATAAGATATGGGAGTTGGTGCCCCGTCCGCTTGGTGTTAATGTGATTCGTTCTATGTGGATTTTTACTCATAATGAAAAATCTTATGGTTGTTTTGAGAGGCATAAGGCCCGACTTGTAGGTGATGACAAAAGTCAGCAAGTTGGCATGGATTGTGAAGAGACATTTAGTCCGGTGGTCAAACCGGCAACTATTCGCGTTGTTCTCAGTCTGGCTCTCTCCAAAACTTGGTCCATTCATCATATGGACGTGAAAAATGCGTTCTTACATAGTGATCTCAAGGAAACGGTATACATGCATCAACCTTTGGGTTTCAGGGACCCCGATCATCCTAACCATGTCTGATTGCTGAAGAAGTCCTTGTCTAAGATAAAAATGGTCTCTCGGGCCTGGTACAAAAGGTTTGCAGATTATGTGTCTACTATTGGGTTTTCTCACAGCAGGTCTGATCATTCTCTGTTCATCTATTGTCGTGGTACTTCTCTGGCATACATTCTGTTATATGTGGATGATATTATATTGACTGCCTCTTCTTATAAACTGCGCAAGTCTATCATGTGTCTTCTCAACTCTGAATTCGCTATGAAAGATTTGGGGCCTTTGATATTTTTTGGGTATAGCTGTAACTCGTCATACATGTAGTCTATTTTTATCCTAGAGGAAGTATGCGGCTGAGATTATTGAACGAGCTGTCATGTCATCTTGTAAGTCCACTCCTACTCCGGTTGACACAAAACCGAAGCTAAGTGCTAATTCTAGCACAGCTTACGAGGATCCCTCCCACAATCGCATTCTTGCATGAGCTCTTCAGTATCTTACCTTCACGAGGCCCGATAATACTTATACAGTACATCAGGTGTTTATTTATGCATGATACGAAGGACGAACATATGCACGCTCTCAAACACATTGTGTGTTACATTCAAGGCAGTCTTAATTATGGTTTGCACTTATATCCATCCTCCGTATCTACTCTAGTGTTTTATACATATGCTGATTGGGGTGGATATCCAGACACCAGACATTTGACATCTGGTTATTGTATGTTTCTTGGTGATAACGTTGTCTCTTGATCGGCTAAACGTCAGGCTACTTTATCGCGATTCAGTGCGGAGGCCAAGTATCGAGGGGTAGCCAATGTGATGTCTGAGTCACGTTGGTTGCGTAACCTCCTATTAGAGCTTCACTTTCCTATTCCGAAAGTTACCTTGATCTACTACAATAATGTTAGTGTGATATATCTCTCTCAAAATCCGATCCAACATCAACGCACTAAACATATCGAGATGAATATTCTCTTTGTTCGCGAAAGGTAGCTCGTGGACAAGTACGTGTCTTGGATGTTCTTTTACGATACCAAATTGCTGACATCTTTACTAAGGGTCTTCCCTTAGTTCTGTTTGATGATTTTAGGGATAGTCTCAGCGTACGACAACCACCCGCTATGATTGCGGGGGTGTGAAAAAATATATGTGTATACCGCGTATATTTTTAGTAGAATTCTTGTACATATGTAATTATGGTAGTAGTCTTGTATTAGAAAAATGCAGTAGTCTTGTATTAGGAAAATGTAGTAATCTTATATTAGGAAAAGGTAAATTTAATTTCCATAATTTAATCTTATATATTTGTAAACTAATTCGTGTCTAATATTTTTGGCTCCCCAAGAATCTCATTTAACTTTCCAATTACTTCGTCCGTTCAATTTTACTTGTCTACTATAATAAAAATAGATTTTTATTTTTATTTATTTACTTTAGCATATTAAGGAAATACAAACTTTTTTTTGTTTTATTCTTAACATTAATTACTCATTTTCAAAAAAAAAAATTAAGTCTATTGAAATTATATACTAATTAATATAGGTGTTATGATAAATACATACTTCATTTATTAGTTCTTAATAGATGTGTAAAATCAAAATATGAATAAGTAAAAGTAAACGAATGGAATATTATCATCTTTACTTTGACTGGTTTTCAACCTTTCATTACACAAATTAAAATAAAGAGAGAAAATAAAAATCATAAAGGTTGTGGGTTAATCACTGCCATTCCCATTTACTTTTCAACAGGCTCTCGGTTGGATTAAAAATTACTAGGTCCGAGAAGGAGTTAAAAGTAGGGCTGGCCAGTGGGCCGGGACGGTCCGATCACGACCCGGCCCCGTCCCGAGCCCGCCCCGGTCCCGCCACGACCCCGCTAAAAAAAATAAAAAAATAACGGGGGCGGAACTCGAACTCGGGACGGGACGATGTCTCGTCCCGCCAGACCCGACCCGCCCCGAGCCCGACCCCGCCCTTTTTTCCCCTTTGCAAATATGGTCGTTGCACCAACGACCATTTTAGATTATGGCCGTTGGCCAACGGCCATTTTAGCCCCCCCCCCCACAACCCCCCTACCCCTTAATATTTATTTTTAACCCATAAGTTATTATATTTACACTTTAACCCAATTTTCCAACTATAAATAACTCATTTTCTCTTCATCTTTCTCACAAATCATCCTACAATCTCTCTAATTTCTCAATATATCTCTCTAAAAGTCTGCATTGTTTGCTAAATATTCAATTTTATTTATTCATTTGGGAATTGGGAGTGAAGTTGACAACTAGCTTGAGGATCTTCCATCGAGCAAAGTTTCAATTTTCAACCTCTCGATTACACGTCGACGTTACGTCGGCGTTTGGTACATTCGTTCCTTCATTAAATTATTATTGTCTGTTTATTTTATTTAGCGCACTTAATTTTATTGTCTTTAATTATTTATTATCATAATTAAAATGGAAGGATTAAAAGGCATGTTTAAGGGTAAGGGTAAGGGTGCTTCTTCTAGTAGGGGCAACCAGGGCAAGGGTACTTCTTCTAGTCATCTTATTCCTACACATGATGATTTTGTTGATACTCAACATTTTCCTACAATACCATTAGATTTAGACCAGGAGCTATTTCCTGGAACTCAAGAAGACTTTAATTTAGACGATGATCTAGATGATATACCCACTAATGTTGATGACAACACACCCACTAGTGCACCTTCAACTGAAATACCTCCTATTCCCCATAGTATGAGACGAGGTCCAGCAAAACGATCATTAAAATCAGATGCATGGACATTTTTTGATAGGGACGTAGAGAATCAAGTAGCCATATGTAAAATTTGTAAAAATGTTTTAAAATTTAAAACTGGAAAAGGTCACGGTGGGACAGGGGGTTTAATTAGACAAGTAGTAAGTGCTCATCTAGCTAGGTATGCCCAATACCAGGCTTCAAAACCGGGTGCGCAAACGCCCGCTCCATCGGAACAAGGTTCACATACTGATATTGTCCCGGACCAAGTACAGGGTCAAATTAACCCTATGACGGGGAGAATTGTAGGCTCTAAATACAATAAACATAAAGATAGGGAAGCAATATCAAAATTATTTGTTGTGGAGGGTTTGCCTTTTTCATTTCCTTCATCTTCCGATTTTATTCATTACATTAGAGATATATATAATCCTGCTTTTAACGGTTTTCCTAGATCAATTGTTAAGAGAGATGTATTTAAATTCGCGCATGAATATCAACAATATTTACGTTTTTCATTATATCATTTTAATGGCAAAGTATCTATCACGTCTGATATAGGTCGTAGTACTAACGGCCATGATTATTTAACTGTAACTTGTCATTGGATAGATTATAAATGATCTATGCAAAAACGTATTTTAGCGTATAGATATATAGATGATAGGCACACTGATACTTTTATTGCAGAAAATATTTATCAAGTGTGCGATTATTACGGAATTACCGATAAAATTATGACTATTACATTAGATAACGCTTCTAATAACAATTACGCAATTACAATTTTAAAAAATAGTTTAACTCCATCTTTTTCAGACCATTTTCATATAAAATGCGCGTGCCATATATATAACTTAATTGTAAAGGATGGTCTATCATTTTTTGCAGACATTCTTAGTAAAATACAATTTGCTATAAACTTTATTTTTAAAAATAATAAAATACAACGTAGAAAAGAATATAAAAAAACTTGTCACGATTGTGGACTACCTTATAGAAAAATTCCACAAGAAGTATCCACTAGGTGTAATTCTTTATACGAGCAACTACTTGTTGCTTATGACTATAAATTACCTATAACTTTATTTTTTAACTCTCATAATAAAAAGCCAGCTGATATGATTTTAGTTAGTGATTGGGAAAAAAATTTCGAACTTATTGTATTTTTAGAGAAATTTTTTCAAGCAACAAAAGAACTTTCCGGTATATATTATCCTACTATTTCAACTATGTTATTTTATATAACTCTAATATTTTTATTACTTAGTGAATATAAGGCAGCTATTAAAAAAATGTTTGTCAAAATAAAAAAATATTTTATTCCTATTCCCTCTATTTATATTATTGGTTCTGTATTAAATTCTACTATTAAAATAGACGGTACTAAATCACTAATTGAAACTATTTACGATTGTATAGAAGTACTACCACCTCCAAGTCCCAAAAATCTAAATCACCCACCACCTATTGAACAAACTAAAGAAGAAGTGTTGTCTAGCGTAGAACACCAATGCAAAAATATATATAGATTTTATCAACAAGAAAATGCTAGTAACTTACCGGCTTCCATACCATCTTCTTCATCTTCAACACAACCTCACAAAAGACATGTTATTTTTGCGGCTAGTATTGAAAGCCTCAGAAATAGAATGTGCGGCCGTACCTCTACTACTAACCAAATTAGCGAGTTGAATATTTTTGTTTTGCAGGGTTCTATACCGTATCAAGAAGTTATCAATGAAGATGGACATGAAGACTTGCTGAAATACTGGAGGGGGAATGAGAAGACCTTTCCGACACTTTCATTGATGGCTCGAGATATTTTGAACATTCAAGTGTCATCAACTGCGTCTGAAAGCGCTTTTTCTGCAGGGAGATATCAAATAGGAGACAACAGACACTCATTAGCCGGAGACAGCTTGGAAATTGCAGTATTATTCAGAGATTTGATACGAGCGGAGCGGAGAAGGTGCGGTCAACCGGAGATCAACGAAGAAGATGATGAAAACTACAACGAAATCTTAACCAAAGGTAGTGGAAGCGACGAGGATCAATTTGACCAACAAATACCAATTCCAACCGAAGAACCACATGAAATCATCAAGCAATTAGAACAAGGTTTTTTGAGAATGTAATTTTTTTAATTGCAATTTTATTATGTAATTTGCAACTTTTGGACAACACCACAAAGTTGTAATTTAGATTTTAGACAATTGTATTTGTATTACAAAAAAATCATATGTCTATTAAATAATATAAGAGGCACAAAAACAGTCTTGGGATGTTTTTATTACACTATTTTGTTTTGTTTATTGAGTTTTTTTTATACATATGTTATTTTAAAAAAAAAGGAAAACCCGTCGTACCCCGCCCCGAGCCCGACCCCGACCCGATACCGACGGGATCGGGATAGGGATCGAGACGGGACTGGAGCAAGTCCCGCCAGACCCGACCCCGCCAAACCCCGCCGACCCCGACCCCGTCAGACCCGAGCCTGGCCCACTGGCCACCTTTAGTTAAAAGAGAGAAAGAGAAAAGTAGATGTAGGTGGGGGTGGGGGTGGGGGGGTGGACTCTCTTTATACATCCTTAAATAATTACTATAGGGACCATAAAACTCCAAAATAATTACTACTCCGTCCGTCTCAAATTATTTATCGTGGTTACTAAAAATAGTTGTATTAAATTATTTATCATTTTAAAAGTTCAAGACATAATTAATTATTTTTTTCAATTTTACCCTTAGTAGAATTGTGTTATTAATGAAGATGACACATAAATAGAGTAAACATTTAATGGAGAGAGATTATAACTTAGAAATAAATAAGGATAAAGTTAGCCAAATATCCCGTCCTAATAATAGTATGTCTGAAGGGGTTGTAAAACAAAAAAAGATAAATAATTTGAGACAGAAGGAGTATAATTTATAACTAATGATCCGAGGTAAATACTTATTAGGATACGCCATTTAAGTAAGAAATAAACTGTTTTTGAAATTCATCACAAATTTTAATGTCTAAAATAAGATATAATATCCCTGTTTTAATTTGTGTGATATAATTTAAATTTCGAGGGTTAAAAGAGTTTTTTATCACAATTTTTTCATGTCTTTTACATATAAATAGTAGATTCTCTTGATATGTATTTTGACACTAATAGACTTTACTACAGTAGCTTTTTAAGAAGTCGAACTTTATTGTTATAGCAATGAAAATATTATTATAAGTGATGATTTGCCAACTAAGAATAGTTTAAATTAAATAAATACTTGAAAACTTCCTCTTTGCTTATAAGTTATGTTAATTATCACATCATACGTACTTATTACTTATTGCACGCTGCAAGTATGAAATGCTATTAATGTTTTAAACACGTATATCTACTAAGTATCTTTCATAACATTTTTGGTGTCTTAATTATTCGTAAATTAATTTTAATCCTTTTGATATATGGCTAGACATATTTTAATCTTCAATTAATTGAATTATGCATCTTCAATTCATTTGCTAGTGAAAGTTCACAAATTTATCATAATTATTAACCGCTTCACCATTAATTACTCACATGATACGTAAAATTTACATTAGTTACTTCATAGTCGATTGTAATATAGTTCTTCAAATTGTCGTGTATATATATATATATATATATATATATTATATTTTCACATGGAGGCACCAAAAAACACACATTTGTTAACTAACTGAATATTAAACATATTGAGTTATATATCAGAAAAACGAAACGCTTAATTTACCAATAACTTTAGGACCAACAATAGTATTATCCCAAATTTCTCTTGTAAATCGTTTTATGATATATAGTTCTCAACTAAAGGCAACAGAACATGCTAGAATGAAAATGTTGGATGACACTTTTTCTTCCTTTTTCCCGTTGAGGAAAATAAATATTTGTTCAAACTTTTCTTTGTTGCATATAACAGGGAGCTTTAAGGTAACGGGTAAAGTCGTTGTCATGTGATCAGAAAGTCACGAGTTCGAGCTGAAAAAACAATATCTTACATAAATATAGGATAAAATTGCGTATAATAGACCATTATAATCCGATTCTTACGTAATCGCACGCATAACAGGAGTTTAATGTACTAAACTGACCTTTTTCTTTGTTGCATATTCTAATTTTAGGAGGAACCTTTTACATATCAAACGTTTCTCAAGTACATCGATCTAATAATTACACACACCACTTTCGCCCACATGATCAATGTGTGGTTTACCAAGGAAACGAGCCAGTGAAGAGTAAAAAATGTGTATATAATCTCTAGTTGAATGATCCGAATTTAATAAAATAGATCCAACGATCTAAACTGATTTTTTTCTTTTTCTTTTTCATTTTCTTTTTCTTTCATGTATGTAGTGATATATACTCAGACATCAATTAAATAAAAATGAAAGAAGAAAACTATATTAATGTGAATGCAGTTATTCTAAAATAGTTTTGATTATTCTTGTCATTTTTAAGATAACAAGAATGCCCGAAGAATGGAGGTGGAGTACAATGATTCATTTGTACAAGAACAAAGGTGACATCCAGAGTTGCAACAACTATAAGGGTATCAAGCTGCTAAGCCACACTATGAAAGTTTGGGAAAGGATCGTGGAGATGATGGTGAGAAGAGACGTGTCTATTTCCGAGAACCAGTTTGGATTCATGGTGGGGCATTCAACTACAGAAGTCATTCATCTTATTAGGAGATTGGTGGAGCATTAAAGGGAGAGGAAGAGAGACTTACATATGATTTTCATCGACCTCGAGAAAGCATACGACAGTCCTTGGGGAGGTTCTATGGAGATGTTTGGAGGTTAGAGGTGTACCTGTAGTGTACACTAGGGCGATCAAGGATATGTATGATGGAGCCAAGACCAGGGTACATACAGTAGGAGGATACTTGGAGCACTTTCCAATGATGATGGGGCTGCACCAGAGATCAACTCTTAGCCCATTCTTATTTGCCTTGGTGATGGATGGACTGACGCGACAAATTCAAGGGGAGGTGTCATGGTGTATGTTATTCGCAGATGACATAGTCCTGATTGATGAGACTCATAGCGGAGTGAACACTAAGCTGGAGGTTTGGAGACAGACTCTGGAGTCTAAAGGGTTCAGGTTGAGTAGGACCAAGATAGAATACTTGGAGTGAAAGTTCAGTAACGGGAGCGACCATGAGACATGCGTGGAGGTGAGGCTTGGTACTCAGTTCATTCCAAAGAAAGGAAGCTTCAAGTATCTCGAATTTATTATCCAAGGGAATTGAGAGATTGATGACGATGTCACACATCATATTGGTGTATGGTGGATGAAATAGAGGCTCACATTTGGAGTCTTGTGCGATACAAAAGTGCCACCAAAACTTAAAGGCAAGTTTAGGGTGGTGGTTAGACCGACCATGTTGTATGGGGCAGAGTGTTGGCCAGTCAAGACTTCACACATCCAAAAGATAAAAGTTACGGAGATGGGATACTAAGATGGATGTGTGGGCATACAATGAGGGATATAATTAGAAATGATGATATCCGGGACAGAGTGGGAGTGGCCTCTATAGAAGATAAGATGCGGGAAGCGAGGTTGAGATGGTTCGGCCATTTACAGAGGAGAGGCACAAATGGCCCAGTGTGGAGGTGTGAGAGGTTGGCTATGGACAGGTTCAATAGGGGTAGAGGTAGGCTGAAGAAGTATTGAGGAGAGGTGATTAGATGGGATATGGCACAAGTGTAACTTCCTGAGGACATGACCTTAGAGAGGAGGTTGTGGAGGACACAAATTAGGGTAGAAGGGTAGTAGATAGTTGAGCGTAGTCCTACTTACGCTTACATACTGGTAATTGTAGTGTTATTATTGTAGCCCTGCTTAGTCTATCATACTAGTAGGCACAGTATTGTTTTATAGTCCCCTATCATTGGATTTCTTCTGTTGTTGTTCTTTCATGTACTTTATTTATCTTATTTACATGTGTTAGTAACTGTTTCTTTTTTTTTTGAATGTTTTATCATGGCTTATTCGCTTTTGTACCATTATTTTCATACTGCTTTAAATTTCTTATTTGGGTCTGATCATTTCCCTTGCTTTGCTTTGCTTGTACTTATTCTTGTCTTAAGTCGAGGGTCTTTCGGAAACATCTCTACTTACAAAGGTAGAGGTAAGGTCTGCGTACACTCTACCTTTCCCAAACTCCATGTTGTGGGACTTCACTAGGTATGTTCAACAACGTGGGGTCTGGGAAGGGTAGAGTGTACGCAGACCTTACCTCTACATTGGTAGGTAAAACGGTTATTTTCGAAAGACCCCCGACTCAAGACAAACATAAGCACAAGCAAAGCAAAAGAAACGATCAGACCCGAACACAAAATTTAAAGTAATATGAAAATGATGGTAATAAAGGAGAATAAGCCATGATAAATCATTCTGAAAAAAGAAGTAGTAACTAACGCATGTAAATAAGATAAACAAAGTACACTAAAGAACACATAGCAACAGAAATCAAATGACAGATGATTATAAAGTTGTATTATGCCTACTTGTATGATAGGCTAAGCAGGCCTACAATAATAACACTACAACAACCAGTTTGTAAGCATAAGTAGGACTACGCTCAACTACCTACTACCCTTCTACCCTAATTTGTGTCCTCCACAATCTCATATCTAAGGTCATGTCCTCAGTAAGTTGCATTTGTGCCATATCCCGTCTAATCACCTTTCTCCAATTATTTTTCGGCCTACCTCTAACCCCCATAAACCCATCCATAGCCAACCTCTCACACCTCCGCACTGAGGAATTTATGTCTCTCCTATGCACATGCCCAAATCATCTCAACCTCACTTCCCGCATCTATCCTCCACCGAGGCCACTCCAACTCTATCCCAAATATCATCAGTTCTAATCATATCCCTCCTTGTATGCCCACACATCCATATCAACATCCTCATCTCTGCAACTTTTATCTTTTGGATGTGCGAAGTCTTGATTGGACAACACTCCGCCTCATACAACATAGTCGGTCTAACCCACTACCCTATAGAACTTTCCTTTAGGTTTTGGTGGCACCGATGTGAGCCTTTATTTCATCCACTCTGCCCCAATACGATGTGTGACATCATCATCAATCTCTTTATTCCCTTGGATAATAGACTCGGGGTACTTGAAGCTTCCTTTCTTTTGGATGACCTGAGTATCAAGCCTCACATCCACACCTGTCTCATGGTCGCTCCAGTTACTGAACTTGCACTCCAAGTATTTTATCTTGGTCCTACTCAGCCTGAACCCTTTAGACTCCAGAGTCTGTCTCCAAACCTCCAACTTAGCGTTCACTCCGTTGCGAGTCTCATCAATCAGGACTATATCGTCTGCGAATAACATACACCATGGCACCTCCTTTTGGATATGTCGCGTCAGTCCATCCATCACCGAGGCAAATAAGAATGGGCTAAGAGTTAATCCGTGGTGCAACCCCATCATCACTGGGAAGTGCTCCGAGTCTCCTCCTACTGTCTGTACCCTAGTTTTGGATCCATCATACATATCATTGATCGTCATAGTGTATACCATATATACACCTCTAACCTCCAAACATCTTCATAGAACCTCCCTAGGGACTTTGTCGTATGCCTTCTCGAGGTCGATGAAAATCATATGTAAGTCTCTCTTCCTCTCCCTATACTGCTGCACCAACTTCCTAATAAGATAAATGGCTTCTGTGGTCGAATGCCCCAGCATGAATCCAAACTCGTTCTCGGAAATAGACGCGTCTCTTCCTACCCTCATCTCCACGACCCTTTTCCAAACTTTCATTGTGTGACTTAGCATCTTGATACCCTTATAGTTGTTGCAACTCTAGATATCACATTTGTTCTTATACAACAGAATCATTGTACTCCACCTCCATTCTTCGGGCATTCTCGTCGTCTTAAAATGATATTAAACAACTCAGTCAGCCACTCCAAACCTACCCTGCCTACGCTCATCCAAAATTCAAATGGGATCTCATCAGGCCCGGTCGATCGTCCCCAGCGTATCCTACAAGCAACACCCTTAACTTTCTCAACTTTAATGTTTCTACAATATCCAAAATCCCGGTACCTTTCAGATTGCTCCAGATTTCCCAGCACAGTGTCTGTATCTCCTTTTTCGTTCAAGAGTTTATGAAAGTAAGACTGTCATCTCCGTCTAATATGTGTGTCCTCCACCAGTAATTTGTCATCCTCGTCCTTGATGCACCTCACTTGATCCAAGTCACTATCCCTCCTCTCCCTCGCCTTGGCTAGTCTGTACAACTTCTAATCCCCGCCTTTTTTCTCTAATTCCACATACAGGCGTTTAAAATATCCATCCGTAATCACTAGTTTTGCCTCCTTCCTCGCCATCTTATACAATTCCCTATTAATCCATTTCTCCACATCATTCTTGTTTTCTACCAATTTCGCATACGCCACTTTCTTTGCTTGCACCTTCTCTTGAACTTTACCATTCCACCACCAGTCTCCTCGATGCCCACCACAACTACCCTATGATACCCCTAGCACTTCTTTAGCTACCTCCCAAATGCAACTGGTTATCCTTTCCCACATACCGATCGCATCCTCACTACTCCCCCAAGCTCCCTTGGCCATCAACCTCTCCCCATCTCTGTTGCACTAGCCATGGTCAAACTCCCCCATTTGATTCTTAACTTGTCATCCACAACCCTCCTATTCTTCTCCATCTTGATCTCCAAATCCATGACCAAAAGCTTATGTCGGGTTGTAAGATACTCACTCAGAATAACCTTGCAGTCTTTAAAAAGACCTTTGTCAACCTTCCTAAAGAGCAAAAAGTCTATCTAAGTCTTAGCCACCGAGCTACGAAAAGTCACCAAGTGTTCGTCCTTCTTCATGAATCTCGAATTGGCTATCACCATCCCAAAAGCTTTAGCGAACTACAAGAGTGAGACGCCTCCTCTATTCCTATCCCGAGGCTAAAGCCTCCATGCACGTCGTCATAGCCCCCCGGAAGTGATCCGATATGTCCATTGAAATCTCCTCCTACAAATAACTTTTCAGTGGGTGGTATACCTCCCACCACCTCATCCAAATCCTCCCAAAAGTGTCTCTTCTCCTCCTCGTTCAAGTCCACATGCGGCGTGTAAGCACTAATAATGTTCATAGTGGACCCTCCAACTACTAACTTAATCGACATCATTCTGTCATTAACCCTCCTAAACTCTACCACATGATCCCTTAGATCACTGTCTACCAAAATGCCTACCACAATCCTATACCTCGACTTGCCCGAGAATCATAACTTATACATGTTCACATCCTTAGCCTTAAATCTTATCTATTTGGTCTCCTGGACACAAGCTATATTTATCATCCTCTTCTTAATAATCTTAACAAGCTCTATGGACTTCCCCGTTAAAGTCCCAATGTTCCAAGACCCTATTCTCAGCCTAGCATCTCCCTTACCCCACTTACTCCCCTAACCCTCGCCCCCGTCCCCCCGAGAACATGACTCTAGTCTACCATTAGTCACCAAAACCACTAGAGCAGATATAAACTAATAGGCTAATTAAAGGTTTACACCTAAACACATGAACGCCAAGAATGCTATAACTAAAGGCATGAAGAGTAAATATAAGAACGTAATATAATAAGGGCAGGAGTCAATATATTACGAAACAAATTCGACAGCCAAGCAAAGATAGATTAGCAACAAGAATAAAGACCATAGAGATAGAACCTGGATGTTTGGCGAGAGACCGGAGAGATAGAGCCCAGATGCGCGTCGTGACAAATCTGTTCTCGACGATCGTATTTCGGTAGTTGATGCTTTTGATATATATTTGTTGGTACCTGCAAAAGCAGTATCTGCAAAAGCAACGCAAAGAAAAACACAAAGGGAAAAGGAAAGATGTATAGGGATAACTTATTCCTTATCAGTTAAATAAAATGAAAATCAGCAAAAACAGTAGCGAGATGGTAACAGTAGTGATGGGGCAGTGAGCAAGACCGAGTTTACCGCCAAAATGAATTAAAATAAATATGATAAAAATATAAAAGTAGTGTTGACCGCCAAAAATATTTTCCAAGCACAAAACCAACATTTATTGTAAGTAAAAAAATAGTCTGAAACTGTAAGAATGAATTAACAACAGTGGCGGTCCGAGACAAATAATAAAATAGCTGAAACAAAGCAGAATCAGTCCAAACAAGATCAATGTCGCAGTTGATCAACAGAACCAGTAGAAAAACAATAAGTAGCACAGGAAAATAATAAACCAAGCAGTCCTTCATCGGCGTTCGTGGACCCGATGAGATCTGAAAAATAGCAAAAACATTAATAGAACATAAACATTCACACACATACACACGTAAAGAATACAGAGGTGTTCGATGGTGAGGACACGTTTCCGGCCAGATCTGGCAGTGACGAACAAGAAAAACATAGAGGAGCAGTGTGGGAATTATGGTGGGGCATCGAACGGAGAGGGGACCGCCGACTGTACAGTAAGGGAGAAGAGGGGAGAGGGGGGGGGGGCGTCGTAGGCGTTATGGGTGTTGGTGTTGTTGTAGTTTTGATTATTTTTCTCACTTTTGGAATACGAATAGTAGTGCAAGATTTTGAGAGACAATATGTTAGACACAAAAGGAATGTACATTGTGAGAGTAGACAATAATTATATTATATATATAGTTTAATTTTCCTTTAGAAAACAACTTACTTTTTCACATTTATTTTTAAAATTAATCAAATAAAGTATCAGATTTTTTTTTCTCACAACCCAACTAAATAAATGTATGACTTACCCTAATCTATTTATAGAAAAAATATAAAAGTATTAGTAAAAGACTCTTTAGAAATTTGTTCAGATAATTTATTAGTCAATATAAATTTAGAAAAACAGATACAAATACCTTTTTGGGTTTTTAAACAAATTGCTTTTTTAGATGAAGTTTGAAAGGTCGGATGGAGTAATATGTATACTTATTCAACTTATCACTTATTAAGCATAATAAATTAATGTTATTTAATACTATAATACTGAAAAATAACATACCTTATCTAACGCAGTCTTAGTAGGAGTAACTATAAACAGTAAAACTCGGTAAAAACAAAAGAAACATAATGATTGAAACAAGATTCGTTGGAATATTGAAGCATTAATTCAAGACCTTAAACAAATTTACACCATCCTCCAAAAAACTTAGTAAAATTAGAAAAGTCAAAAAAGAAGAAGACAAGACCAATTTGGAAAAAAAAAACACATTCCATAAATTCTACACCACATATAAAACAACTTAAACCATCTTCAAAACTCAAAAGAACAAATCTTAGTAGGTTTTTACTCTACTACCTATTAAATGGAGTACCACAAAGTGAGTTGGCTACGAGGGGTTTGAGGAAACGTAAATAGGCCGAAGAATCATTAACTAGATGTGATTAGATAATACATTGCACATTTGTAATTGATAGAAGATATGAGCACGGATTTACTTATGAAATTATACTAAATATATTATTATAGTTATTATACAGTAATAAATATTTCTCAAATTTTAATCATAGCTTTCGAGTTCGAACGAGCCCTAATATAATAACGTCTTTAATAAAAAATACTTTATCCCAACATAAAAACCTTTCAGCACGAATTCAAATTATTCAGTCGTAACGAATTTCTCAAGAAAACCAAAACCAGGCTTATCACCTTTTTTTTTCATAATCACCATTTTTACCCCTTTGCATCCCTTAAAAAGAAAAAAATCTCATTTCATTTTTATTGAAAAATAATAATTTAAAATTAATTTGATTAGAATATAATATTTTAATTCATTTCTAGTTAGAATTTATAATCAAATTTATACATGAATAAATTTTCTTATTTTAAATTAAATTAAATTTCATACTATTATAAATAGTGATATTTTATTAGTAAAATATTTCTCTTCCATTTTTAAATCTTTTACTTTTTTTGTACTTCTTGGCCTTATTTCTCGTCATTATATTCGTTTTTACAACTTAGTAATACAATTAAAAACTTTTCCTATTTCTATTTTTCTCTCTCTACTCTATATCTCTCTGTTCTTTAACGCGTTAAATATATTGTCGCTTTTTTGTTGTCACCCACTATATATATTCCTCCATTTTCTTCTCTTTCGCAGATGCAGACCCAATTTCACAAAATTGTTCTCTGCTTCTAATACAAAAAATACCCATTTCTCTCCTCAAAAAAATAAAAATACCCATCTTTTCTTTTTAATTTTTTGTGCAATATTGAGAGAGAAGAAAGAAACTTATATTTTTTTGATTTTCCGGTGAAAAAGCATGCCGTCGTTAGAAGAAGAATTGATGTTTCCGTCAACGCCGGGAAAGTTTAAGGGACAGAACCGCCATTTCCACAGATGTTTCGCTTCCACAAGCACAATGTTCTTATGGGCATTATTTTTAATAGCTATAACGGCGTCGTATTTGTGTTTTCAATCATTCATGGATAATAATAAGTCAACCGGTGTCCGGTATTTTACCAGTCATCATTGGGAGAAACAAGTCATTAACTCAGCCCAGATCCGCCGTACCCACGGCATGTCCGTACTCGTTACCGGTGCAGCCGGTTTCGTCGGGTCCCATGTCTCCCTCGCCTTGAAAAAACGCGGCGATGGAGTCGTTGGAATCGATAATTTCAACAATTATTACGACGTATTGTTGAAAAAAGCTCGAAAGAATCTACTCAACGAGAATGGAATCTTCATCGCCGAAGGAGATATAAACGAATCAAAACTATTGTTAAAGCTCTTCGACATTGCGAAATTCACACATGTCATGCATCTAGCAGCTCAAGCCGGGGTTCGCTACGCAATGGAAAACCCGAACTCTTATATTCATAGTAATATTGCGGGTCTCGTTACGTTGCTAGAAGTCTCCAAAAATGCTCACCCTCAACCCGCTGTTGTGTGGGCCAGCTCCAGCTCAGTGTATGGGCTAAATGAGAAAGTTCCCTTTTCCGAATCGGATCGGACGGATCGACCCGCTTCGTTATACGCGGCGACGAAGAAAGCGGGCGAGGAAATTACTCACACATATAATCACATATACGGGTTGTCGGTAACCGGGTTGAGGTTTTTCACGGTTTATGGGCCGTGGGGTCGACCCGACATGGCTTATTTTAGTTTTACAAGGAATATATTGCAAGGAAAACCGATTACGATTTATCGGGGCAAGAATCGGGTTGATTTGGCCCGGGATTTTACCTACATTGATGATGTGGTGAAGGGGTGTATCGGGTCACTTGATACTTCGGGTAAAAGTACCGGGTCGGGTGGGAAGAAACGGGGACCTGCTCCGTATCGAATTTTTAATTTGGGTAATACATCGCCCGTTTCGGTACCTATGATGGTGGGAATGTTGGAGAAGCATTTGAAGATTAAAGCGAAGAAGAATTTCGTCGTAATGCCCGGAAACGGTGACGTTCCGTTTACACATGCGAATATAAGTTCGGCCCAAAAAGAATTCGGGTATAAACCCACAACCGATTTGCAAACCGGGTTGAAAAAGTTTGTTAGATGGTATCTCTCTTATTACGGCTACAATCAAGGAAAGTTGTAACTTGTAAAGTGATAATTACCTTTTTTTTTTAATTCTTTTTTTATTATTATCTTGTTGTGGGTATTTTTAGATTTGTTTTCTTTCTAAATCACGAAGGAAAAAGAAAAGGTGAATACCAATTCTTCTTCTTATTATTATTAATATTGTTATTATTGGGGAAAGAGGGGAGAAGAAGATTTGATAAACTCCCTTGCCCCTTTGTTAGAGGATCTTGTTATTGCTTTCCTTGTAAAGGATAAAAAAAGTTTCTTATTCTTTGACCCATATGGTGTCTTTTACTTTTATTGTGTATATTTGTATGTACTATACATATATCTATTCTTGCTTCCTTCTTTATGTGGAGTAATTTTTACTAAGTACAATGACAATTACTATTGCTACTATTAGTAATAATGAAACCATTAGTAAAATGTTGGATAAATGGGGATTCAATAGTTAAGGTCTTCGGAATTTGCATCACATCTAAGATGAAGCAATTTTCATCCGAGTACAAACATAATGAATAAGTGGAAGGAAATGTAGAAATAATATGTAGTGTTTGTGAAGTAGAATTAGAATTTTACAATAAGATAATGTACTTCAACCATTGTGACATTAATTTAAGGTAGCAAGTACCTTACTGAATGGTTGAAGTACTCATAAGGTGGTGGGTGATAAATGGGTGGGTTGGGACATATTTGGGCGGATCAAAACGGGTTATGTTACTAAACGGATCATGACCTAACCTGCCCAACATTTGCTTGGGTCAAAGCGGGGTGGGTCAAAATGGGTCAAATAACGGGTTATAACCCAACCCGTCCAAGTTTCATTTATTTTTACAATGTATTATAACTTCCGTATTTAAAAATACGCCACTGCCCTTCCTTTGCTTGAATTAATCATCTTTCTTCCTAATGTATTTCTTCATCTGTTGTGTATTATATCTGCTGTATCCAAACTTATTAACTACGTGATTTGTTCCTAATGTACTTCTCCTTCTCACAATTTCTTTTTCAACTTTGTGTCTCCTGCCAAATTCTAGTTAATCTATAGATAAGTTAATATGTCCATTACCTCTAAAATTATATAACAGCCAAAAATGATGTAGCTTCAGCTACTTCACGGGTCGATTTTCTGACTCGCCAACTAACCCAAAATTCACCCGTTAAAAGGATGGGTCAGCCTGGGTTAACCCAAGTTGACCCGACAAAAAAGTTCCATTGACCCAACCCATTCAAATCCGGGCGGATTGAGCGGATTACATATTATTGGGTCAAATTTGCCACCTATAGGTCAAACCTTATTAGATGCTCCTAATGCGCACAAAGTGATCGAAGTACTTGTTGGAAATTTACTAATGTGGAATTAAGTTTATCTCATTATTTATGACTCGAACAATTGGGGCCCCGCACGTCGGAAATGTCGTTTTCACACACGTGCAATCATAGTGCCAAGTATCGTAAATTTCGTTAATGAAAGAGATATTGGTACATGAGTGAAATGTTTGAGACATAGAATGATGGATGGTTATTTGCTAAATGACAAGTGTTCCACGTTGGTAGACGAAGGAAGGATTTTGCGAAGTGTAAGATGGTACGGGTCGGAAAAAGGCCGCGGAGCCGAGAAGGGCCGCGACGCCTCCTGGACTGGGCCGCGGCGCCGTAGCGCCGAGGCGCACCCCTCGCAGCACCGCGGCGCCGGAGTGGCTGTGAGTTCTGTGTCGAATTAGCGTTGCGACGCTAGTGTGGCAGAGCTGCGACGCTTCATGAGCAGTGACTGCTCGACGGAATCCCAAAAGTCTTGATTGTTGAGGGGCAATGGCATTGAATCCACCCAATAATGGCCATTACTTGGACCATTATGTTGTTGCATTACTTGGGGGGTTAAATGTCATCCATTACATGACAATTGATTGCCATTGTGGGGCACTTGAAGACGCCATCTTGCACACCTATAAATTGAGGTTTTGGCTCAATTCTATAAAAGAAGAGATATGCACATATGAACAGAAAAACAAGTATACAACACCACAAAGAAATCAAAATTTCCTGATAGCAATCATTCGCTTAGCAATCTTCATTATTCGTGTTCTTCGTTGAGGTCATTTGTGTAGGCTTTGCACACTTGATAGTTTGATGTTTCATCTTGGGAGACTATTGTCCACACTTCCGTAAAGCCTATATACAGGGCAATCTTGTCTTAAAGACAGAGAACAATCTATCGACTCAGTCGGTGGTGTTGTGTTTATCTAATTGGTTGCTAAGTGTTTCAGGTGTTAACTTAACAGACGAAGGACACTAACCGTTCGTATTCTCAGCGGATCTACAAGCCACAAGTGTAGCAGTTCATGTTTTTGTATTTCCGAATACAAGTTTTGTATTTAAAGTTTCATTCAAGATCAAGTTATTGACAACTTGTTGTTGTTCTAATTGTTGTTTATCCTTTCGATCACTATAATAATTATTTTTTATCCTTTTTGTTGCTTTACATATTCCAACAGTACTCACAAGGTCTAATTTTATTTTTTGGTAACTTTCATTTGTATTAAGGTGGTCTAACCTTATTGAATAAACCCAGTGTTCACAAAGTTGTCAAATTGCACACAAGGTAATCCATATTGTCTTATGCGGGCTGGATTCTAGAACAACAATAAATGCGAGTAACTGAATTTTAAATTTGATTTTATAGTTATTTAGGAATTTCTTAACACATATATGGAATAGGCCAAAGTTGTAGATTTCTACCAAACTTGTATCTTTTCTTATATGCTTTGAAATGTTATCCATTAAAGTCGAAGATCACATTGTGAAATTACACTGGATATCTCTCGTTGTTGTATCATATATTGTGGGTTTTGTAAGGAAATAGAAAATTGTGGTAAAAAAAATATTTAGTTAGTACTAATTTTGTATAAGCACATGGAGGATATTTGTTGTCATTGTTGACAATTGAGTAGTTATTAAAGCCAGCTAAGCATTAGCCATAAAAGTGGAGATGGGACAGCTAAGCTTGACTATGAAATACGGCTGTGAGTGTTTTTAATTCTATTTTATTTATTATTGGGGCCCACAACATGTGAATGATGTATCTAGGAATGGCAACGGATCAGATCCTACTAAATTCAGATTCAGATCCATTTTTATACATGGATCTAGATCCATCAAGTCCATAAAAATCATATCCAAATCCGGATCCATCGGATCCACCGGGTCCATGGATCGGATCTGGATCTACATGTAATTTTTTTTGGCTTGAATAATATTCTCACATAATGAAACTTTTATGACAAAATAAAATGCAATGTGATTGAAAAATGTGATTGAAAAAAATGATTAAGTTCATTCAATCAACCTACACAAAAATGACACCATTCTTCCAAAATACCGAACAAAGTTTTAGCATCACAATAAAATAAAGACGATTGACTTCATTAGTGATGCTGAACAGGTTGCAACTTTGAGCTAATTTTTGGAGTCTTTAGTGATGCTCCATTTGTAGTTCTACTGATTGACTTCATTAAACAACATAAAACAATGTCAGTCATATATCAAAAGTTTCATTTTTTTTTGCTGGTAAAACAAATGAGAGAAAGATACTTAAAGCTTACAGTTAGCAGATTCAAGAAAGGAAAATTTAAAGAAGATTGATAATATTTTCATTTTATTGAAATGAAAATATGGGAAACTGCAGAGAGCATATAGGTAAAAGAAATGAAACTTCAAAGACAAATTACATAGTTGTGTGACTTGTGCCTTATTCTGGTTCAACCCTTTACCCAATACATAAATTATGAAAAAAAATTAAGAAAATACTTATAAAATTACATTCTAGGTTATGAATATATTTAATAAAAAATGAATCCACGGATCGGATCTGGACCAGATACGGATCTCAAATACAAGATCCAGATCCAGATCCAGATCCGATCCGTCAGAAATGGATCCGGGTCCGATCCGGATTCGTCGAGTCCAAATTTTAAAGATCCATATCCTATAAAACGAATCTGGATCCACCGGATCTGGATCCACCGGATCTGGACCGGGTCCAAGATCCATTGCCATCTCTAGATGTAACTGCTCTTAAAAATTTGTAGGCCACTGGATTTGGGCTTAAACGTGTGGATTTGATCCAACTGTAGTCATTAGTATTCCTATTTCTCGGCTTTTTCCTATCGACTTTAGTTCAATTTGATTGTTTTGGGCTTTTTTTAATCTTTCGGAGTTGGGCTTTGTGGGCCTATGCTATTTTTTTCATGTGGGACCTGTTGGAGGAAGGAGGTGGGTGGGTGTAGAGGGAGTTTTTGTCCATTGTGATGCCCTCTTTATATTCCGTCGGTCTCAATTTATACAATGTAGTTTGACTGAACATGGAATTTAAGAAATAAATAAAGACTTTTGAATTTTTTTATCTAAAATAAGTCAAAGATTTTTATGTGGTTATAGATCATCTCGTTAAGCATAAAAGGTAAAATTTAAAGTTAAAATGTTACAAAATAAAGAATGTGTCAATCTTTTAGAGATTTACTAAAAAAGAAAGTGTGTCATAAAAATTGGGACAGAGAGAGTATATGGTAATTCTACACAATTATATATTTTAACCTGTGAATATAGCCTTAGAGCAGTGGTAAAGTTGTCTCCATGTGACTTATAGGTCACAGATTTAAGTCGTGGAAGCAGCCACTAATGCTTGCATTAGGGTAGGTTGTCTACATATTTAACACGTGATAAAATATTACTTTCTTCGTACCAATTTATATGAAGGCGTTTAACTAGATTTGTTGTTATTGTTGTTGTGTTTAACTGGACAAGAGATTCAAGAGTGAAAGAAAATCTTTTGAAATTTGTGATCTAAAATAAGTTAGAGATATTTTTGTGGCTATAAATTATCTCATTAAGAATAAAATAAAAAGTTTAACGTGTTGTTACTAAATATAGAAATGTGTTTCTTTTTTAGACGGACTAAAGAAAAGAGTATCACATAAATTGAAATAGAGGGAATAATCGTTTTCCCTATCAGTTAGTTTTAATATGTGATAGAAAATTACGTAATTTTTTATCAAATTATTAATTAATATTTATCAAGATATTTACCTGAAATCACCTAATAAGTGATCTGATTGTGATTTTTACACCGTCAGTGCATAGGGTTTAAACTCTTAAATTAAATCCACTAATTGATATCATATACTCCATCCATTTTAACGTATAAGACAATGTTTGACTAGGTAGGAGTACATAATTTAGGAAGGAAATAAAGACTTTTAATATATATGAAAAACATACTTAGAGCTTGCGGCTCAAATAGAGACGAATTTATGATTCTTATAACGATCTCAAATTAACATCTTACAGTAATATATATATATATATATATATATATATATATATATATATATATATATATATAATTATTTATTAAATTGCATATAAGAGAGAGAGTCTGACAAAGATTATTGAATTCCCATAAATATGTGGCTCTAAATCGACCACTATATATATAAGTGTATAAACCGTTATTCTTTTTGAAATTGATTCAAAACTAATAAAGAATTTCGTGTAAAATAAAACAAAGGTTTACTATACTTTTTTTCTTGTTTACTTCTTTAATTATGTTGATTATATTCGTTACTTTTTTTCTTTCAAAGTATGACTCGTTTAATTTGGAAAAGGACTAGGCATCCACCGACAGTTTGTGGACCCATTTTATATAGATATTTTTCGAACTTCATTAATGTAGACTATGATTGATCTTTAATATTGATATTTTCTTAAATTTTCTCCGTTAAAAAATGATGACAGATTGGCATGTTTTATGAATTGATAGTAGTCCAACGAAAAAGTTTTTGAAAGTTTGAATTTGGTTATCATTTGGAATGTTGCGGAGTAAAGTAGAAGGTACGGATTTAACAGAATTGTGAAGGTATTTAATCGATCACGAATATAATTAATTTTTTTTATGAAACTTATATTTTAAATAAGACATAAAAATTTATGAGGTTACAAAATTTTTCATTAAAAATAAAATAAAAATTATTAAAGTGATACTATTACTAAATATAAAAAAATATTTTATTACCGACTAAAGAGTAATTTGAAACTGTTGAAAATTTACTAATGTGGAATTAAGTTTATCTCATTATTTATGACTCAAACAATTGAGCCCCGCACGTCAAAAATATCGTTTCCACACACGTGCAATCTTAGTGCCAAGTATCGTAAATTTCGTTAATGAAAGAGATATTGGTACGTAAGTGAAATGTTTGAGACATAGAATGATGGATGGTTATTTGCTAAATGACAAGTGTTCCACGTTGGTAAACGAAGGAAGGATTGTGCGAGGTGTAGGGCTGGCCAGTGGGCCGGGACGGCCCGACCCCTACCCGACCCCGTCCCGAGCCCGCCCCGAGCCCGCCCCGGTCCCACAAAAAAAAATAACAGGGGCGGGCCTCGAACTCGGGACGGGACGATGTCTCGTCCCGCTAGACCCGAGCCCGCCCCAGGCCCCGACCCCGCCCTTTTCCCCCCTTTGCAAATATGCCGTTGCACCAACGACCATTTTAGATTATGGCCGTTGGCCAACGGCCATTTTAGGCCCCCCCTCCCCCAACCCCCAACCCCCCTACCCCTTAATATTTATTTTTAACCCATAAGTTATTATATTTACACTTTAACCCAATTTTCCAACTATAAATAACTCATTTTCTCTTCATCTTTCTCACAAATCTTCCTACAATCTCTCAAATTTCTAAATATATCTCTCTACAAGTCTACATTGTTTGCTAAATATTCAATTTTATTTATTCATTTGGGAATTGGGAGTGAAGTTGGCAACTAGCTTGAGGATCTTCCATCGAGCAAAGTTTCAATTTTCAACCTCTCGATTACACGCCGACGTTACGCTTCAAGGCTTGGTACATTCGTTCCTTCATTAAATTATTATTGTCTGTTTATTTTATTTAGCGCACTTAATTTTATTGTCTTTACTTATTTATTATCATAATTAAAATGGAAGGATTAAAAGGTATGCTTAAGGGTAAGGGTAAGAGTGCTTCTTCTAATAGGGGCAACCAGGGCAAGGGTACTTCTTCTAGTCATCTTATTCCTACACAGGATGATTTTGTTGATACTCAACATTTTCCTACAATACCATTAGATTTAGACCAGGAGCTATTTTCTGAAACTCAAGAAGACTTTAATTTAGACTATGATCTAGATGATATACCCACTAATGTTGATGACAACACACCCACTAGTGCACCTTCAACTGAAATACCTCTTATTCCCCCTAGTATGAGACGAGGTCCAGCAAAACGACCATTAAAATCAGATGCATGGACATTTTTTGATAGGGACGTAGAGAATCAAGTAGCCATATGTAAAATTTGTAAAAATGTTTTAAAATTTAAAACTGGAAAAGATCACGGTGGGACGGGGGGTTTAATTAGATAAGTAGTAAGTGCTCATCCAGCTAGGTATGCCCAATACCAGGCTTCAAAATCGGGTGCGCAAACGCCCGCTCCATCGGGACAAGGTCCACATACTGATATTGTCCCGGAGCAAGTACAGGGTCAAATTAACCCTATGAAGGGGAGAATTGTAGGCTCTAAATATAATAAACATAGAGATAGGGAAGCAATATCAAAATTAGTTGTTGTGGAGGGTTTGCCTTTTTCATTTCCTTCATCTCCCGGTTTTATTCATTACATTAGAGATATATATAATCCTGCTTTTAACAGTTTTCCTAGATCAACTGTTAAGAGAGATGTATTTAAATTCGCGCATGAATATCAACAATATTTACGTTTTTCATTATATCATTTTAATGGCAAAGTATCTATCACGTCTGATATAGGTCGTAGTACTAACGACCATGATTATTTAACTGTAACTTTTCATTGGATAGATTATAAATGATATATGTAAAAACGTATTTTAGCGTATAGATATATAGATGATAGGCACACTGGTACTTTTATTGCAGAAAATATTTATCAAGTGTGCGATTATTACGGAATTACCGATAAAATTATGACTATTACATTAGATAACGTTTCTAATAACAATTACGCAATTACAATTTAAAAAAATAGTTTAACTCCATCTTTTCCAGACCATTTTCATATAAAATGCGCATGCCATATATATAACTTAATTGTAAAGGATGGTCTATCACTTTTTGAAGACATTCTTAGTAAAATACAATTTGCTATAAACTTTATTTTTAAAAGTAATAAAGTACAACGTAGAAAAGAATATAAAAAAACTTGTCACGATTGTGGACTACCTTATAGAAAAATTCCACAAGAAGTATCCACTAGGTGGAATTCTTTATACGAGCAACTACTTGTTGCTTATGACTATAAATTACCTATAACTTTATTTTTAACTCTCATAATAAAAAGCCGGTGATATGATTTTAGATAGTGATTGGAAAAAAATTTCCGAACTTATTGTATTTTTAGAGAAATTTTTTCAAGCAACAAAATAATTTTTCGGTATATATTATCCTACTATTTCAACTATGTTATTTTATATAACTCTAATATTTTTATTACTTAGTGAATATATGGAAAAACCAAATTATAAAGTGACTATTAAAAAAATGTTTGTCAAAATAAAAAAATATTTTATTCCTATTCCCTCTATTTATATTATTGATTTTGTATTAAATCCTACTATTAAAATAGACGGTACTAAATCACTAATTGAAACTATTTACGATTGTATAGAAGTACTACCACCTCCAAGTCCCAAAAATCTAAATCACCCACCACCTATTGAACAAACTAAAGAAGAAGTGTTGTCTAGCGTAGAACACCAATGCAAAAATATATATAGATTTTATCAACAAGAAAATGCTAGTAACTTACCGGCTTCCATACCATCTTCTTCATCTTCAACACAACCTCACAAAAGACATCTTTGTTTCTCGCTAGTATTGAAAGCCTCGGAAATAGAATGTGCGGCCGCACCTCTACTACTAACCAAATTAGCGAGTTGGATATTTTTGTTTTGCAGGGTTACATCAGTATCAAGAAGTTATCAATGAAGATGGACATGAAGACTTGCTGAAATACTGGAGGGGGAATGAGAAGACCTTTCCGACACTTTCATTTATGGGTCGAGATGTTTTGAACATTCAAGCGTCGTCAACTGCGTCTGAAAGCGCTTTTTCTGCAGGGAGATATCAAATAGGAAACCACAGACACTCATTAGCCGGAGACAACTTGAAAATTGCAGTATTATTCAGAGATTGGATACGAGCGGAGCGGAGAAGGTGCGGTCAACCGGAGATCAACGAAGAAGATGATGAAAACTACAACGAAATCTTAACCGAAGGTAGTGGAAGCGACGTGGATCAATTTGACCAACAAATACCAATTCCAACCGAAGAACCACATGAAATCATCAAGCAATTAGAACAGGTTTTTTTGAGAATGTAATTTTTTTAATTGTAATTTTATTATGTAATTTGCAACTTTTGGACAACACCACAAAGTTGCAATTTAGATTTTAGACAATTGTATTTGTATTACAAAAAAATCATATGTCTATTAAATAATATAAGAGGCACAAAAACAGCCTTGGGATGTTTTTATTACACTATCTTGTTTTGTTTATTGAGTTTTTTTTATACATATGTTATTTTAAAAAAAAAAAAAGGAAAACCCGCCGTACCCCGTCCCGATCTCGATCCCGTCGGTATCGGGTCGGGGCGGGCTCGGGTCTCCTTACATGCCAATTGATTGCTATTGTGGGGCACTTGAAGAGGTCATCTTGCACACCTATAAATTGAAGCCTTGGCTCAATTCTATAGATGAACATTTATGCACATATGAACAGAAAAACAAATTCACAACACCACAAAGAAATCAGAATTTCTTGATAGCAATCATTCTCTTTGTAATCTTCATTATTCGTGTTCTTCGCTGAGGTGATTTGTGTAGGCTTTGCACACTTGATAGTTTGTTATTTCATCTTGTGAGACTATTGTCCACACTTCTGTAAAGCCTATATACGGGGGAAATCTTATCTTAAAGACAGAGAACTATCTCTCGACTCAGCTGGTGGTGTTGTATTTATCTAATTAGTTGCTAAGTGTTTCAGGTGTAAACTTAAAAGACGAAGGACTCTAACCATTCATATTCTCAACGGATCTACAAGCCACAAGTGTAGCAGTTCATGTTCTTGTATTTCTGAATACAAGTTCTATATTTGAAGTTTCATTCAAGATCAAGATATTAACAACTTGTTGTTGTCCTAATTGTTGTTTATCCTTTCGATCATTGTAATAGATATTTACTATTCCCGTTGTTGCTTTACATATTCCAATAATTTTAAGACAAGATTTTGTATTAGTGATTCGAAAGATGTTGGTCGACAAGTGTGTGACCAAATCTGGTTATGGTTCTCTCTCTGACGACAGTTACAAGTCTGTTTTCGTCAAATGAGGGATCTCTGAATCTGATGTCTAGCTTCAAGATACTGCTGATAGTCATGCTAGTACGGCTAAATATCAAGGACGAGTTAGTGTCACCGCTCCCGAGGGTGGTGGAAACAAGCGCCCACGAGAGGCTGAAGATGTCAACTGGGACAAGAGGAGAAGGCTGAAGATGATGTTCTATCATATAGCAAAAGTCCTATATCTATCCCAGATAAAGAATTCAAATTATGGTAATGAGGATTTGGACACTCAGTCTAACTGAAGTGGGCTAGAATCCAAAAGGTCTAAGTTAATCCTTCTTTATCAAGAAAATGTTTAGTTAATGTCTGAATAAAAGTGTGTAAAGCGAGGTTGGAAATATGAAAGTGTTTTCATTAAAAACTTATATTTCCTACACTCTAAAAAAATAGATATTGAATCTCCTTCCTTCTCGGTTAAAGATTGGACTATTTGTAAACAAAACTTAAAAGATCCGTTCTTTTGGATGTAATTATTAAAAGTGTGTAAAGTATGTTCACACATACGAAGGAGAGAGATCCACTGACTGTGCGAAAACTGTTATCACTCTTAAGTAAGCGCCAGGGAATTCCCTAGGCACCAATCACAGGGGAAGAAGACTAAAATATAATGACTTATCTTAAGACGTTGAACCTGTCACACTATCTGACAGAAGATCATTCATTTGATAGAATGATATTGGACACTCAGTCATACAAAGCCTACAGGCGACTGGAGTGGGACAGAATACATTTGAGAAGATGATATTGGACACTCAGTCGTACAAAGCCTACGGGTGATTGGAGTAGGCCAGAATTCAGTTGACAGAAAAGTAATTGACACCTAGTGAGGTGGGCCAGATTTTTCCAAGACTTAAATGATCTGAAGGCCGAAAGAAAGGTAGAAAAGAAATTGGACACTTAGTCTGCCGAAGCAACTTGAGTGGTCTAGAGTATCCAGATCACATATGATCCAGTTACGCCCTAACCATGGGCAAAAGGTTGTTCATGTGAAGCAACGCCACCTCTAAAGGAGAAGGGGTTGGAGAGGTTGTCCTCAATAGAACTTCAGGGAATGTGATCACTCTAAAATGAGGTGATACATGTCCCAAACTTAGTTTAAGAGACGTTGTTGGTCAAACTGGTTTGAGACTAGTCCAACAGGTCTGTAATAACTAAGAATATATGTCTGTAGCCAAATGAAAGATATATTTGTAATCCGTGCATCTATATCATCATAAATTAAGACACATTAAATAGTAAGTCATTCAAAAGCTAACGAAGTTGAGATTGTTGCCTTCTGTCGACATAAACCCTCAAAATGAATGTGAGGTAGGCGAAGAGGCAAAATCACCTTTCCAAGTTTCATCAAAGGAATAACGAAAGAAGCATCGCTCCTCTAGAAATTAGTCACACCTACATGAGTGATTTGAAGTTTATACAAAATAGTGGAGGGAGACAAGTACTTTGTGACCTTCATTGATGATGGTACAACGTATTGCATCCTTTTTTTTTATAGAAAAGCAAAGATGAAGTTGTTGAAGCGGATAAACGATACAAAGCAGAAGTTGAAAATCAACTATGCCTACGGATTGAGGAATTCATAGTGATAGAGTGGGAGAATGTGAAACATCGTTGACCAAACGATTGTTCATTATTCACCTTAGTCTAACGGTGTTAGCCAAGCGCAAAGTTGTACGCCTAAAAATATGTGCGGCAAGGATATCATAACCGCTAATGCGATTCTCAACAGAACTTTGCATAAGGATAAGGATCTCCGTGTGAAACATGAAAATGATCTCAAATACAAATGTTGTGATGTGGGGTGGCTTGGTAGAGGTTGGAATACCGCAACAAGTCTAGTTGGACCTAAGACTGTAAATTGCATATCCACTGGATCTGCAAATAACAGTAGTGCTTATCGCCTCTTGGTGTCAAAGAATGCTGAATTCTTTAAAGATAACTTTCCTTGAGAAGGGAAAAAGAAGTAATTGCTCGAGGTTAACAAGAACCCACGAGTGCCTGACTGTCCGGAACCAGGCGTTCCAGATCTATAGGACTCGAAAGTTGTTGATTATCCAAAACTTAATGTTCCAGATCTACAGAACTCAGAGATTCAAGATGTTGAACCGAGACGTAGCAAAGAGGGGACAAAGACTTGTTTCAGGCCTTCTAGCTTGTATGGTTGAGAATGAACCATGGACAATTAACAGAGAATTGTCATCTCCAGAAGCACTGCTTTGGAAAGAAGCTACAAAGAGAGAAATATATTCCATCATATAGAACCATACTTGTGTAATGGTTGATCTTCCTCCGAGAAAAGAACCTTTGGGTTGCAAAGGTGGATACTCAAAATTGAGTACAAAGTAGATGGATCTACTGGCGAGTATAAGGCCTCGGCTACTTGTACATATGCTCCCCTGTGAATAAATTAACATCAAGGGTCATTACAGTCTTGTGTGGCATGGATACTGAAACAGCCTTCCTAACCAGAGAGTTGGAAGGGGAGGATCAGAGTTGGTTTGCTGGACTGTTGGGCTTCTTCCTGAACTTTTATTTTTGGTCCATGAAATGTTTACATTTTGATCCTGGAAGTTTAAGATGAAACAGAAATAATGAATCTGACAACAGAAATATTGACTCTGAAGTTAGAAAGCCAACAGTTGGGAAAAACCAACAATTTGAGAGTGGAAGTTATATTGAAATGAAAGATATGAGTATCAAATATGACATCTTAGGAATTGAGATTTCTAAGACATCTAATAGACTGGTCTAACTCCAAACTCAGTTATGACAGTCTCGTTGAAGCCACCAATGGATATGAATCATAGAACTGATTGGAATCATGGTGCACCCATATACAATGAGCGATATGCACAGGTCACATGTAGTTCAATGTATTGTACACACTACAACCGACTTGGTATCGGCCTACAAAGCAGATCAGTTGAACTAAGGTTCACTCGTGATTCTGGAAATGATCGATAGAAGGCGTTAAGTCGGATATAACGATATCTGAAATATTCACTTATCTACAGATTATGATATTCTAGATGTCCAGCGGTTCTGGGAGAACACATTGATGCAAACTGGACATCAGATATGAAGAACACCAAAGCCACAAGTAAATGTGTATGGTGGGTCTTGGAAAATCCTCTAAGCAAACTTGCATCGGCCGATTCATCAGAGTTTATCTCTTTAAACAAAGCATGAAAGAAGTTGAGTAACTTCACGACTCCTTAGAGGACGTCCCTTATTGGGAGAAACTCATGACTTCAGCAGTTATACACTGTGGTTAGCCGGTCGGCTTCAGGAAGGGCACAGATGAATGCTTCTGGACATATCTGTCGGATCTGTCGGATCTGTCGGATCTGTCGGAGATATGAGAATGTATGACAATTGATCATCACGGGTGTCACTTCTTTGATTACTAATCAAAGGATATAACATACCCTTTAACTAAGGGCCTACCTGAAGATCAAGAGTTCTGTCTGTCTAGGGGAATGGGCTTAAAAACCCAAACAAATACGGACATTTGCAGTGGTAACCCAACCATACTGATTGGATATCCAGAGATTTTGGTTCAATGGGAAAACTAAGCTGGAAAAGGTTCAGTTGAACGCTTCGGTGGAAGTAAGAGCACTTAGGATTATGATTTCTGTGTAAGAAACATGAATCCAAAGTCGTTCTCGCGATACACATTAAAGTGTTACATGTATGGTGGGTAAAGGTTAAGCTTCCAAACCTTTAACGATCCTCAAACGGTTGAAGTAAAGGTTGGGAAAACTTTTAATGATTCATAACACTTGTGAAGTGGGGTATAGCAGGATACCTTGTAGGAGATCACCTATTTAAGTGTGAGGACAGGCCGTCTCAAATGAACGCACTTAAGAACCAAGTGTGTCCACGGCCACAACGGACAGAACAAAAGAAGAAACGAATAAAGGGGAGGTATTATGTTGGTACCATTGTCTTGTCTTACATTAAACACTGACAGTTCAAGACATCACGTTCACCGCTCAGTAAGTAAGTCCGATGGTATTCAACTAGGGAAGGTTCAAAGCGGAAGCTACCTCTCCTGATGCAATATTTTTTCATTGAAAGATTGCTAAAAGTAGACACCTTGTGTGTGCACTAAAATCTCTTTCAAGAGGGGATTGTTGGAAATTTACTAATGTGGAATTAAGTTTATTCCATTATTTATGACTCGAACAATTGGGCTCCGCACGTCAGAAATATCATTTCCACACACGTGCAATGTTAGTGCCAAGTATCGTAAATTTCGTTAATGAAAGAGATATTGGTATGTAAGTGAAATGTTTGAGACATAGAATAATGGATGGTTATTTGCTAAATGACAAGTGTTCCACGTTGGTAAATGAAGGAAGGATTGTGCGAGGTGTAAGATGGAACGGGTTGAAAAAGGGCCGCGGAGCCGAGAAGGGCCGCGGCGCCTCCCGGACTGGGCCGCGGCGCCACCTAGCAACGCCGCGACGCGTGACTGGCAGTATCTTTCGTAGGCTTTCTGGAGCCGCGATGCTAAATGCTGCAGCACCGCGACGCTTCCCATGCAGTGTTTACTCGACGGAATCCAAAAGGTTTGGCTGTTAAGGGGGCTTCAATGACATTGAAACCACTCAATAATGGTCATTACTTGGACCATTATGTTGCTACAGTACTTGGGGGGTTAAATGTCATCCATTACATGCCAATTGATTGTTATTGTGGGGCACTTGAAGAGGCCATCTTGCACACCTATAAATTGAAGCCTTGGCTCAATTCTATAGATGAACATGAGAACATATATGCACATATGAACAGAAAAACAAATTTACAACACCACAAAGAAATCAGAATTTCCTGATAGCAATCATTCTCTTTGCAATCTTCATTATTCGTGTTCTTCGCTAAGGTGATTTGTGTAGGCTTTGCACACTTGATAGTTTGTTGTTTCATCTTGGGAGACTATTGTCCACACTTCCGTAAAGCCTATATACGGGGGAAATCTTGTCTTAAAGACAGAGAACCATCTCTCGACTCAGCCGGTGGTGTTGTATTTATCTAATTAGTTGCTAAGTATTTCAGGTGTAAACTTAAAAGACGAAGGACTCTAACCGTTCATATTCTCAGCGGATCTACAAGCCACAAGTGTAGCAGTTCATGTTCTTGTATTTCTGAATACAAGTTCTATATTTGAAGTTTCATTTAAGATCAAGATATTAACAACTTGTTGTTGTCCTAATTGTTGTTTATCATTTCGATCACTGTAATAGATATTTACTATTCCCGTTGTTGCTTTACATATTCCAACAGAAACCTAGTAACTCAAAATAACTAGAATTCAAAATCTATAAAATTACAAATATCCAAAATTTATCTTTGGCTAGATAGCTACTCTAGTGGGAGAAGGTATTTTTTGTACCTTGATTGAAAGAAAATGAGAATATATAGTTTAAGAATCACAAATTAATGTACGTAAGAGGTAGGCAAAGTATTTGATAATTGCACTATCTATAGTTGTGTTTTGTTGGGGAAAAGAAGCATATTAGTTTCTTAATTAATATTTGCTGAGATGGATTTATGTATAAATTTGATTAATTCAAAATTATTACATTTTTATTGCTAATTCATTTGATTTATCATGATTTTTCACAGTCCAAAGCTAACGACACATATTGTCTGCTTCGACTCAACAAACCTCACATACTTGTCCCTCAAGTTATTTTATCGTTAAGACCAAACGAAAGCATAACAATTAAATCTCAATCATGTGAATGAATCATATATTTATAAGAAAAACAACTCCACATGATCAACTTGTAATTCTTGGAAAATAATTAGTCACACATGCTAGCAGCTGAACTCAACGCCACTTAATCAATATGTGACTAAATCCTATTTTTTTTTATGATGATGGTCTGGTAAATTTGCGCACATTTCGACTATTTAACTGAATAACAAGCGCCTTTTATTAGTATATGTGTCGGGTAACTTAGCCCATCAAAACTGAAGCAAATGAAAAAATCACCCAATAAATTTTTGTTTCAGGTGGAATTTAGACTCGAGACCTAATAGCCTTTAGTTTGTTCTCATTTTACAATCTCTAATAATTAGAAATTGTTATACTCTTAATTAGAGGGCACGTGTTGTTAATAGTGATTTTTTACTGCTTTACTTACAACTATTCGTAAAACAAAAAAATCGTATCGCAGGAATTTCATACCCATATCCAGTAAAAGTGGTGGCCTGCTAGTCCCCTCACCCATTATTACGTGTGTCCGTGGGAGCAGTTTGTGCTAGCGTTTTAGCGCTCGCTTTATGATTCTTAGTCCTCTTTCGCCTAGATGCCTTTTAAAAAAAATAAATCTTCATCGGAACAAGATTCACTATACTAAATTTAGCCAATTCAGATGCGGATGGACACTACAAGAAACAACTTATTTTGCCCAGGTTTTTCCTTAATTTTGTGGAGGTTTCCGACCTCCGCAAATGGAATTGTAGTGGTTTTCAGAAACGCCAAGGTAATATGCGCCACGACGCATTTTGTGGCGATTTTAAAAAACTTCCACGACGACCTCCGCAAATTAAAAGTGTAATTAGTGGGGGTTTTAATATCAACTTAGGGGTGGTCTATGACCTCCACAACATAATTTTAATACTACAAGATTTATAATTTATGAGGGTTTTTAATTGTCGCAATATGATTTGATTTTTAAAAAAAAATAATTAGTGGCGGTGTACAACCGCCACAATATAAGCTTTATATTTAAAAATATTTTAATATGTTGGGGTGTACAATCTCCACAATATAATTTCATTATTTTATAAAATTTAATTAGTGGGGGTCAATTACCGTGACAAATTGATTATTGAAATGTGTTTTCTTTTCAATAAAAAAGCTCATTGTGTGATTAAATAAGACCAAGCTTGTATAACAATATGCATATCAAATAAATAGTTTACTTAATAATATATAACATAAATCAAATTACATAAAAATAATCCATAATAGCAAAAGTCACAAATTCAAATACTTTACTACCTAAGAAACTGAAGCAATATAAACTAATGTATGCTAAACATTACTACTATTTCATAGAAGCAAAAGTGGTTCCATATTGAAATAAATAAAATTCTAAGTATTTGCTTGATCATTTTCATTGATGTCACCCAATGATTCTCTTATATTCACTGGTGATGTAGATTCACTGCCGACATCATCGCTAGGTTGAAATAAAAAAAAATATTCGATGAGAAATTTAAAACCTAACGTCTAACTAATTAGAAATCAATATGCAATATATTAACTAAATCAAGTTAAATGGAGCATTCACGAAAGAAAAGAACAGAATTAGACATATATAAGTAGTCACTATTCAATCTCAATAACTTATACATATGATCTAATGGAAATATTTAGATTCTTCCCATTTAAGTTCCCAAGAAACTAAATCAAATTTAATAGGATTTGTACTTTTTCAATTAAGATTAAAATAAATTGATACTCAAAATGCAATCCAAATAAAGCGTGTAAGTCTTAACTGAAACACATTTACACTAGATAGAATCAATTTGACATAGGCGGTTCAAGATGTTCTTTATGTTTCTGTTAACACTCAAAAGTAATTTAAGTGTTTAGCCGAATTTAGTGACAGCTAAGGCTGGCCAGTGGGCCGAGTCGGCCCGGTCATGCCCCGAACCCGACTTTTTTTTTAAAAAAATTATGGTATCGGGAACTTGAACTGGGATGGGACATGGTCTCATCCCGACCGGTCCCAGTCCCTCCAGGCCAGTCCCGCCCCGATCCCGCCCGAAGCCCCACTTTGCAAAAATAACCGTTGCACCAACGATAATTTTACATTTTGGCCATTGTGCAACGACCATTTTTGGATGTTGTGCAACATCCCTTTTTGGCCTCCCCCCTCCCCCAACCATCCCTACCCCTTTAATATTTATTTTTAACCCATAAGTTATTATATTTACACTTTAACACAATTTTCCAACTATAAATACCTCATTTTCTCTTCATCTTTCTCACTAATCTTCCTACAATCTCTCAATCTATCTCTCTACAAGTCTACATTATCTACTAAATATTCAATTTTATTTATTCATTTGGGAATGAAGTTAGCAACTAGCTTGAGGATCTTCCATCGAGCAAAGTTTCAATTTTCAACCTCTCGATTACACGCCGACGTTACGTCGACGTTTGGTACATTCGTTCCTTCATTAAATTATTATTGTTTGTTTATTTTATTTAGAGCACTTAATTTCGTTTACTTTAATTATTTATTAGTATAAGTATAATTTTATAATGGAAGGATTTAAACGTATGCTTACGTGTAGAGGTCATGCTTCTTCTAGTAGGGGCAACAAGGGCAAGGGTCCTATTTCTAGACAGAATCTTATTCCTACACAGGATGATTTTGTTGATGCTGAACATTTTCCTACAATACCATTAGATTTAGACGAGGAGTTATTTTCTGAAACTCAAGAAGTCTTTAATTTAGACGATGATCTAGATAATACACCCACTAATGTAGATGACAACACACCCACTAGTGCACTTTCAACTGAAATGCCTCTTATTCCCCCTAGTATGAGACGAGGTCGAGCAAAACGATCATTAAAATCAGATGCATTGACATTTTTGATAGGGACGTAAAGAATCAAGTAGCTAGATGTAAAATTTGTAAAGATGTTTTAAAATTTAAAACTGGAAAAGGTCACGGTGGGATGTGGGGTTTAATGAGACACATATCAAGGGCTCTTCCAGCTAGGTATGCCCAATACGAGGCTTTAAAACCGGGTGTGCAAACGTCCGTTCCATCGGGACAAGGTTCACATATTGTCTTGTACCAAGCCCTATGACGGGGGAAATTGTAGGCCCTAAATACGATAAATATAGAGATAATAGCAAAATTAGTTGCTGTGGAGGGTTTGCCTTTTTCATTTTCTTCATCTCCCGATTTTATTCATTACACTAGAGATATGTATAATCCTGTTTTTAATGGTTTTCCTAGATCAACTGTTAAGAGAGATGTATTTAAATTTGCACATGAATATCAACAGTATTTATGTTATTCATTGTATCATTTTAATGGCAAAGTGGCTATCACTTCTGATATAGGCCGTACTACTAACGACCATGATTATTTAACGGTAACCTGTCATTGGATAGATTATAAATGGTCTATGCAAAAACATATCTTAACGTATAGATATATAGATGATAGGCACACTGGTACTTTTATTGCAGAAAATATTTATCAAGTGTGCGATTATTACGGAATAACTGATAAAATTATGACTATTATATTAGATTACGCTTCTTCTAACAATTACGCTATTACAATTTTTAAAAATAGTTTAACTAATCTTTTTCAGACCATTTTCATATAAAATGTGTGTGTCATATATATTACTTAGTTGTAAAGGATGATCTATCACTTTTTGAAGTCATTCTTAGTAAAATACAATTTGCTATAAACTTTATTTTTAAAAATAATAGAATACAACGAAGAAAAGAATATAAAAAAACTTGTCACGATTGCCAACTACCTTATAGAACAATTCCAGAAGAAGTATTCAATAGGTGAAATTCTTTATACGAGCAACTATTGCTTATGACTATAGAAAATTTATAACTTTATTTTAAACTCTCATAATCAAAATCTAGCTGATATGGTTGTAGATAGCGATTGGGGAAATTTTTTAGAACTTATTGTATTTTTAGAGAAATTTTTTCAAGCAACAAAAGAATTTTTCGATATATATTATCCTACTATTTCAACTATGTTGTTTTATATAACTCTAATATTTTTACTGCTTATTGAATATATGGATAAACCAACTTATAGCATCTATTAAAAAAATGTTTTATCAAAATAAAAAAATATTTTATTCTTACTCCCACTATTTATATTATTGGTGTTGTATTAAATTCGACTATTAAAATAGACGGTATTAAATCACTTATTGAAATTATTTACGATTGTATAGCAGTACTACCACCGCCAAGTCCCAAAAATTCAAATCACCCACCACCTATTGAACAAACTAAAGAAGAACTGTTGTCTAGCGTAGAAGACGAATGCAAAAAAGTATATAGGTTTACCAACAAGAAAGTGCTAGCAACCTACCGGCTTCCATACCATCTTCTTCTTCTTTAACACAACTTCACAAAAGACATGTTTCTGCGGCTAGTATTGAAAACCTCAGAAATAGAATGTGCGGCCGTACCGCTACTAACCAAATTAGCGAGTTTGATATTTTTATTTTGCAGGATTCTGTATCGTACCAAGCAGTTCTCAATGAAGAAGGACGTGAAGACTTGCCGAAATACTGGAGGGGGAATGAGAAGACCTTTCCGACACTTTCAATGATGGTCCGAGATGTTTTGAACATTCAAGCGTCATCAACGGCGTCTGAAAGCGTTTTCTGCCGGCATATATCAAATAGGAGAGCACATACACTCATTAGCCGGAGACAGCTTGGAGATTGTAGTATTATTTAGAGATTGAATACGATCGGAGCGGAGAAGGTGCGGTCAACCGCAGATCAACGAAGAAGAAGACGAAAACTACAACGAAATCTTATCCAAATGTGGTGGAAGAGACGTGGAGCAATTTGACCAACAAATATCAATTCCAACCGAAGAACCATAGGAAATTATCAAGAAACTAGAACAGGATTTTTTCAAAATTTAATTTTTTTAATTACAATTTTACTATGTAATTTGCAACTTTTGAACAACACCACAAAATTGCAATTTTGACAATTGTATTTGTATTACCAAAAAAATCATGTCTATTAAATAACATAAGAGGCACAAAAACAGCATTGAGATATTTTTATTATACTATCTTATTTAATTATTGAGTTTTTTTATAAATATGTTATTTTTTAAATTAAGTTTAAAAAAAAACTCGATCCCTATCCCGCCCCGCCCGACTCCGACGGGATCTGAAACGGACGGGATGGCGGTGAATCCCTCCTATACCGATCCCGCTGGTCCCGACCCGACGGACCCGATCCCAGCCCACTCTTAGTGACAACCGAACTATTTCAGAGCTGAATTTACTCTTAGCCCTCGACTACAAGAACTTCATCGGCTACTAAGGCATCTTAGCCAAGTTGTTAGTTAGAGGTACAACTGGGACACACTCAGATGCAGACGCCTCAACGACCAAGTCAAAAGGGTTTCCGGACCCCTAGAAGCGGTAACAGCCAACAACAGCTAAAAGAAAGGGCCATTATCCGAGCAGGAGGAGTAGACAGCGAGAAAATCAGCACCACCTCCCCCATAGTCGGACATTGAACTTAGTGGGTTACTTGATGGCTGACATGGGGGGAGGGATTACGTTGTACAATTTTTTTTTTTTGGTTTTTTGTACTATAAATAGGATCATTCTTTGTATATACAGAGGCAACTAATCAATCAAACAACTCAATTTTTATCTATCTTTATCATTTATTTTACTGTACTCAGATGCATTCATATTTTTTACCTCTTAGTTTACTCATACCACCTTCCTAACGCTTTCTGGAGTAGTTGGGGAACCCATTGCTGGAAATCAGAGTTTCGTTTCCAACCCAAAATCGCTTAAGTTAAGGAATTAATTTATCTCCCGATACGGTCAGCCGATAAAACGGCAGAGAACAGAATTCGGGGCGAGAACAAATTTGGCACGCCCAATGGGACCATAGGTGAATTTAATAGCAAGGTTTGATTCTCCAGGTTAGGATCACTCTTGGCGTATGTGCCTAAAGTCCGATAATGAAATGAACCCCGAGTCCAGTCCACATCCTAAACAAAATCCTCCCAGAAAGAAAAACGAACCAGCATCCTCATCGGGTATGCCTAGATCAGTTGATACCCCTCCACTTCCTCCATCAACCCAAGCTGTGGAAGAATCTAGCCAATCTGAAGGTCCAACCATAATAACCACATCTTTTATTAGACAACAGATCGACTTGGGCATCCACGATATTATGTACCAAGTTTCTAAAGAGTTGGCTGACATTGTGAAGTCGATGGTACATAATGAGGTTCAGCAAGCGAGGGAGATGGAAATCAATCGAATGCACCCAGGAGAATGTTCGGTTGGTTCTGCCATCCCTCTGACGAGCGGTGTTGTTCAGCATGAGACCGTGACTCTCGGTGTTGTTCCTCAACCGTATGTGCATCAGCTAATGCATACTCAAGTGCAGCCGGTAGAGCACCTAGGAACACAAGCCCAATCGCTTGGCAACCAGCACAATGCATAGTCGCCGCCGAACCTTGAGGGGCAAAATGTGCCACTGGACCAAGCGAGTCTGCAATATGCGCAGATCAATATGGCTCGGAGACCAGTTTTGGCTCCAGGACACTTTGGATTGCCGCCCGTTATGCCGTACATTTCTACGAACGGCCCTACGATGCAGGCGAACAATGTTGGCCAAGCAAATTGGCAGCCGATGGCCATGGCTATGACTTAGCTCGGCTATCCGGTGAAGTTGTTTATAGTGGAATACCATTCCATCAGTCATTGCCAGTACTCAGTCCATACCTTCCAGGAAGCGTAAATTTTCTAAGAACGTCCGACGTCCGAGAAGAACATCCATGGAATACTGTTCCACATTATCCTCAGGCTCCATTAGCCGTTCCATGAGCTCAGGTTGCAGGCTTTGGTGGCCATACCCAACATCAGCAATGGGGCATTACCCCACCTATTGGTAATGGTCAGTAGACCACCTATAACCTTCAAAACCCTGTCCAACAAAGTGCAGAATGGAGGCCGTCAGTGCAGAACGCCTACCAGCCGAATCTAGTCGAGAATCGACAGGGGACATCACAACTGATAAACCCAGAAATTATTGCTAATACCATGCGGAGGTACTTTGGCATCCAACTGAAATCTTTGGACATACCTGTTTATAAGAAGCCTTACCCCGATTGGGTAGATCGGATAACACCTTTGCCGATGGGCTTCAAAACACCGGAGTTTGATATCTTCTCTGGCAATGACAGCAAATCCACTATCAAGCACATCGGTAAATTTATTGCCCAATGCGGCGAGGTTGACCAGAATGAGTATCACAAGTTGCAGCTATTCCCTCTCTCTCTAACGAGAACAACATTCACATGGTACTCCTCTTTGGCTCCTGATTCCGTATAGAGCTGGGCTGACATGGAGAGTTGCTTCCATGATAGGTTGTATTGGCCCCAACTTCAAGTTACCGTGACTGATCTAACGAATCTCAAGCAGCAGGTCGATGAATCGACTGCCGATTTTATCGAGAGATTCAGAAAGAAGGTTGGAAAATGCATCGTGTACTTTCCCGAATCTGAGTGTGCCCACATGATAATCAACAGCATGCACCCTCAGTTAAAGGAGAAGTTGGTGGGACAATCCTGCTCTGACCTAAGCCAGTTAGCCGAAAAGGCTAGCCAAATAGATCAGTACGTCCAAGAGAAGGAGCGGAGAAGAGTCAGCCAAAATAGAGGCTCCCACTTGATATCCATCATTGAAGCGGATAAGTCCGACTCAGAGTTAGCCGGCTGCGCAGCAGACGCAATGGTGGTCGAGATTATTAGGGGTAAGGTTTACTCTTGCCCAGCCTTAAAAGCCGTAAAAGGTAAGGAGACGAGTTCATCTGATGACATGGTCGGTTACTCGTTTGACATCACAAAGACAGATCAGATCTTTGATCATCTGCTCAAAGATAAGCAGATTCGGTTGCTTGATGGTCATAGGATTTCGCCTGCCGAGGAACTCAAAGATAAGAAGCACTGCAAGTGGCATAATTCATATAGCCACCTTCTAATTATGTGGTCTTCAAAAAGGCGATCCAAAAGGACATCAAAGAGGGGTGGTTTAAGCTAGCCGACAAGAGTATGGCTGAAAGGTCCATTGATACCGACCAGTTTCCCGTGGTACCAATATCTATGGTATCTTTTGCTAAGCCCGATGATTCAAGGGACACCAAAGGGAGATAACTGATGAAAAGGGTGTGGGTCCCAAAGACACCTACCGAAAGGGAGAAGGCCACAAGGACCTCTGTGTTCAATCGGTTAGGCGGCCTACATGACATTCGCAATAACAGGCAGCTAGCTAGGAACAGTTTTCATGGCAGCCCTAAATACTCGAGGGACGTTGAACGAGAACTTTAGGAACAAACCATGAGGTTCAGGAGGGTCCCTATCGGCGCCAGGCATAGGTCTGGGGGGCAAGTACGGATGCCAACCAATCGGCAGCCGAGCATGCCTTGAATAAATGAATAACCACTCCCTAAAACCAAATAGTGGGTGGTCGAGTTTAATGTAAACGATGGTGTTTCATCCTTACGTATCACAGCGAGAAATGAGGACCAGACGAGACCCCGAAGAATGATTAAACCAGCCGCCAACACCGAAGAGGGGAAGTGGTCTGTCAATCAAGCTCTCGAAAAGAAAGAGACATCACCGAGAGTTGCATCCAGGACTCAGAAAAGAAGGATGCAATGTGCCAAGGCCTTGCGTAAGATGCAACAGAAATTGCATCTAATTTCCAACACTAAGGTAGCCGAAAATCATGAGATTCCTGAGTCTGCCGTAGCCGAAGTTATCGAGCGGGCATTCGGCTCAGTTGCTTCATGGGCAATGTCGCCTGAAGGAGAGACGACGGGTCAACCAGAGCTGGATGAACAACCTACCGACAACCCGATGGAGGAACCCCAGCAAGAGAACGTGGCCCCGAATGGACCTCTAACTGAGGCAATCCCACAAATTGTGCAGAGGATTCAGTCAAATGATCCCCAGCCGATACTCATTAGTCTCCAGGAAATGGAAGATATGAGCTTCTGGTCAGCCGCATTGGATGAAGGAGGGGACTCCATCCTCGATTTATTTAGCCATGACCTGGTTGATGAGATCTGGGCAGACATTGAAATGGTCAGCCTAATCCCATGTGAGTTCTGGGCCAGCCGCTCCGCACTGTATAGCCTAGAAGGTGATGTTTGCGTAAAAGATGCAGAATGGGCAACAATAGATGATACCCCGGCTAGGGACACTTTGAGCACCATATTTGGTGCACCTACAAAAGATATTGTTAAACACATCAAACCCATTTTACGTCAAGGCTTACATTAACGACAAAATTATTAGTCGGGTGTTTGTCGACAACGGGGTTGTGCTGAATGTGATGTCGCTGCTTACCTTAAAGGATCGTAACAAAACAAAGGAGGATCTCATCCCAATTAACATGAAAATAACTAGCTTTATGGGAGAATCCTCTGAAGCATTGGGGATTCTAATAGCATAAATCATTGTAGGTCCTAAGACGGTCAAGTCTTCCTTCTTTGTAATAGATGACAAGCCGTCATACACAATTCTGCTGGACAGGAACTGGATTCACACCAGTGTCTTCCTTCTACCATGCATCAAAAGCTCATCTTTTGGGAAAATAAGATAGAAATCGTCCCAGCGAATGATAACCCATTCCGACATGGGTTCAGAACGTAGAGGTTATCCTCTATTTACCCTATGTGGCTCACATAGCTGTCACGGAGCAGTATGAAGAAAGATCTTGGGAATCCTATAATCTTACCTCGTGAGGGTTTGAAATAAAATAATTAGTTAAATCACGACTTACCTTGGAGGATTTAAATGGTTGAGGAAATCCAAATCATACGTTACCTGTGGCATCGGCTGATCGCGCTAAGTTCTGAGGCAAGGATAGCCGAGGCATCGCAGATGGGGAACCACGACAACGAACCAACGCTTGCAGCCGATAAAGTTGAGTTGTCGATGGAACTTGAATCGCACATTAGAAGGGTTATGCCTAGTTTTGAGTCTCAGGATCCTTTGGAAGATATCAATTTGGGAACTAAAAAAATCCCTCGGCTAACACATATTAGTGGTTTGCTGAAGGAAGAAGACAAACAAGGCATAATGACCCTTCTACTGCGACTGCTACCATGAGATGCCTGGGCTGGCACGTACTTTGGTAGAACATAAATTGACAATCAATGAGGGTTTCAAACCCCAAAAATAGCCGCCCAGAAGGTATCACCCTCAGATGATGCCTCAAATCAAAGCCGAGATCGAATGACTGTTGAAAGTCGGGTTTATCAGAATGGTTAAGTATGTGGAATAGTTGGCAAATATTGTACCAGTCAAGAAAAAGAATGGCAAGGTTCGGGTATGTATTGATTACAGGAACCTAAATCTAGCCACTCCTAAATATGAGTACGTCATGCCGATAACCAACATACTAGTCGACTCAGCAGCCGCTAATGGTGTATTGACCTTCATGTGAATACTCTGGCTATAATCAGATATCGGTAGTCGAGGACAACATTCACAAAACCGCCTTCAGATGTCCAGGAGCGTTGGGCATTTACGAGTGGGTAGTTATGACATTTGGTCTGAAGAACGATGGTGCCACTTATCAAAGGGCAATGAACACCATCTTCCATGACTTAATCGGCAAGACTATGGAGGTTTACATCGATTATGTAGTAGTGAAGTCTAAGGACTTCAAGGATCATTTATCCGATCTTGAACAAACATTAAAAAGAATGAGGATTCATAATCTCAAAATGAATCCAGCCAAGTGCATGTTCAGAGTATCGGTTGGCAACTTCCTTGGCTTTTTGGTACACAAGAAAGTCATCGAGATAGATCGTAACAAAGCCAAGGCAGTAATGGGATCCGCACCACCCAAGACAAAGATGGAGTTACAAAGCTTATTGGGAAAGATCAATTTCTTAAGGAGGTTCATAACTAACTCGGTTGGCAAGATGAAGACTTTCTCACCTTTGCTCAGACTTAAAGAGTCAGAAGAGCCAGTATGGGGTCCGGATCAGCAAGAGGCCTTTGATCAAATTAAAAAGGCCTTAGCTACTTCCCCCGGACTGGTGCCTCTCGTGCCAGGGAAGCCGTTGAAATTATATATTTCGGTTGCAGAATTATTTATCGGTTGTTTGCTAGCACATGAGGCCGATAATGGAACTGAAATAGCGATTTATTATCTTAGCTGAATGCTCAACGATGCTGAAACTAGATACTCTTTTGGAGAAGCTTTGTCTATCTTTGTTCTATGCTTGCACAAAACTCGAATATTATCTAATGCCTCACGTTATATACGTTTTGTGCAAAGTTGGTATTATCTGATACTTACTAAATAGACTTGTCTTGCAATGTTGATTAATGAAATGGGCCATCAAGCTCACCGCGTTTTCTCTCGAGTATAGGCCACTCAGGGCCAAGCAGTAGCCTATTTCTTGGCAAAACACCCTTGTGTAGACATAGAGGATCCATGTACCCCTCCTACTGCATGTATATACGTCGTGCCATGTGTACTAACCTTTGACGGGTCTAGAACCCAGAAAGGAGTTGGAGTCGTAGTCACGATAACAAATTCGAGAGATAAAACGTGGAGGTTCTCATATCGGCTAGATCCTAAATTGACAGACAACCAAGCTGAATATGATGCTCTCATCATAAGACTCAAACTCATAGCTTTTATGAAGGCGAGGTGCATCGAGATCTGAGGAGACTCTTAGCTGATGATCAAACAACTGGTCGGGGAATATGACTGCGAAGACCCAAATTTGTTGGCCTGTCACAGGACGGCTAGCAGGTTGCTTAGTGGGTTCGCATCATCCACGTTAAGTTATGTTCTCGGAGGCATGATGTTGAGGCTAACGACTTAGCACAAGAAGCTTCAGGTTTTAGGAATTCTCTACTCAGCCTAGAGCACGATGAATTACCAGCTGAAATGTTAGCCGTTGATCAAATCAACTCATGGAGGCAGTTACTAATTGACTACTTAAAAGATCCCTCCAGTTGCAAAGACCTCAAGGTTAAAAGAAGAGTCTTGAAATACGTGTTCATTAATGATGACCTCTATAAAAGGAGCGTGAATGGAGTACTACTCAAGTGCATTGCCAAAGCATAGGCCTTAAGGGTCATGTGAGAGGTTCACGAAGGAGTATGTGGATCACACAGAGCGGGGCCACTGATTAAGTGGTTGATCTACTGCCATGGCTATTATTGTCCTACTATCACAGCTAACTGTTTCCAGTATGCAAAAGGATGTGGAAAATGTCATAAACATGGACCAATCCAATGGGTACCAGCCGAGTTACTATACCCAGTCGTAAAACCTTGGCCCTTCAGAGGATGGGCTATGGACTTCATCAGAAAGATTCACCCACAATCGGCTAAAGGCCACAATTTCATTATCGTGGCTACCGATTACTTCACTAAATGGGTGGAGACTCAGCCGATGAAAAGGGTCCATCAAACAGATGTCATTCAGTTTATCCAATACCAGATCATATACATATATGGTATTCCTGAGACGATTACCACCGATCAAGGGACGATGTTCACTGGTTCTAAGATGGCAGCCTTTGCTGAGAAGTTCGGTATCAAGATGATCACATCATCACCTTATTACACACAGGCGAATGGGCAAGCCGAGGCAGCCAACAAACTTATTGTGAACATAGTTAGTAAGAATGTAGAGGATAAACCAGAAATGTAGCATCTGACTCTGGATGAAGCCGTTTGGGCGATCATGAATTCTAAATCTACAACTACCGGGATGACACCTTATCGGCTAACCTATGGCCAAGACGCAGTGTTACCGTTGGAAATTAATGTCAAATCATTACGGGTGGCCAAGCAAAACTCTCTAAGTTTATAGGAGTATCAACAGGCCATGCTAATGGAGTTAGACCAGCTAGATGAAGATCGACTTATGGCCCTAGAGAAAATCGAAGCCGGTAAACGTAAAATGACTAAAGCATACAACAAACATGTTAAGCCTAAGAGGTTTGCCGAATGAGACTTAGTTTGGAAAACCGTTTTGCTGACTGGGGTGAAAGATCATAAATTCGGCAAATGGTCACCAAATTGGGAAGGACCTTTCGTAGTAAGCCAACGGATCGCCGGCAACGCATATCGACTAATAAACATGCATGACGAAGAAATGGATAGGAATGCAAATGGCAAGTACCTAAAAAGTACTATCCATCGATTTGGGGCATGCATGAATAAACGACAGCCACAGACCGGCTGCCTGGTCGCACAAAATAAGCTAATTCCCTCCGACGGGAGATGTATGTCTAAATGACAACCACAGACCGACTGTCCGGTCATAAAATACATAGAGCCATTTTTTCATACGCATGTGTCTAAGGTTGGTCGCACTGCTCATGCGAAGAAACGCCATCCCAAGTGGTCAAAGATAATGACCCATCAAATATGCGGGATTTATTCTAAATTTGCACAAGAATGCAAAAAGCAATGCTGAAGTTAAATGGTGGGATATGGATTCCCACATCCAAGTAAACCAAGCACAGAAATAGAGGCGATACACATACCCGAGCCCGGCATTACAACGGAAATCAAATTTCGACAGTGCGGAGGCATCAAAAGGACCCATTCGCCTCCATTTGGCTTCTGTGACCAACTTCACTCAGTCCAACCAACCCGAATAATGAGCGACCTTAGTCGGCCAAGTACGAAGGTTAGCCGAATAACAGCCGTCGGTGAACCAGTCATAAGTAGAAAGAAAGTCATGGTTTATCGGGCTGAGGTACTGAAATAAGAGATAATCACCTTATTCTGATCCATTGTACGGAGTCAGAACCAATTGTTCATCAACGAAGGCCAAGGCAGGGGTCAGGTCACTATCGGCTAGAATGATTTTTTCTGATCTTCGAGATGAAAAAGATGAAGCCATGGTTTCCGACTAAGAAAATGGCCAAAGATTATGTGAGAAACTTATGAGGGGAGGATACCTTTCCTTAAATAACATTCAGAGGCGCGACTGAGATTAATTTATTATTTTCAAAAGCACAGTCGAAAATCATCAGAGCCAATTCGTGGTAATGGAGACGCCTCGATTAAAGGGGGAACACTGTTGACACCCAATTTTGTCCCATCTTTTATGATTTTATTCGTAATTTTTAACATTTTTTGACACTTTTAAAACAATTTTAAAATATATATATATATGCATATTATTCTCTTATTATTATTATTATTCGCATTTTTTACTGTCATTTGCATTTTTTATCACAATCATAAGTTTTATCCAAAAAATTCTATGTTATTTTATTCTCGCAAAATTGCATCGCATTTCCCTTTTATTAAGCATTAAGCATTTCGCAAATATTATATTTTTATTATTATCACGTCGTTATGTTATTTTAAATAATTCACATCTTTTACAAAATATATATATATATATAATATATTTTTATATTAAACCCTCTTTTATATTTTTAAATCCATAACCCATTTTTATTTTCTAACCCAAAACAATTCCTACCCAACCCAAACTAAAACCTATTTTCCCACATGCCCAATCCCAAAATAAACTCCCCAATTAAATCCCCATTCTCTCCCAACCTGACCAGCCCACTCCCAATCGACCAACCCGTCGGCCCACCCGAAAACCCCTAAACCGAGCCCACAACCTGCAGCCCAAACCCGCCAGGCCCATCGGCCAAATCAAAACCGACCCAGCCCATTTTCCCTTACCCTTTTAATCCCCCCCTAAACCAAAAATCCCAAGCAAAAAAAAAAAATCAAAAAACTCAAACCCCCATTCTCGAAAAACCCTCAGCCGACCGCGACCCCACACCCCATACCGGCAACCCCACGTCGCCGGTCACCTCACCCCTGCCAACACCAACCCCCCGCCACCACCAACTCCGTCACTTGACCCATACCCACAAAATCGTAAATCTTTACCTTTATTTCGAATTCAATCTCGTTTTTTAGGGGGGAATCCACCTATAAATACCCCATGATTGTTCTTCATTTAGGGAAGAAGAAGAGGAAAATTTTCGGAGAAGAAAAAAGAGATTTTGGAAGGATTTTCGGAATATACATAAAATACTTTGTTGTGTTCTTGAGTTTAAAGCATTTTGGCTTCTTTGTTGTTCAAGAATCAAGTCCGAAAAGGTTTGCCATCCCCTTTGATTCTCTGATTTTTTTATCGATTTGGTTTGGGTCGACCGACTCTCGACCTGTCGGTAACATTTTCAGAATTCTTGCATTTCATATGTTGGTTATCTGAATTTGGTGTTAAGATTTGATTTGGATCACTGATTTCGGGTCGGGTTACTGACCCGGGTCGGGTCGACCCGATTTGAATTTCCAAATTTCTTGCATTGTTGCTGTTGTTATCATTGGTTATCTGAAATTGTTGAATTTATTTGATTAGGGTTGAAACACCGATCCGGTCGGTCAACATCGACCCGTCGACGATTGGGTAACATTTTCAGAATTCTTGCATTACATATTCTTGTTATTGGTTATCTGAAATTGTTGAATAAATTTGATTCGGGTTTGGATCACAGATTCGTCGTCACCGACCGATTCGGTCGACAGATTCGGGTAATATTTTCGCAATTCTTGCATTACATATTCTTGTTATTGGTTATCTGAATTTGGTGTTAAAATCTGATTTGGGTTTGGATCATTTGATTTCGGATTCGGATCACTGATTCGGGTCGGGTCACTGACCCGGATCGGGTCGATCCGATTTGGATATTTTCAGAATTCTTGCATTTCATATTTTTGTATGTTGGTTATCCGAATTGATGGAATTATTTGATGACGGGTTGAATCTCCTATTCGGGTCAGATTCTTGACCGGGTCAGATCGACCGGTTTGAATTTCCAAATCTCTTGCATTATTCTTTGTGGTTATTATTGGTTATCTGAAAATTGAAAAAGTCTGATTCGGGTTGGCATCTGATTCGGGTCGGGTCACTGACCCGGATCGGGTCGACCCGATTTTTGGCGTATTTCCAGATTATGGCATTTTTCATACCTGTTTGCTAGTTATCTAAAAATCTGAATTTTCTGATTTTCATTCGGGTCGCTGTTCATGATCCGGGTCGGATTTTTCCATAAATACCTCTTAATCCTGTTCCGGTTCCAACATTTCAGAATTTGGTTCGGATAATTTAATTGCTCGCTGCTCGTTTCTTTGGCAATCGCTTTTATTGTTTTATTAATATCGCATCTAGGCCGATGAAATTGAAATCGAGGCCGCACTTTTCTGTTCGCTCCAAAGATCAATTCTCTGTTTGATTTGCCCTGTTTGATTTCTTTGTTTTGATAGTTTCTTGATTTACATTTCCGTGTTATTTTATCGTTTCTAAATACCGCATTTAGGTGATGAAATTGAATTCAAGGCCGCGCTTTCGTTTCTCTGTTTTGATTTCTTGTTTTAAACATCCGTCTGACGGATATCTTTACATTTCTTGTTTCTTGTTTTTACCGCTTTGAACAAATACCGCATTTTCAAACATTGCTTTCTATTTCAGTTCAACTGTTTCAAAGATTCAAATATTTGTTCTCTTGTTTCTTGTTTTAAACTAAACACCGCGTCTTTTTGAGCTGTTTTTACGCATCGCTCATCACTCTCATTCTTTGTTTCTGTTCCGATTTAAAATTTTACTGATTTTGAACACGATACTACACTGGCCGATGAAAAATATCCGTCGATTTTGAGGCCTACACAGTTGCAAAGACGGAAATATAACTTCTGGGCAAGGATGAAGACTTAAACCTTTTATCCGAGATCAACATGTTTAGTAGGCGAGGTGACTAAAATAACCAACAAGTTATATATATTCGCAGCCACGACGTGATTATAGTGATCTTTTCTATTTCACCCGAGAGACCGACACGTTTAGTAGGCGAGGCAATCAAAATAAACTACATTAGTCATATGTTTGCAACCACGACGTGATTGGAATGTTCTTTTCAAAATTTAAGTCTGAGCCCTCCGCGATCAAAACATTCACTGTTTTGAATACGGATATGAAGTTATTTGTATTTAAATGTTTCTAACCGTTTGTTCTTGACAGCTTGCAGGGACTAAAGTAAATAAAGGCGATTATTCCTCGGAATTTATTTATTGTTATTTCTTTCTTTAATTCAGTTTTTATCTCGCTTTGTATTGTAATATTGTTTATCGCACTTATGTAATTATTGAAATGCTTAGAATAGGCAAACTTATGATTTATTCATAGGTTAGTTTAAGATTTAAAACCCGTCGCTAGCTTATTTATTTGTAGGCTCGCAAACTTAGAAATCCTTCGCTAGTTTATTTATTTTAGGCTCGTCACGCTTATTCAAGATTTTTAAAAAACAACTCTTGTCATCTTTATTTGCTTCAATTAATTGTACAAATAAGTTTATCTTTTTATTATTATTTTTTGCAAACTTGTTGATTTTCGAAAGATTCGCATCTTTGGCATTATAAAGAATTTATTGTCACAAATGCATGTTTTCTAAAAACTTTACATGTATCTTTCTTTTATGTCATCCGAATACGTACTTGTATAAAATGCATCATATTTGCAAACATCTTTTTATCTATTATACTTGTAAAACATGTATTTTTTCTAGCAATAATTAACCTGAGTTTGACCGGATAACCGCAAGTTAGCGGATCTTAAAGGATGCCTAACCCCTTCCCTTTAGGATAATAAAGAACCCTTACCTAGAATCTCGCTAGTTTCGCAGACCTTAAAATTGGAGTTTACATTGCAGCACTTAGTTTAAATATTTAGGTGTCCTAATTCACCGTAAAGATAATTAGGTGGCGACTCCTCAATCTTTTTACCCAGGAATCACCCCATAAGTCCGCGCTCCGCTTTGATCCGAGCAAGGTCAAAATAGGGCGCCACAGCATGGCGACTCCACTGGGGACTTTTCAGGTTCCTAACCATAGCAAATTCAGGTTAATTATAATTGTGCTTTACTTTCACTCTTTGTTTGATGTAATGCTTTGATTTGTTTCCTTTATGAAATTTTTTGCATGCATAACTGCTTTAATTTCTATATTTTTATTGCTTATCATAAATTGGCATTTCGTTCATATTTCTTCCACTCTGGAAAATTGACACTATCACACACTACACGCGAGGTGTGTTTTACGCACCCGCAAATTTCTTTCAATCTACCAAAATTTAGGAGAGTTGGCGTATGCGCGGAGTGACCGGACCATCTGGTGGCCGCGTAGCCTTCTCACTCGAGTAGTCCGCTCGGGAACCTTGTGTCTAGTCAGCCAAATCTTAGAAAAATTTAAGATAGAGCTATACCACCCTTTATTTTAAGTCATGCATGCATACACCTTAGGTGGGTCGATCCTTGGTATCGACTCCACAATTAAGAAATCCGCCAAAGATTGTCTATGGGTCTCACAACCCAACGACCAATCATCATATTATGTGTAGCGTGATAAGGATAGACTAATCCAAGACTAATCATGACATGCTGAAATTGGAAAATGTACATTCATTTTGTCTCATTTCCGACAAAGCATTGCAGTTTAGCAGCTTGGATCAAATCTGTCGTAATCCCGCATATCTGGCGTTTAGGCCCACCTCCGGCATAAGGGAGGCCCCATGCATATTAGGATGCGCATTTAATTGCCTTACAATCATTTTGTTGTTTTCTCCTGCTTTTTCACTATGTGCATATTATTTAAAGCAATAATTACTCGTCTTGTACTAACTTGGTTTTCTTCATTTTTTAGAAGGTTTATTTTTCCTAAATTATTCTTCCCAAAGGTTGATTTGCGTTGACTAAAAATGGCGGATCATCCCTACTTCACGAGGTCAAAGGCACAATCCTACGTCATGACCTGATTCCCTCGGCGGGATACGTAGGCGGCCACATCGGCTTCGGTCCCACTTTTAACCCCTACAAATCTCCTTTGCTAGGACCTGAACTACGTCATGACCTGATTCCCTCGGCGGGATACGTAGGCGGCCACATCGGCTTCGGTCCCATCTTTAGGAAAATCCTTACAATCCCCTTTTACTTGTAATGAACTACGTCACGACCTGATTCCCTCATGGGGATACGTAGGCGGCCTAAATCGGCTTCGGTCCCACCATTAGGAAATATTTTCTCCTTTATCTCACAAAAGACAAAAATGCACCCATCTGATCACCCTGATAGGACATGCAAGCAACCCAGACAAGACTCGGTTGTCCGTTTAAAAGATCATCATCCTCACATATCGGAAACTGGGGCATTTTTAAGGGATCACTACCAGAGGACGCCGATAAACCTGGAAAAGCATCGGCAAACTAAGTCTTCAGCCTAAGAGGATTTTGGATAAGACGTTTGCTCTGTTTCACCGCATGTCACTGCTCGACAGATATTTACATATATGCATACTTTCTTATAAGCAATTTATTTTTAACAAATATTTTCCATTAGAGTTCGACAGAACTTTTTACATATATGCCTACTTTATTATAAGCGATTTATTTCCACCAAATTTTTTCATTAAAATTTGACAAGATTTTTATTACTAATATGCATACTTTCTTATACACAGTTTATTTTCACCAAATATTTTCATTAGAGTTTGACAAGATATTTTACATATATGCCTACTTTCGTATAAGCAAATCATTTTCAACAAATATTTTCATTAGAGTTCGACAAGAACTTTTAATGATAAGCATACTTTCTTATAAACAAATTATTTTCAACAAATGTTTTCATTAACTGGTTAGCCAAGGACTGGAACCAGGCAGGGCTACAGTCCAAATCGGCCAGGACATGCAGCCTATCAAGAGCCAAAGCTATCAAGTCAACGCGAATCAACCGCCCCTCCCCAAACTCACAAATTTTCTTTGAGTACAGGTTCTTCAGGTTGAAAAAGCAGGGAAGCCACATCAGTTATGATCAATTCCCCAAAGAATTTCGGCACTACAACTCACTACAAGAATTACGTTCTTGTTCTGCATTTATACGAAGACATCATCTTGACCTACAGGGTCCCGACTATTATGTCTGCACAAAGATGTTATTTCAGATCACAAAGAACCACAACAAGGCAAACCCGACGGCAAAGACGTCGCATCACATTTTCGCCCGTGCCAGGACGACATTTCAATTCACATGAGTTTGGATCGGCAGAAGATTCAGCACAACGTGGAACCCTATTACAGCAAACTGACGGCAAGGACGTCACTTACATCTCTTACAACAGGACAACATTACAAAAACGTCGTCGACGTTATGGCAGCACGACAATCATTTTTTACAGCTTTACAACGACGTCAACAACATTACAATGACGTCTTCAACGCAGCAACTATCTTTTACCGCATCTCAACGACGTCAACAACATTGCAATGACGTCTTCAAAACAACAGCTATCTTTTACGGCAATGCAACAAATATCTTTTACCGCATCTCAACGACGTCAACAGCATTACAATGACGTCTTCAAAGCAGCAGCTATCTTTTACGGCAATGCAGCAACTATCTTTTACCGCATCTCAACGACGTCAACAACATTGCAATGACGTCTTCAAAACAACAGCTATCTTTTACGGCAATGCAGCAACTATGTTTTACCGCATCTCAACGGCGGCAACAGCATTACAATGACGTCTTCAACGCAACAGCTATCTTTTACGGCAACGCAGCACGACAAATATCTTTTACAGCATTACAACGACGTCAACAACATTATAATGACGTCTTCAACGCAGCAGCTATCTTTTACAGCATTACAACAACGTCATTGACGTTACTGCAGCACATCAACTATCTTCAACAGCATTACAACAACGTCCACGACGTTACGGCGGCACGCCACTTTTTACAACATTACAACGACATCAACAACATTTCAACGACGTCTTCACAAGTAACGCCTATCTCTTTACAACAAAGCGATTACATTCTTGCAACAACGTCATCACAATGACGTCTTCAACACAACACGCCGATACAACGACGACCCGGTGATTACATTCTTACAACAACGACATCAACAACATTACAATGATGTCGTCGACCAACGCCCATACAATCGGTGTCATGAACAACACGCCTATGCAACGGCGTCTTCTGCAAATCAACTATCTTTTACAGCATTACAACGACATCAACAACATTACAATGATGTCATCAGCAACGCGCCCATACAACGGCGTCATCAACAACACGCCTACGCAACGGCGTCTTCTGCACAACATTTATTTTTGCAGTATTACAACGACGTCAACAGCATTACAACGACGTCTTCTGCACAACATTTATTTTTACAGTATTACAACGACGTCAACAGCATTACAACGACGTCTTCAGCACAACAATTATCTTTTACAGCAAAACAGCATTACAACGACGTCTTCTGCACAACATTTATTTTTTTACAACGACGTCAACAGCATTACAACGACGTCTTCAGCACAACTATTATCTTTTACAGCAAAACAGCATTACAACAACGTCCTCGACGTTACATGCAGCACAACAACTGTCTTTTTACAACGACGTCAACAACATTACAACGACGTCTTCAACACAACACGTCAATCCAACGACGTCATTTCAGGCGCCCACCTTATAATACGGGTATTTTAATTTCAGTCAGGCGCCCACCTTATAATGAGGGTATTTTTAATTTCAGTCATGCGTCCACCTCCTAATGCGGGTATTTCTAAGTTATTTTCTCTACAATTTTTCTCAGCAGTTATACACTAATTATATCTTAAGCTTTAGTTTGCAGGAACTTCATCACAGCGTGAGACTATCTCTTACGACGAACCGAGGCAATTTGGTCAACGACCTACTTCGAACGTCGATCCGCTCTTTCCCATTAGTTTCTCGCATCAACGACCAGTGTCATCCAAAGTCGACACTGGGGCATTGTTGCTTGAATGTGCACCATCTTTTGCAACTTCACTTCCCCCCCGGAATTCTATGCAGTCCCGATGATCGGGACAAAATTGGCTACTCAGTCAACTTCTTTGGCCGAAAACTCTTTCATCGTCTCCGTCCAAAGAGGGGCATCTGTTGACACCCAATTTTGTCCCATCTTTTATGATTTTATTCGTAATTTTTAACATTTTTGACACTTTTAAAACAATTTTAAAATATATATATATATGCATATTATTCTCTTATTATTATTATTATTCGCATTTTTCTTGTCATTTGCATTTTTTCTCCCAATCATAAGTTTTATCCAAAAAATTCTATGTTATTTTATTCTCGCAAAATTACATCGCATTTCCCTTTTATTAAGCATTAAGCATTTCGCAAATATTATATTTTTATTATTATCATGTCGTTATGTTATTTTAAATAATTCACATCTTTTACAAAATATATATATATATATAATATATTTTTATATTAAACCCCTCTTTTATATTTTTAAATCCATAACCCATTTTTTTATTTCCTAACCCAAAACAATTCCTACCCAACCCAAACTAAAACCTATTTTCCCACAAGCCCAATCCCAAAATAAACTCCCCCAATTAAATCCCCATTCTCTCCCAACCGGACCACTCCCCAATCGACCAACCCGCTTACCACCCGAAACCCCTAAACCGAGCCCACAACCTGCAGCCCAAACCCGCCAGGCCCATCGGCCAAATCAAAACCGACCAGCCCATTTTCCCTTACCCTTTTAATCCCCCAAACCAAAAATCCCAAACAAAAAAAAAATCAAAAAACTCAAACCCCCATTCTCGAAAAACCCTCAGCCGACCGCGACCCCACACCCCATACCGGCGACCCCACGTCGCCGGTCACCTCACCCCTGCCAACACCAACCCCCTGCCACCACCAACTCCCGTCACTTCGACCCATACCCACAAAATCAGAAATCTTTACCTTTATTTCGAATTCAAACTCGTTTTTTAGGGGGGAATCCACCTATAAATACCCCATGATTGTTCTTCATTTAGGGAAGAAGAAGAGGAAAATTTTCGGAGAAGAAAAAAGAGATTTTGGAAGGATTTTCGGAATATACATAAAATACTTTGTTGTGTTCTTGAGTTTAAAGCATTTTGGCTTCTTTGTTGTTCAAGAATCAAGTCCGAAAAGGTTTGCCATCCCCTTTGATTCTCTGATTTTTTTATCGATTGGTCAGTCGACCCGACCCGGGTCGACCCGGTTCGGGTAACATTTTCAGAATTCTTGCATTTCATATGTTGGTTATCTGAATTTGGTGTTAAGATTTGATTTGGATCACTGATTTCGGGTCGGGTTACTGACCCGGGTCGGGTCGACCCGATTTGAATTTCCAAATTTCTTGCATTGTTGCTGTTGTTATCATTGGTTATCTGAAATTGTTGAATTTATTTGATTCCGGGTTGAAACACTGATCCGGGTCGGGTCACTGACCCGGGTCGGGTCGACCCGGTTGGGTAACATTTTCAGAATTCTTGCATTACATATTCTTGTTATTGGTTATCTGAAATTGTTGAATAAATTTGATTCGGGTTTGGATCACAGATTCGGGTCGGGTCACTGACCCGATTCGGGTCGACCCGGTTCGGGTAATATTTTCAGAATTCTTGCATTACATATTCTTGTTATTGGTTATCTGAATTTGGTGTTAAAATCGATTTGGGTTTGGATCATTTGATTTCTGATTCGGATCATCGATTCGGTCGTCATCGACCGGATCGGGTCGATCCGATTTGGATATTTTCAGAATTCTTGCATTTCATATTTTTGTATGTTGGTTATCCGGAATTGATGGAATTATTTGATGACGGGTTGAATCTCCTATTCGGGTCAGATTCTTGACCGGGTCAGATCGACAGGTTTGAATTTCCAAATCTCTTGCATTATTCTTTGTGGTTATTATTGGTTATCGAAAAATTGAAAAAGTCTGATTCGGGTTGGCATCTGTTTCGGGTCGGGTCACTGACCCGGATCGGGTCGACCCGATTTTTGGCGTATTTCCAGATTATGGCGTTTTTCATACCTGTTTGCTAGTTATCTAAAAAATCTGAATTTCTGATTTTCATTCGTCATTGCTCATGATCCGGTCGGATTTTTCCATAAATACCTCTTAATCTGTTCGGTTCCAACATTTGAATTTGGTTCGGATAATTTAATTGCTCACCGCTCGTTTCTTTGGCAATCGTTTTATTGTTTTATTAATATCGCATCTAGGCCGATGAAATTGAAATCGAGGCCGCACTTTTCGCTTCGCTCCAAAGATCAATTCTCTGTTTGATTTGCCCTGTTTGATTTCTTTGTTTTGATAGTTCTTGATTTACATTTCCGTGTTATTTTCTTGTTTCTAAATACCGCATTTAGGGTGATGAAATTGAATTCAAGGCGCGCTTTCGTTTCTCTGTTTTTCGTTCTTGTTTTAAACATCCGTGCGACGGATATCTTTCTGCTTTCTTGTTTCTTTGTTTTTACCGCTTTGAACAAATACCGCATTTTTCAAACATTGCTTTCTATTTCGCCACTGTTTCAAAGATTCAAATATTTGTTCTCTTTGTTTCTTGTTTTAAACTAAACACCGCGTCTTTTTGAGCTGTTTTTACGCTATCGCTCACACTCTGCTTCTTTGTTTACATTCGATTTAAAATTTTACTGATTTTGAACACGATACTACACTGGCCGATGAAAAATATCCGTCGATTTTGAGGCCTACAGCTTGCAAAGACGGAAATATAACTTCTCGGGCAAGGATGAAGACTTAAACCTTTTATCCGAGATCAACATGTTTAGTAGGCGAGGTGACTAAAATAACCAACAAGTTATATATATTCGCAGACCACGACGTGATTATAGTGATCTTTTCTATTTCACCCGAGAGACCGACACGCTTAGTAGGCGAGGCAATCAAAATAAACTACATTAGTCATATGTTTGCGATCCACGACGTGATTGGAATGTTCTTTTCAAAATTTAAGTTCGAGCCCTCCGCGATCAAAACATTCACTGCTTTGAATACGGATATGAAGTTATTTGTATTTAAATGTTTCTAACCGTTTGTTCTTGACAAATTGCGAGGACTAAAGTAAATAAAGGCGATTATTCCTCGAATTTATTTATTGTTATTTCTTTCTTTAATTCGTTTTATCTCGCTTTGTATTGTAATATTGTTTATCGCACTTATGTAATTATTGAAATGCTTAGAATAGGCAAACTTAGGATTTATTCATAGGTTAGTTTAAGATTTAAAACCCGTCGCTAGCTTATTTATTTGTAGGCTCGCAAACTTAGAAATCCTTCGCTAGTTTATTTATTTTAGGCTCGTCACGCTTATTCAAGATTTTTAAAAAACAACTCTTGTCATCTTTATTTGCTTCAATTAATTGTACAAATAAGTTTATCTTTTTATTATTATTTTTTGCAAACTTGTTGATTTTCGAAAGATTCGCATCTTTGGCATTATAAAGAATTTATTGTCACAAATGCATGTTTTCTAAAAACTTTACATGTATCTTTCTTTTATGTCATCCGAATACGTACTTGTATAAAATGCATCATATTTGCAAACATCTTTTTATCTATTATACTTGTAAAACATGTATTTTTTCTAGCAATAATTAACCTGAGTTTGACCGGATAACCGCAAGTTAGCGGATCTTAAAGGATGCCTAACCCCTTCCCTTTAGGATAATAAAGAACCCTTACCTAGAATCTCGCTAGTTTCGCAGACCTTAAAATTGGAGTTTACATTGCAGCACTTAGTTTAAATATTTAGGTGTCCTAATTCACCGTAAAGATAATTAGGTGGCGACTCCTCAATCTTTTTACCCAGGAATCACCCCATAAGTCCGCGCTCCGCTTTGATCCGAGCAAGGTCAAAATAGGGCGCCACAAACACATTTCAAGAAGTGATCATCATTGCATGCACTGGAGACGAGACGATTGAAGTGATATGCGCGACTGTCAGACTGAAATGATGGCTACTTTCGGATGCATCAACTCAACAGTCACACTCGAGTTAATGTATGGGGCAATTGTTAACACTCAAAAGCAATTTAAGTGTTTAGCCGAATTCAGTGACAGCCGAACTGTTCCAGAGCTGAATTTACTCCTAGCCCTCGACTACAAGAACTCCATCAGCTACTAAGGCATCTTATATGAGTTGTTAGTTAGAGGTACAACTGGAACTCACTCAGATGCAGACGCCTCAACGACCAAGTCAAAAGGGTTTTCGGACCCCTAGAAGCGGTAACGGCCAACAACAGCTAAAAAAAGGGTTATTATCCAAGCAAGAGGAGTAGAGGGCGAGAAAATCGGCACCACCTCCCCCATAGTCGGCCATTGAACTTAGTGGATTACTTGATTGCTGACATGGGGGGATCACGTTGTATAGTTTTTTTTTCTTTTTTGTACTATAAATAGGATTATTATTTGTATATACATAGACAATCAATCAATCAAATAACTCAATTTTTATCTATCTTTATCTTTTATTGTACTCAGTTGCATTCATATTTCTTACTTCTTAGTTTACTCATACCACCGTCCTAACGCTTTCCGGAGTAGTTGGGGAGCCCATTGCTGGAAATTAGAGTTCCGTTTCCAACCCAAAATCGCTCAAGTTAAGGAATTAATTTGTGTCACGATACAGTCAGCCGATAAAACGGCAGAAAACAGAATTCGGGGCGAGAACAGTTTCAATAATTTAACCAACACACATGAAAAGATAATGGAGAAAACATATAACACAAAACAGAAATTCCTATGTTCTTACTTGTGGTTGAAACAAATTGGCAAATTCTTCAGGAACCCATCCTTCCTTGGATATCATGTAATCATTCAACGTAGTCAAGGTTCCTTCTAATTGGGACTCCCAACGTGCAACCTTTTGATGCAAATAAGTAGAAGTTGCTGATGACGCATCAAAGTTAGTTGAAGTGTTCAGATCATTAAGTCATCGCTTGAAATTATTAAATGTATTTGAAGGAACTACTCCCATACCCATACACCGTACCCTCCCAGAGTGCTCTGCCCCTATCATATTGCCGATAATATCATCTGCAGAAATTTCAGACTCCCTGCCTTGACTCAATTGAATTTGTTCCTACAAGTAGAAAAATTATCAATTAGTATTATCAAATCATATATATACCTCTGCATTTTATTGATTAACCTACTAACTGGCTAGTCATGAAATTTATTCTTAAAATTTACTTGACATTCAACAGTTTTATAGTAATTAGTAAAGGTTACCATTTATGAAAGCACCCATCTTAACCTCATCACTAAATTCTGTAAAATCAGTCACCATGCTCGTGACAATTCATTAATCAGAGATAAGATAAATAGATTCACAAATCATAGAGGAAAAAATCATAATAGAAAGTGTGTAACTTTAATTTCATGCTGTGATACTTTAAACAATGAACATTATACTGAAAAAATGTTAGCATGGTGCATGGCTCTGCCAACATTAGTGTAGCAGACTTCTTTCATTTCTACCAAGTAATACATGAGATTGGAGTTTTATTTGCTAAAAGGAAGTGAAGATATAGTTAGCAGCTCTTCATTTGCCTATGTGCTATCTCTACACACAAATTAGTCAACTAACATTATAAGAGTTACATACATGGCATAAGCTGGGAGTACAGTTTAATTGATCACCAATGACACGCTTGACAAGATCTCAACTGTAACAGGATTAAATGCCATAGAAGGGATAACGATAAACTTCTAATGCTAACAACAGAGAGTTTCAAACATTTTCCTTCCAATAGCAAATAAAAGCCAAATATCCAAGATTCCAAACTACTCCTACTCTTTAAAAGAGTAGATATCATCTAAACTACGAGTACCAAAAACCTTCATTTTGCATAATACTTAATTTGTATTTAAACACCCAAGTTGCAAGGAGTCTCAAGTAAAGGTAGAATAACCATGACACGTGGGACAATGTAGTTCTCCTCTTACCATTTTAATAAAGGAATGAGAAATATGATTGTGGAACTTCTAAGAGTTTGGGCAATATGAAGTTAGGAAACACAATATTCAGATTTGAACTGGAAAAAGATAACTGGAAATAAATTTAAATATGAACTTAGCGCTATAGTCCTTGCTTCATCATTTACAAATGAACCATCCTTTCTCTTACGAGTTTCGATAAACATATTACTTCGACTAGGATTTTGTCAAGTTTCCAAGAACTAAGAAAGATTTAAATTAGATACATTGTAACAAAACATTCGAATGAGAGAGAAAGAAGAAACAATATTAAATTAATATATTACCAACTCATGTCGTCTTCTCGAGTTAGCTTTTGAACAACCCGTGTGAGGAATTTTTTACTTGCGTTGAATTTCTTTATTTCTTTTACAAAAATCCTATTAACATAAATGAGTACAACTTAAAACGTTAGTCTAATATCTAATCATAATTTCAATAAAACCTATTGAGAGAATCATAATCTTACAATTGTTTCTTCTTTTAGACGATAAGCAACAAAGCCAGCCCATTGATCTCTATATATACCCGCCGGCACATTTCTTAAAATTTCATTCCAGCACTTTGCTAGGTCATAAAATTCATCCCATAGCCTTTGTTTATGTACAGCCCACTTTTTATTTAAACTACCATTGCAATATCTGTATGAAATGGAATCAGTAGTCCTAAAAATGAATCGAGGCTTCAAATAGAAAAAAGAATACAAAGTTAGTGTTGTATACATGCATAAAAATCTAGTAGCAATAGATAATACATGTGTAATACCTTTAGCAGTGTTTCAAAGTAGTCTTCCATATATTTTTTAGGAAGACCTGACGGCCCTGACCACCTGTAAAAATTAATTGGAAACAAATTGCCATCAATGGCTAATGATCCACAATATCCAGCAAGCAACCCTTGAGCTTCGCCATATGGTGCACCGTAGTTATCAAAGTTCACAATGATGCGTTCATCTATAGGCAGGTTGTTGACCTCATTGACCTTGACATTAATATGCTTGGTAGCGTTGTTTGAGTATTTAATAAGAAAATAAGTTACTCAACAAAAAGGGAAAAAGTAAGATATTTATTAAGTGAAATAATATACAAGGCATATACCAATTGCCTCTACTCTCCAATATTGTGTAGATACCCATCCAACAGCGCGTGCAAATGTTGCACATGGATTAGAAGAGACTGAGTCGGAGCTTGTTCTTGTTGCGGGACTTCATCATCTAGTGAGGAACTTCGTGGAGCATGTGGAGGGGCTTGTAACAATGTTAAGGGCTCTATAGCATGTGAATGTTGGAGTTTTTAATGAAAAAGAACGTACATGAGCATCATGTGATCCACGAGCCGACTTTAGTGGATTCAGAAAACGTTTAACCTTTGGCATGGCTACATATTCATATAAAAATAAAAAATATGTGAATCAAATATGGTGAAGCACTCATTGAGAAAACATGAAGCTATAAATTAAATAGTAGTAGTAAAAGTTGACTGAAAAAGATTATTTATTTCTGTGTCAACCAAATGACACTTCAGTAACAAGTGATCTACAACCAAAAAAGAACTATTCCTTACCCATTTATAAACTATTCTCCCTGTATCATCTAATGTAATACTGTTTAACTAACTAAATTAATTTAGTATTAGCATGAAAGAGTATTAGCATATACCCATTTTCCTCCTACACCACACCAGCAGGTAGCACCTTGTGTATGGCATAAACATTAACTTCATTGTTGTCATTTATATCATAATGATATTTATTTACTTCCTCAACTCACCAGGAAATATCTCAAGGTTCAAAAAAATAACCATTTAATGCTGACAGCTTCATATTCAGGGAAAATATTTTAGCTCCTCTTTGAGTTTTGAGTTAGAGAAGCAAGGAAAACCTTTTTAGTTTGATTTTACCAGGCTAAAGTGCTATCATTAAAAACTCTTATCAATAAAAAAGCACAAATAACTTTTTTTCTCCAAATGACAACAAGGATCAAATTAATTGATTTTACCAAGTCGAGATACATCTGCTATATTGACAGGGGAAAATAGCCAGATCCTTGTTACATCTGCTAGCTGGAATTCCCAGCTACTCAGTTTCACATTTATAGCCCATCTTTTCTAACTACTCAACTCAGCTTCCCAACTACCATTTTGTCCAAGTAACCAAGTGTCAATTCTACACTTACCAATATAACAACCATACCCATAAACACAACCAAACTTTTCACCAAAATTCTCAGTAAGAAACCAAAATATATAGAAACAACTGATATATTAGTACCTTATAATGTGAAGTGTCGCATATTGGTTTAGGACAGATACTAGAAGAAACTATTCACATTGAAACTGATACATGTCGATTGCTATGCCAGAGTGAGTGATAGAGATGCTTTTTCCACTGTTATATGAAAATCGAAGAAAAATTCAACTCTTAGAGCATTAAATTTGACCAAATCTCTCAAAATTGAAACCATTGGTGAGAAAACTATTACTACCTTGAGAAATTTAGTGAGAGGCGGATAGGAGTTTCAACAAAATAAAAGGTGAGGCAAATTTCATAGACGGCTTTTATCAAATCACTAAAAAGACGGTTTCTAAAATACGAGGGAAATGAAAAAAAAAAATGGAGGGAAGGGAAAAAATAATAATGGAGGGAAATGAAAAACTTACGGTGGGAAAAATATTGCTAGTATATGAAATGAGTAGACATGTTTACCCACTGCTCCGTCGCCCACGGCCCACTCATTTCCAAGTTTTCCGGCAAGGCAAACCCCTTCAAATTCTCCTGGCTTTCTTCTCCCTTTTCTATCATCTAGGATGTTGTAATGTAAAATAACACATCTTTTCTTCTTTTTGTTTTTTCCCCTTTCTTTTAAGCTACCAGTAAAAGTGAATATACATGATATGCAACTATATAAAACAATTAAATGAAGCGTAACTACATGAAACGAGTAACTGAATCATAACTTTATTTTGCACACTATCTTTTCAGACACTATTAGAAAATCATCACTATTTTTCTACGGAATTTTTCACTCAAAAATATACAGTGACTATTCCCACTGAATATGTGGGAAAACTTAAATGGTAGTGTGAACACACGAAAAAATTAGAAAGTGTCTCAATGTTTCAATAGAAACTTATTTTCCACCATGTGTTTTCCCAATAATTTTTCAGTGAGTTGGTTCGATGGGAATGAGATGAAAAAATTATATTTTATAGTTATCTCAAAATATATGTCATTTTAGAAATTTAAAGTAAAATTAATTAGATTTTTTATTCTCTTTAGTATAATTGTGTTATTAATAGAGATGATACATAAATAAACTAAATATTTAATGAAGAGGGATTAGAATTTAGACATAAATAAAAATAAAGTAATAAAAAACTCCACTTAATTAATATTAGTATTTCTTAAGGAGTGTGTAACTAGAAAGCGATAAATGTGGACTCTGTCTCAGATGCCTAACTGCTGCAGAACTTTCAGCAGATGTGAAATATGAATTTATTTAAAAATTAACTATGAAAAGAAAAAAGGAGTATTTTGATTACCTAATAAAAATATTATGGTACGGTTTGCTTACAAATTAGTATTTAGTACCAGCAAATTTTGATACTTTGTTTACCTATGGGAACACATATGATTAAGACAGGAAATAGAGTCAAATCTGGCTCGGCTCGACTAGTTTCATATTCAAACTCAACTTGGCTTCGCTCAGTCAAAGATAGAGCCCAATTGAGCTGGCTCGATTCGTTTAGCTCGATTGATCGCGTAACATGTTAGTATTTAGAAAGTAACATTCAATCCCTAGGTTCAAGTACTAAGTAAAATCAACTTTTACTATGAATATATATTAATGCAATTGTTAATATTTGTGAGTTTGTAATTATATACATATGTATTCAATTGTAAGTGAATTGTTTAACATCAATTAAAAAGAGGCATAATCCTGCTCGACTTATTTCATTCAAATTTGACTTGGCTACGCTCGGTCAAAGATCGATCTCAATTGAATTGGCTCGATTCGTTTAGCTCGATTGATGGTGTAACTTGTTATTTAGTAGTAACATTCAATCATTAGGCTCAAGTACTAAGTAAAATCATAATATATATATATATATATATATATATATATATATATATATATATATATATATATATATATATTCAATTGCAAAAGGCATAATTCGGCTCAACTTGTTTCATTCAAATTTGACTTGGCTCCGCTCGGTCAAAGATTGAGCTCAATTGAGCTAGATCGATTCGTTTAGCTCGATTGATGGTGTAACTTGTTATTTAGAAGTAACATTCAATCATTAGACTAAAGTACTAAGTAAAATCAACTTTCAATAGTTACTATTTGTGAGTTTATACTTTTGTACTTACTTACTCGATTGAAAGTGAATTGTTTAACATCAATTAAAAAGAGACATAATTTGACTCGACTTGTTTCATTCAAATTTGAGTTGGCTACGCTCGGTCAAAGATCGAACTCGATTGAGCTGAAATTTAATTTTGTACTTATAATTGCATTAGTTAGTAATCGTCAATTTGTATTGAATTGCAATATTTTCTTAAACAACTGAAATTTGATGTATTTATGGAGGTTATCAAAAAACCCTACAAACAATCGCCACAAGAAGAATAATTCTAGGGAGGTTGAAACAAATGCCACAAATTAAATGTACAGTGGGGGTCTTTTACAACCTCCACATTTAAATCGACACAAAAAAACTATTTTGTGAGGGTTGACACAAACGCCATAAATTGAATGTATAATGGAGATTTCTTATGACCCTATAAAAAAACCGCCACAATTTAGCCGTTTTTTTTGTAGTGGGAGTTCCCCAATAAATTCTACAAATTCAAATTTAGATGCATCCAATTTTCAGAATTTATTAACTCAATTAATTTAAATTGACATGTAAATGTAATTGTTGTTATTATTATTGGGATGGGACTCCTAATTGCCAATTGGCAACCTAAGATCTAAGTTATGACTGTTGACTAGCTAGGTAACAGCCGAATCACATTATGTTTTCAAGCTTTTTGTAGTTTCTTTACTATTAATTATGTATGATTTAAATAGAAAAACATCTTTGGTAAAGGACTAACATAGACAGTACGTACATACAAAAAAGGTTAAGAGGAGAGATTCTAATTACTATTAATTAATTGATAATTTCTGTTTATTTCTTACTCGATATTCTTTACACGTTTTGAGCCTCAATTAATTCAAATTTGCAATGAAAAGTCTCACTTTGGATGATAAGGACAACTCTATTTTCAGTGCTTGTATTCGAAATTCTTGATTAAGGATGTAGTGATACTAACCAAATACTGCCCCACCACAGACTAAATTAGTTCACCATATTCATTAGCTGCAAAGAGTTAAATGATATGTTGGTTTCTATTTTTAGGTTAGTTCTTCATTTTGAAAGTATTCTTGTGTATGCAACCAAAAAGAATTAGAAAGGGGGAAGTTTGAAGGAAATAATAATTATTCTTAGTTAAGTCGCAACACTTTGAATTTATACACATCAGTTCATCAAAAAGACACTATAAGATTTCTTAGTTAAAATTAAAGAAAGAATCACCACTTCTGTTACGTTTAACTTTAGTAAGCATATATTAGTGTTTATTTTGGTTACTTTAAAAGGAAATTAAGTTTTAACTGACTACAGTAAAACCTCTATAAATGAATATCTTTGGGACTTGGAAAATTATTATCTTATACGGGGTTATTAATTTATCGATAAATGAATATTTTATTAATTTATTGATAAATTAATATTTATTAATTTATAGAATAATTTTTATTTTGTACATTATATTTCTCAAATTAAACAATTATCCAGGTGAAAATGAAGTTTTAATGGAATCGCCTACGGACGAAGAAATTATTCAAGGAGTAATGGGTATGGAAGATGATGACAATCAAGATCCAGATGATAGTAACGCTATACCACATGTTTCTCCAAAAGAAGCTTTTCTTGTCACAAGACTTTGAAAAAATATTTGCTTCAAAATGAGAAGAATGTGCCGAATGTAGTTTATGCCCTCCAAAAAGTTAAAGATGAAATTGAGTTCAGTAGCATGAAAAGAAGAACTAATTGACTATAGATACATATTTTATGAAAGCATAAAATTTGAAATAAAAATTATTTAGGAAGTGCTTTATTTTATGAATTATATATATAATTTTCATACATATTTAATGAATTATTATTTTACATTTTCAGTAGGCCTCAAGGATTTTTTTTAAATTATTATCTTATGCATTTATCGAGGTTATTATTTTATCCCATTGGCCCAAGTCGAGACCGGAAAAAATTATTATTTAATCAAGATTATTAATTTATCAAATATTCATTTATCGAGGTTTTAATGTAATTAGTATTTATTTAAATTATTAAAACACTTTATTATTATGCTGACTAAGAATTGATCACATGGCAAACTCAGACACTATTTCTGCAGGCTTTTTCTCTTTTTTTTTTTTTTTTTGTTTGGTTCTTTCGAGAGTTCTGCAGGCTGCAATTTTATTAAATTAGTGATTAATTTAGAAGTTATGAAAATTAAGTCACTTCTAGAAAAATCTAAGTGATAAAATATTTGATGGATCGTATAACAATTAAGAATCTTCAACTTGCTTTGCTTGATAGCATTTGGCCCATGTGAGCGTATATATACTTTACGATATAAAAACGTTTATATTAAAGAATATATTTTAATATATTATATTCCATTCATTTTTACTGGTTACATTTTGGTTATCGAGAGATAAATTACATAAATTTTGATCAATATTTTAATATGTATTTTTCATCATATTAATATAAGAAAAATTGAAACTTTTAGTATTGTCCGTATACTTTTCGAATAACTAAATTTTAATTTTAAAATATTAAATTAATTTAATTCAATTTAGCTCTAAAATTTAGTTAAATTGCCTTTTGAGATGCGAAAGTGATAAGTAAAAGTTGTTGGAAATTAGCCTTTGGCGGGAGTTGCGACCGACCAACTTTAACGGCTTAAACACTAGTGTTACGTATGTTGGAGAATCCGGTTCTTCACACATGCATGATGTACTAAGTACGTAGATAACCGTAGGGCCAAGAATCGTCAAATTTCATTGAGAAATGAAAGAGATATTGGTTCACGAAGTGAGGTGTTTGAAGCATGGAAAGTGTGGTGTTGTGTTCAATTCTCCCTCATCGGTAGAGGAAGAAAGAATTGTTGTGTATATAAGACTCGAAATTGGTTTGGGGTTTGGGACCCCAAGGGGTATCCCATGTGTTTAAAGGAGGGAGGACCTAGATGTGCTTCGGTTCGAGGAAAGACCACACGCGCGCCGCCGCCGCCCGTCCGGTCTCGGGTTCTCGGGTTCATGGGCTGTGGGCCTTCTGATATTATCTTTTTGGGCCAGAAAACTTTGCCAGAAGTACAGTTTGGACCAGAATTCTTTCAGATGTGCAGTTTGATCCCTGAAGTTTCAAGATGTACAGTTTGGTCCCTGAAGTTTTCAGAAAGTCAGAATTTCGACGGTCCAGAACAGAAACGTCCAGCACTCAATTCAGCCATTTATTTTGGCTGAATTACACCTCCAATAATGGCCAATCCGTTGGCAATTTTCTTCATTTATTTGGTGGCTTTACTACCTCCATAATGGTCATTATTTGGCCAATAATGGCTGTTATGGAGGCAGTCAACCAGTCCTTCTTCCTCCTATATAAACACCCCTTACTCCATTGTTGAGGTACACTTCATATACACGAATATACACAAAGCAGAAAGCAAAGCAAAGCAGTTTCTTCCTAATCTTCCAAGCATCATTTCGTTATTCAATATTCTTCACGGTAGCTTTTGAGTTTCCTTTGCTCAATTGTTCCATTGCTGTTTTATCTTGGGAGACGAATTGTCCGGGACGTATAAAGGATACATACGGGGCAATATTGTCTTAAGGACAGAGTGCCACACTCGACTCAGCAAAAATCAAAGCAAGTTTCCGGTCTTCTTGTTCAACAAATATTGTAATTTCAGTTTTATTGTTATATTGTAATTTTCAGTTTCTAGTTGAATTGTAATTTCAATTCTTACATAAGCAGTTACTTGTAATTTTCGTTTCTTGCAATCCTTGTAACCCAACAAAAGTAAAAGTAAAAGTAAAAGTAGGGAGTAGTAAGTTAGGTGTCTTAATTTTCTAAGCTACTTATAATTTTCCATTATTGTCTCTTTCATACCATTTCCGAATATCAAAATTATTTTTTCCTCAAAACTGTGGAATTAATTCGTTCATATCAACTTTAATTACTCATATTGACATTTTCTATACAGAGGACACAAAATATTGAAAATATAGAGTCCGTTTACTCTATATTAATAGAAACATGCCAACCACTTACATTTTGGTACATTTGTTACATTTTATTTGTTGTTCAATCAAACCAAAATCAGCAGAACATTCTTTCCATCCATAAAATAACTCTAGTACATTTTTATATCATTCTTAAATGAGGAAACTTTTTTATTTTTTAAAAGAGGAAAGTACAAAAAAAAAACATATTCATTATGGAGAGGTCTAACCAAAATGACATGCCAGCGACTAATTAAACATTTTAAAGTATTATTTTTCTGTCAATCACAACAAATTCACCGACCACTTAATTCTCAATAACGCCGTGCAAGGCACAACATTTGATGTGGTTGAAAATTTTATGAAATTTATTTCTTTTATATCGACTTCAAATTAACATACAATAAAAATTAAATTCACCATTCAATATTTCTACATATTAGTAATCAGTTAATTTTGTAATACAAATGCATAAATTGAGCATATATTATTGAATATACATGAACTCAGTACTTTAAGGCTAGATTCGCTTCTGGCGTCAAATGAGACTATGTAGCTTAAGATAAGGCGTAATTTTATGAATGGTCACTGAACTTTTATTTTATTGCATCAAAGTTATTAAACTAGTTTTTAGAACATAAATAACTAATTTGTGAAGTACCACATAAAGTCACTAAATTATTTTTGTAACAAAAAAATTTTCACATCACATAAGTATCACACCAAGTCACTAAACTATGTTTTTTAAACCAAGAATTTATTTTTTACTAAATATCATATAAAATATCTCTTATATTTTCTCATAATTAATTTATGTGATACTTAGGCAAAATCATTTTTTTTGCGCGGATTCCCTTCAAAGGCACTGGTCTTTAAATTTTGCCACTCAAATTTAGAATCCTTAATTTTTGCCCTTCGCTCAAAAATACCCCAATGTTTCGAGTTCGAACCCCTGCTCAGACAAAAATAAAAAAAGCCGCAAGGTTGAGTTTGGATTCGCAAAACAGAGTTTGCCTTCTTCTGAAAAGATTGCCAGAAGAAGACAAAAATGTCATCAATAAAGTTCGGACAAAATACCGACAACAGAAAATGCCACAAAAGATACTTTCAAAAAGGTAATAATGAAAGTGGAAAAATTATGCAAAAAATTCCAACAATAATGCAAGAAAATGTCAAACGACAGCTTGCACGTGGATGATGTCATTGATGATGTATTTTTCCACCTGCACTTAGATGATGTCATGGATGATATATTTTCCCTTTCTATTTACGAAATTATCATTGAAAATTCCTATAAAATTAGACCATCTCTCATTCTTAGAAACCAAGTTTTTTAGAAGCTAAGTTTTAGAGAGTGAAATCCTTGAGAAAATCCTTACCCCAAAATTTCCAAAGTCATTGTACTCCCAAGATCCCCTCAAAATATTCATATCTAAATTTTTATAAGTTTTGATATTATTAATGCATTTGATTATGTATGATAATATCATCTAATCATTTTAAATTTTTGCATTAAGTTAAAGTTATTGTTATAAATTTGGTCGGTTCTACCGTCTATATCACATAAATTCTTGCAGATCTTTTTTGAATTATGAATTCCCTCTTGGGAACCTTAATTTAAAAGTTAATCTTATTTTATTTTACTTTCGGCATATTTTAATATTTATTAATTTTTAATTATTTATAATTATTTTCTTTCTATTTGTTATCCCCTTAGACCCTCGGTCGTTGTTGGTATCAGAGCCAATGGGGTAGATATTATAGAAAAATTTGTTCAAATTTATAAAAATTTTGTCGGAGAGATTTAGGCTCTTTCGAGTGTTTTTGCTTAGAAAGGTCCGGGTAGTAAGTCATTTGGGAAGGCAGTTAACCCCAAAAATAGCTTAGGATTGTAGAAAGAACTTAAATTTCAAAAATATTTTTTTTTAAAAATGGATACGTTTTTCAATAGATCTACTTTTCTAACTTTGCTTCAACATCTTTCATGGATTCCAATAAGATAATAAATTATGAGGAAATAGTTATACAAGACTTTGAAAAATCGATAGATAATTAGGAAATACCGAGAGTAACTACAGATCAAAACTACAAATATTCCAAATACTAATTTTTTAAAACATATTTCACAATTAAAACAGAAGAAAGAGATATTCAATTAACAAAACCCTTTGAAACAATCCAATTACTTTCTCAAGACTCATTGAAGAAACATAAGGAAAGAAACTATAAAAAAATTCATATTGGCTTAGTTCAAGTAGGGATAAAGTATTTAACTAAATAAGGATTAAATATTTCAATTTGTGCGATCATAAGAAATGTCATATTCACTAACTTTGAGGACTCCTTATTAAGTTCTGTTGAATCTAGCCTCTGCACGGGGTCAATCTCTTTTGATTGTTACCCAAACTTTTTAGTATCTCTTAATGACAAAAATATCCTAAAATCCATTATCTTACAAATAACAACTTATAATTATCAAATGCTTGAAGGATCAAATCCAGTAGCAATAATCTTTAGAATCGATTACAAAGCCATGCTTTGTGCTTTTGCAACAAAAGTTAGATACCATAGCAAAAAAGGTGAAACACTACTATTATAGACAGATCTTTCCAGATCTAACACTGTAATATCAAGACCTATTAAATGAAAGGATATTACCTTACCAGATGAATGGATCTTGAAAGGAGTAGTTAAACCTGAACTCATAGAAACTTCCCAACCAAATACTTAATTTAAAGAAATAACTCAATACAAGGATGGTAGAGTTAGTCTATCATTCCTTATAAAATCTACGAGTAATAGATACGATGATACATGTTCTATAGAAACTCTGAATTTAGGAAGAGTCTCACAAATTTCTTCAGTAATAAACACACCTTATAAAATAAAACCTAGACATTCTATGTCAGATTTACCCAATTTAAGAAACGTAGACTGCATCAATGAACCTACTAGTCCAATATTTTCCTCAACAACATAAAATATAGTAAATGAAATTGGAGTTTTAGAAAAAGAATTCCAAGTATATAAAAAAATTCTATGTGAAGACTTCTATGGAAAACAAAACTTAGAAAAAAGAACTTGGTTCTTTCAAAACTTTTTAGATACTAGGAAACAAATATAAGAAAACTTTTATGAATTTATAGATGAAAATAGAATAAACGTTCTATTCTTCGACTGGTTTGAAATATATTCTTCTCAAAATTCCATAGAATATCCTTTTTCAAAATCAGTAAACTCTATTACAATTGGAAATAAAACACAAGAATGGGAGACCCTAGCCAACACTAGAAAAATCCAATCTAACCACCCTCCTCTACAAGACATTAATCTTAATATACATGGTCGTCATGTAGAAGCAATTCCCTTTTAAAATCCAGTAGATGATGAAAAAATTAATATAAAATCCATTCTAGCACAAAATAATTTTACAAATACTAATTTAAATTCTATAGAAAAATAATTAGATAGAATGAAAAAACACATACCAAAACAACCTTTAGTCACTATGGATTCCCCGAAAAAATCTACATAACTAAAATTTAAAAGCCCAATTTTAAACTCTTTCAGGTATATAAAGATAGTGTTAAAAACATTCAACAAAATAAGTCTGAATTTATTAAGGCTATACAAGATCAATTAAGTAAAATTGGGACATCTAGTAGTTCTAATACAGAACCTATTGTCCCAAATACACCACAATCAAGTCACAAAATAATAACTTTGACACATGATTCTGATAATAGTGAAACCTTAGAACAATTCCAAAATACAACACCCTTAATTAATAAAATTAATTGGAAACAACCAACACAACAACAATTCCAAATAATTCCAGCTCCAGATCTAGGAATAGTAAAACTCTTAGCTCAATCCCGATTTTACGCCTCTTCCATCTATGATTGGAACATAGATGGGATGACTGAATATAATTCTTAGCTTTCTCCAACAAATGACCATGGTCGCAAATGCCTATAAAACAAACAATGGTGCCCGAGATAGGACTATAGCGGAACTGCTGATCGCAGGATTCTCTGGTCAATTAAAAGGATGGTGGGATAACTATTTCATTAGCCAACAACAAGAAGATATCTTAAACGCCATAAAAACTGATGAAGAAGGAACACAAATCTTAGATGAAGAATAAGAACCCCAACAAGATGCAGTATCAACCTTGATACTAATAATCTCATTAAACTTCATAGGTGATTCTTTCTATCTGAAAGATAAAAATTCTGAATTACTTTCAAATATAAAATGTAAAAAAACTAAGTGATTTTCAATGGTACAAAAACACATTCCTAATTAGAGTAATACTTAGAGAAGATTCCAACCAACCATACAACAACAACAACAACAACATACCCAGTGAAATCCCACACCGTGGGGTCTGAGGAGGGTAGAGTGTACACAGACCTTATCTCCACCTTGGTAGGTAGAGGAGCTGTTTTCGGGAGACCCTTCGCTCAAGACAAAGCATAATCACAAGTAAGGCAATCAAAACAAAGCACGAGTAAAGCAATAGTAAAGAGTAAAGCAAGAGAAACGGTTAGACTCAGATAAGGAATTAAAGCAATATAAAGTGCATTCGAACAAAAGGGAGAAGTAGCTAACACAACTAAATAAGCTAAACAAAATACACTAAGGGACACATAGCAGGATTGCCTATCCTCTTAGGAGAAAAAGTTAGGAATAAAATTAGGGAAATATGTGAAAAACAAATAATACCTTGTAGTGAATTCACATACGGACAACTAGTCAGTATAACCCAACAAGGAGGATTAAAAATATGTCAAAATCTAAAATTACAAAAACACCTAAAATGGAAACTAAAAAGAACTAGGTTAGAGTTAGGTTCGTTCTGTCAACAATTTGATATAAATTTCAAAAAAATAACCTTCTCTAGATTGTACAGAGTACTGTATTAAAACTTATGGAAAATCATATAGGAAAACACAAAAAGGATATAGGAAGTAAAACTTCAGAACTAATGAAGAATATTATAAATAATGTCTTTACAAATTCAAAAATAAAAAAAATCCTAAGAAGTATGAATCTAGATACAAAGATATTACATGTTACAGGTGCAATAAAAAGGGACATACTTCGAAATACTGCAAAATGAATAAAAAATTATAAGAAATTAAAATTAGTTCAAAAAATCTCTAATCTTTTAATAGATTCTTCTGACTCAAACACTGAAACTGAATCTGATGAGTTTTCTTCTCTATCAGCAGAAGATAATGAACCTCTTCAAGTAGATGAATTGGTCACAACTAGCTCATTTGAATATCTTGAAAAAGAAAAAGAAAAAATGTATATGTGTATTAACTAAAGACCATGAATTCATGTTAGACATGGTAAAACACATAGATACCCAACATAAAAAAAATATTTAAATAGACTCTTAAAATCTTCCACGGAAGAAAAGAAAGAAGTTAAAAATACTATTTACCAAACACATCTACAAATACTTATAACTTAACTAATATCTTAGGAAAGGGAAAAAGATAAAAGAAAGTAAAGAAGTAACAGTGTAAGAACTACAAAAAGAAATCAAACAAGTAAAATCAGAAATAAAAGAATTAAAAGAAAAATAAAAACAAGATTCTGATTTAATAAAAATAATCCTTTCAAAATCTATGCAAGAAAGCTCTGATTCTGAAAACTCCGATTCCGAAAATCCCATAGAACCTGAAGAAGATATTGAAAAGGAAATAAAAAATCTAGAAGAAGTTCTAGAATACTTTCTTAGTGTATTAAGACAATTTACATCTAAGAAATATCTAATAAAGATGATTCTTAAATTCTCAGAAAAATGTAAATATAAAACAATTGCCCTTTTTTATACATGAGCAGATTTAAATTGCATAAAAACAGGTATAGTATCAAAAAATCTCCAAGAAGAAACACATGAAAATTTAGCAGCCGCTAATAATTCTAAATTAGAAATTAAATCTAAGACTAAGGCATCGATTATAAATTATGGAGTTTCTATAGCAACGTCATTTGTCTTAGTAAAATATATACATAATGCAGTCATTCTAGGAACACATTTTATAAATTTATCACCCCATATAAGGTAGATAATAATTTTATATCTTTTAAATTCAATAACAATAAATTAAAATTTTATTTTATAACAAAACCAAAAACTAGAGACTTTAATCTAATAAGAGCATGTTCAATCAACGAAGATAGTGTAAATGCAAAAATATAAGGAAAAACATATTATCTACAAGAATTGAGAAATTTTTTTTTCTTCAAAAGATTAAATACACAATTAGAAACACCAGAAGTTAAAGAAAAGATATCTAAACTCCAAAATTCTTTTGAAAATGAGATATGTTCTGATATTCCAAATGCTTTTTGGAGTAGAAAGCAACATATCGTAGATCTACCTTATGAAAAAAATTTGACGAAAGACAAATTCCAACAAAAGCTAGGCCAATCCAAATGAATAGTGATCTTGAACATCACTGCAGAAAAGAAATTCAAGATCTTAAAAATAAAAAAATAATTTCCAAATCTGGAACCCCTAGGAGTTGTGTTGCTTTCTATGAAAACAAAAATTCCGAAACAGAAAGAGGAACTTCTAGATTAGTAATTAATTATAAATCTTTAAATATAGCTCTGAAATCGAATGATACCCAGAAAAATTATTCTACCATTAAAAAGGAAATTTTGAGCATTATTTTATGCATACAAAAAATTCAAAGTGATTTACTAAATTAATTTTTGTTACTCAGAATTGATTGCAAAAGTGCTAAAGAAGTTTTACAAAAAAAAATTCAAAACCTTGCATCAAAATAGATTTTTGCACGATGGCAAGCGATTGTTAGCATTTTTTATTTCGATATTGAATATATTAAGAGGGAAACAAATTATATTTCAGATTTCTTAACCCATGAATTCCTCCAAAACAGGAGAAAAATTCCCCGAAAATAACTTTCTGATACTGATAACAACTGAGCAATGTCCTACCATTGCCACATGCCCAACTGTTTACGATACCATGATAAGATATCACATAAAACATGTGTGAATCCGAACAGTACTGCAATTATTCAATGTGTGGAGCCTTACTCCAGCAAAGGAAAGAAGAAATCACTCATGCATAAAATAATTCATTAGTTGTTGTACCTCAACAACAAACAAATTTCATTGCTTCCAAGCAACCCACAAGTTTCGTTGATTCCAAGCCTAGAAAACCCTCCAAGGAAGAAAAAGACAAACTCCCTGCTCAAACTCCTGCTGAAAAACCCAATATATGGTATGACACAAATATGAAAGAGGAAAAAGAATTCAAAAATACCATACAGTCTGTGCCTAAAACACCAAAAGATCCTGCTCAGGAGATGAGTACGGAAAACCTTTTACAACTTGTCAAATTCCCAAAACTACATAAGACATTAATGCAATTACATATTCCTAACACATGAAATTATCCAGAGTTCAAGAGAGGTTAAACCCTCTCAAAGTTTTGTTAAATTAGATAAAGGAAAATATTTAAAAATCCTTTCTCAAAAATATTTTTCAAGTTCCCAACTTGTGGTATCACAAGTTGCCATAAAACCAACTTCTGAATTCTTTATAAAATATTCTTTTAAAATATTGTGACTATTGAAAATGATTTTTGATAAAGACCATTTTTTGGCAATCCAAAAATATTTTGGACTATGATGACTTCGCAGCCTGCCTTTTCATTCTTCGAGTGCAGTTCCTTCTTGAGCCTTTTCTTTTTGACTCCTACCAAAGCAAGCGTCTATTCTATAAATCATGAAATATTTTCAAAACTCCCTATATTTATCAAGCTATCCTAGAAGTATCAAGATCAACCATTAAAAAAATATTTTTTTATAAAATAACAAAGATCCCTCATACTCTACTTGCAAAATAGTTAGAGTGATTGCCCCAAGTGATTAAGGAAATGACCTCTCTCAATTCCTTAATTTTCCTGATACCTATAAAAATACCCCATTTTTCGATGTTCCATTTAATTACTGGGATTACCAACACGCTTGATTTAATTCCTTTTTTGTTCAAAATGTCAAACGAGCTCATACCTGGATCTTTTATTTTGATACCTCATGCATTCCATCCCAATTTCCAATTTGATGGAATTCATGGTGGGAATAATTTGGATCCACCTTAGATATTTTAAAACTCCAAATTATTTAATTCTTTAACCTCTTTAAATCCCTCTATAAATCTACCGACGAAGAAAAAAGATTCATGCCCCTAAATCTATTTCATACCAGATTCCATCCGTCGTGGGTATTCGCATGATTCATAGATTACTCTGACAATAAAACACCGGCAATTCAAAGAAGGTTGAAAATAAGATGGTGGGATAGCTTTAAAATACTACTAAGTTTAACCTCATCAAAAGTTCAAGATTGGTTAAGTACTCAAAAAATCATTCATAAATAAATACCATTGCAAACACTGGAGCACACCCAATTTCTTGCCCAAAGATCCCAAATGGCCTCAATACTTACAACGGCAAAAAATCCGAAAGAAATGCAGGCGATAATTATGAAATTTGCACCATCATCGTCATCAAAGCAAGGCTCATCTTCAGAAGAAGAAGATCGTTGATTGATTTGGAAGACGATGCAGTTTTTGGAAATAGTGGATACCAACAACGCCCGAGGGTCTAAGGGGATAACAAATGAAAGAAAATAATTATAAAGAATGAAAAATCAAAAGATATTGAAATATGTAGAAAGAAAACTAAAATAATTATAACTTTTAAATTAAGGTTCCCAAGAGGGAATCCATAATTCAAAAATGATCTACAAGAATTTATGTAATAGGTGGTAGAACCGGCCAAATTTATAACAATAGTTTTAAACATAGGCGGTAGAACCGGCCAAATTTATAATAACAATTGAAACATAATGCAAGAATTTAAAAAGATTAGATGGTATTACCATCCATAATCAAATGCATTAAAAATATCAAAACTTATAAAAATTTAGATCTGAATATTTTGAGGGAATCTTGGGAGTACAATAGCTTTGTGTATTTTGGGGTAAGGTTTCTCTTTCTAGAATTTTCTTAAGGATTTCACTCTCTAAAACTTAGCTTCTTAAAAACTTGGTTTCTAAGGAGAGATGATCTCATTTTATAGAAATTTTACATAACAATTTCGTAAATAGAAAGGGAAAAATACATCATCCATGACATCATTCAAGTGCAAGTGGAAAAATATATCATCATCCACGTGCAAGTTGTCGTTTGACATTTTCTTGCATTATTGTTGGATTTTTTTTTGCATAATTTCTCTACTTTCATTATTATCTATTTGAAAGTATCTTTTGTGACATTTACTATTGTCGGTATTTTGTCCGGACTTTATTGTTGGCGAAGAAGAAGGCAAACTCTGCCTTGCTGATTTTTTCAATTTTTGATTGAGCAGGGGTTCGAACTTTGAACATCGGGATATTCTTTAGCGAATGACAAAAATTAAAAATTCTAAATTTGAAGGACAAAATTTAAAGACCAGTGCCTTTGAAGGGAATCCGCGCAAAAAAAAGATTTTACCTAAGTATCACATAAATTAATTATGAGAAAATATAAGAGATATTTTATACGATATATAGCAAAAGATAAATTCTTGGTTTAAAAAATATAGTTTAGTAGCCCAAGCAGTTGGGCATGGGGCAATGGTAGGACATTGTTGAGTTGCGATCAGTATCAGGAAATTATTTTCTGAGGATTTTTCTCCTATTTTGGAGAAATTCACGGGTTAAGAAAACTGGAATAGAATTTGTTTCTCCCTTAATATATTCAATATCGAAATAAAAAATGCTAAGAATCGCTTGCCATCGTGCAAAAATCTGTTTTGATGCAAGGTATTGAATATTTTTTTTGTAAAACTTCTTTAGCACTTTTACAATTAATTTTGAGTAAAAAATTGATTTAGTAAATCACTTTGAAATTTTTGTATGCATAAAACAATGCTCAAATTTCTTTTTTAATGGTAGAATATTTTTTTTGGGTATCATTCCATTACAATGTTGTATTTAAAGATTTATAATAAATTACTAATCTAGGAGTTCCTCTTTCTATTTCGAAATTTTTATTTTTTATAGAAAGCAGCACAACTCCAAGGGGATCTAGATTTGGAAATTAATTTTTTATTTTCAAGATCTTGAATTTATTTTCTACAATGTTGTTCAAGATCACTATTCATTTGGATCGGCCTAGCTTTTGTTGGAATTTGTCTTTCGTCAATTTTTTTTCTCATAAGGCAGATCTACGATATGTTGCTTTCTATTCTAAAAAGCATTTGGAATATCAGAGCATATCTCGTTTCCAATTTTTTTTTTTGAAGTTTAGATATATTTTCTTTAACTTCTGGTGTTTCTAATTGTGTATTTAATCTTTTGAAAGAAAATCATTTCTCGGTTCTTGTAGGTAATATATTTTTTCTTATATTTTTGCATTTATACTATCTTCGTGGATTGAACTAGCTCTTATTATATTAAGGTCTCTAGTTTTTTATTTTGTTATAAAATGAAATTTTAATTTTCATGTTATTTAATTTAAAAGATATAAAATCATTATTTACCTTATATGGGGTGATAAGATTCATAAAAGGTGTTCCTAGAATGATTGAATTATGTATATCTTTTACTAAGACAAATGACGTTGCTATAGAAACTCCATCATTTATAATTGCCACCTTAGTTTTACATTTAATTTCCAATTTAGAATTATTAGCGGCTGGTAATTTTTCATGAGTTTCTTTCTGGAGATTTATTGGTACTATACATGTTTTTATGCAATTCAAATCTGCTCCTGTATCAAAAAGGGCAACTGTTTTATATTTAAAATTTTCTGAGAAATTAAGAATCATCTTTATTAGGTATTTCTTAGATGTAATTTGTCTTAATACACTAAGAAAGTCTTCCGAGACTTCTTCTAAATTTTTTATTTCTTTTTCAATATCTTCTTCAGGTTCTATGGATTTTCATAATCAGAGTTTTCAGAATCAGAGCTTTCTTGCATAGATTTTGAAAGGATTATTTTTATTAACTCAAAATCTTGTTTTTGTTTTTGTTTTAATTCTTTTATTTCTGATTTTACTTGTTTGATTTCTTTTTGTAGTTCTTGAACTGTTACTTCCTTACTTTCTTTTATCCTTTTCCCCCTTCCTAAGATGGTAGTTAAGTCATAAGTATTTTTAGATGTGTATTAACTAAAGACCCTTGCGTGAAAGGATTATTGAAAGGATTATTTTTATTAAATCAGAATCTTTTTTTTTCTGTGAAAGACTTTAAGAGTTTATTTAAATATATTTTTTGATGTTGGGTATCTATGTATTTTACCATGTCTAACATGAATTCCCGGTCTTTAGTTAATACACATATACATTTTTTTCCAGGATATTCATATGAACTAGTTGTCACCAATTCATCTACTTGAAGAGGTTCATTATCTTCTGTTGATAGAGAAGAAAACTCTTCAGATTCTGTTTCAGTATTTGAGTCAGAAGAATCTATTAAGAGATTAGAGATTTTTTGAACTATTTCTTCATCTAATTTTAATTCTTGTAATTTTTTTATTCATTTTGCAGTATTTCGAAGTATGTCCCTTTTTATTACACATGTAACATGTAATATCTTTGTACCTAGATTCATACTTCTTAGAATTTCTTTTATTTTTGGATTTGTAAAGAGATTATTTATAACATTCTTCACTAGTTCTGAAGTTTTACTTCCTATATTCTTTTTGTGTTTTCCTATGTGGTTTTCTATAGGTTTTACTATAGTTTCTGTACAGTCTAGAGAAGGTTAATTTTTGGAATTTATATCAAATTGTTGACAGAACGAACCTAGATCTAACCAAGTTCTTTTTAGTTCTCATTTTAGGTGTTTTTGTAGTTTTAGATCTTGGCATATTTTTAATCCTCCTTGTTGGGCTATACTGACTAGTTGTCCGTATGTGAATTCACTATAAGGTATTATTTGTTTTTCACATATTTCCCTAATTTTATTTCTAAATTTGTCTTCTAAGAGGGTAGGCAATCCTGCTAAGAATTTTTTCTTTTCAAAATGGTTGGTTGTAATCTTCTCTAAGCATTACTCTAGTTAAAAATGTGTTTTTGTACCATTGAAAATCACTTAGTTTTTTTACATTTTATATTTGAAAGTAATTCGGAATTTTTATCTTTCGGATGGGAAGAATCACTTATGAAGTTTAATTAGATTGTCAGTATCAAGGTTGACACTACATCTTGTAGGGGCTCTTATTTTTCATCTAAGATTGGTGTTCATTCTTCATCAGTTTTATGGCGTATAAGATATCTTCTTGTTGTTGGCTAGTGAGATAGTTATCCCACCATCCTTTTAATTGATCAGAGAATCTTGCGATAAGCAGTTCCGCTATGGGAATCTTGGGCACCATTTTGTGTTTTATAGGCATTTGCGGCCATGGTAATTTGTTGAAGAAAGCTAAGAATATTATATTCAGTCATCCCATCTATGTTCCAATAATATATGGAAGAGGCGTAAAATCGGGATTGAGCTAAGGGTTTTACTATTCCTAAAATTGGAGCTTGATTTATTTGTAGTTGTTGTTGTGTTGGTTGTTTTCAATTAATTTTATTAATTAAGGGTGTTGTATTTAGGAATTGTTCTAAGGCTTCACTATTATCAGAATCATGTGTCAAAGTTGTTATTTTGTGACTTGATTGTGGTGTATCTAGGGGTGGGCGTAAATCGGTTCGGTTCGGTTTTGTATCCGAAAAATATGAATCGAATAAAAATTATTTAAAAAAAAATCGAATACAACTTTTTGAAAAAAAAAAACCGATATGTTCGGTTTATATGCCGAACGTATCGGATTATATCGGTTTTTTCTAGTCGGCCGGGCCGGGGATTTTTTTATTTTTTTAAAAAAATTGAATTTCCAAAACTGAAATTGACATTCACACCTACACTAGCATGAAATTTCGACGTTGAAATCTATTGTGTATCGTGAGATGTTTACTAAATGAAAAGGAAAATTAGAAATCGATTTGGGGGAAAACACAAATTGATTGGGAAAACAGACGTTTTTCTAAAAATTAGTTGTGCCAAACCGCCTTTTGGCAGTTTGACCGGCCCCATCTCGAAAAAATACGCAAAATCAAAAAACAAAATCGAGTAAAACGGACATCCGAGCGCAGAGTTATGACCATTTAAAGTTTTATCAATTTACAACTACTTTTTCTCCCTACATTTTATGTCAATGCTTCCGTGATATGTTAATCAAGTTCATGTCTCATGCGACTTCCATAAAAGCTTCATAGATTAGATACAATGACTATGATTCAAGAGATAGTAGTAGCCTAAAATAAAAAATAATAAAATATATATATTTAATTCATTTTTTCGGTTCGGTTTTTCAAAAAATCGGTGAGAAAAAACCGAACCGAATTTCAGTTCGGTTTGGTTTTTTCGATTCTTCGGGTTTTTTGCCCACCCCTAAGTGTATTTGGGACAATAGGTTCTGTATTAGAGCTACTAGATGTCCCAATTTTACTTAATTGATCTTGTTTAACCTTACTAAATTCAGACTTATTTTGTTGAATGTTTTTAACACTATCTTTATATACCTGAAAGGGTTTAAAAATTGGGCTTTTTAATTTTAGTTTTGTAGATTTTTCCGGGGAATCCATAGTGAGTAAAGGTTATTTTTGTATGTGTTTTTTCATTCTATCTAATTATTTTCCTATAGAATTTAAATTAATATTTATAAAATTATTTTGTGCTAGAATGAATTTTATATTAGTTTTTTCATCATCTGCTGGATTTTTAATAGGAATTGCTTCTATAGGGAGACCATGTATATTAAACTTAATGTCTTGTAGAGGAGGGTGGTTAGATTGAATTTTTCTAGTGTCGGCTAGGGTCTCCCATTCTGGTGTTTTATTCCTAATTGTAATAGGGTTTACTGATTTTGAAAAAGGATATTCTATGGAATTTTGAGAAGAATATATATCAAATCAGTCGAAGAATAGAATGTTTATTCTATTTTCATCTATAAATTCATAAAAGTTTTCTTATATTTGTTTCCTAGTATCTAAAAAGTTTTGAAAGAACCAAGTTTTTTTTCCTAAGTTATGTTTTCCATAAAAGTCTTCACGTAGGAATTTTTTATATACTTGGAATTCTTTTTCTAAAACTCCAATTTCGTTTACTATATTTTATGTTGTTGAGGAAAATATTGGACTAGTAGGTTCTTGATCTGGTTGTTGAACCTCTATTTTTTCTCTAGTAGTAGAATTTTCATATACAAGTCTTGGTATTTCATTGGTGTAGTCTACGTTTCTTAAATTTGGCAAATCTGACATAGAATGTCTAGATTTTATTTTATAAGGTGTGTTTATTACTGAAGAAATTTGTGAGACTCTTCCTAAATTCAGAGTTTCTATAGAACATGTATCATCGTATCTATTACTCATAAATTTTCTAGGGAATGATAGACTAACTCTACCATCTTGTTATTGAGTTATTTCTTTAAATTGAGTATTTGGTTGGGAAGTTTCTATGAGTTTCAGGTTTAACTACTCCTTCCAAGATCCATTCATCTGGTAGGGTAATATCCTTTCATTTAATAGGTCTTGGTATTACAGTGTTAGATCTGAAAAGATATGTCTGTAATAATAACGTTTCACCTTTTTTGCTATGGTATCTGACTTTTGTAGCAAAAGTAGAAAGCATAGCTTTGTAATGGATTCTGAAGATTATTGCTACTAGAATTGATCCTTCAATCATTTGGTAATTATAAGTTTTTATTTGTAAGACAAGAGATTTTAGGATATTTTTGTCATTAAGAGATACTGAAAAGTTTGGATAACAATAAAAAGAGATTGGCCCCGTGCAGAGGTTAGATTTAACTGAACTTAATAAGGAGTCCTCAAAGTTAGTGAATCTAACATCTCTTAAGATCACAAGAATTGAAGTATTTGATATTTCTTTAGTTAAAGATTTTATCCCTACTTGAACTAAGCCATATGGATGTATGTATAGTTTCTTTCCTTATGTTTCTTCAATGAGTCTTGAGAAAGTAATTTGATTGTTTCAAAGGGTTTTGCTAATTGATTATCTCTTTCTTCTGCTTTAATTTTGAAATCTATTTTAAAAAATTGGTATTTGGAATATTTGTAAATTTGATCTCTAGTCACTCTCGGTGTTTTCCAATTATCTATCGATTTTTCAAAGTCTTGTATAACTATTTCCTCAGAATTTATTATTTTCTTGGAATCCATGGAAGATGTTGAAGCAAAGTTAGAAGAAGTAGTTCTATTGAAAAACGCATCCATTTTTATAAAATCTTATTTTTGAAATTTAAGTTCTTTCTACAATCCTAAGCTATTCATGGAGTTGACCGTCTTCCATAATGACTTACTACCCGGACCTTCCTAGGCAAAAACACTCGAAAGAGCCTAGGACAAGAATTTTGTAAATTTGAACAAATTTTTCTATAATCTCTACCCCCTTGGCTCCTTAAGGCAAACTTTGTCTTACAAACTCCAAACAATGCCTTGCAATTTTTTTTTAGTTTTTGCCTGAGCGAGAGTTCGAATCCAAAAATTTTAGGTGAAGGAAAAAAATTTAAAAAATTTAATTTTTAATTTGAAGGCTAAAAATTAAAGACCACTCAAAATAAGGACATTCCTGCGGCCCAGGCAAAATTGAGTAACCTTTTGGTTACACACAACCTGTTTATTGTTTTAAGATTTGTTGGGTTATAATTGGGCCAGAAAATTTTGCCCATAGGATTTATTTGGACGAAAAGCTAGGCCCGTTAACTTTGTGAAGCCCATTTAACCAGTTTAATATTCAATTTCTATACAGTCCACTAACACAACAAAATGAGGGTGTTTGGTGTGTGTGGGTGTGGGGGGTGGGGATGGCAAATTCAACAATTCATATACATTTGGGTAATTAATGCGTTTAAATGTTAGTATTAATATGTAACTGATCAACAAAGGAAGTACAATTTTTTATATCAACATAACATAGTCATAAAAATATGTAGAGGTTTTTTGTCTTATCCACCATGGTGGCAATGGTGATTATTAGCAGCGCCATCAGCGTAGCCTCTACCACACAAGCATTGTCGCCCCTGACGGGATGTACTTCGAGGGATTGTCCGACAATTGTACTAATAACGTTTCACAATCTTGTGCTCATGAAGCTGCCCCGGCCCTATTTAAGTACAAAAATGTCACGCTTGTTCATAGTGGTTTGAATGTCACGCTACTTTTGTTAAGTTTCTTGTTCGTTTGCCAGAGTTCAAGGAGAAATCTAAATTGATTTTGGCGAATAGTATACATGTTTTTGCCGGTTGTGTAGACATCGTCATGGAAAAAATCCTCACTGAAAAATTAGTCTAGTTTTTCCTTGGGAATTTAGCACTTTTAGTGCCTCAAATATTGAGAAATTTTGATTTTGGTCTTTATAATTTTTGGTTAAGCACATTTAACTTTCAAATAATTTATATGTGCACTTTTGATCCTTTTGACTATAAATTTTCTCAAATTTAGTGAGTTACTAAGTGATAAACCATTCAGTTAACGATGTGCTATGTTATTTTCTTACAATTACTACACATTTGAAGGTAATATAATTCTAAATATTATCTACACATCGCATTTTCCTTTATAAAGGACCAAAAACATATGCATTTTTGTTAATTTTAGGTTAGATGTGCTTAACAAAATACTGCAAAAACCAAAATCACAATTTATAATTGATGAATCAAAAGTGCAATTATGTGTTGTTTCCTTAATTTAAAATCGTTTTGTTTACTAGACAGCAATTTTCACTTTCCTATTTTAGCTTTGTCAACTTTCTTCCATTGGGTACAAAATTTTCAGTCACTTAATTGATCTTTGAGAATGTAGTCTGTCTATCTCAAAGAAAGGAGTTGATGGAAAAATAATTCCTACTAGTGAACAGTAGCGGAGCTAGGACTTTCACTTAGGGAATTCAAAATATGAAAAAGTAAACATACAAAGCCGTCGAAAATGATTTAACATGTACATACTAATTTTAACCTTATATATACAATATTCATCGAAGAGGGTTCGGAAGAATCCCCTTGCTCTCACCTGGTTCCGCCCCTGCTAGCGAAGGCTAATATCCCTTTCATCTTTTCCTAAAGTTCTTTTTCATTTTCTCAAAAAAAGGAAGGGGAGGAATAGAACGTATCCTCAAGTTCAATATAAAGTCAATATAAAACCTAAACGATAATATATTTCGTTTACTTTTTAAGAATTGTCCATAAAAAAATGCATGAGCCTAATACAACTTGGCTTACAAAACAAAATAACAAAGAGATTGAAGTAATATAATTAAACATCACTTGCTAAGATAGGGGGAGATGCACCTATATAGCTGCGGGTTTCTATGAATTCGATACTTTTGACAAAGAAAATAAATTTACGTGCAAACATTTATTAAGATTACAATGAATAGTAGGGTTGAAATCATTTTTTAAAGTTAAACCCATAAAAGTTAAATTCTAAATTCGCCTCGGAAGAAAGTCGCCATACACTAGAATCAGGAATTTAAGTAAACAAAAAAATGAATCCTCTTTAATAGTCATACTAAACATTATGTTCCAACCGAGGCTTGCAAATATGTCTAGCCTAATTACAAAAAAAACATATAAAATTGTCTAGCCTATAAACTAAATATATTTACATGGTTTGGTTCAACTTTTTCTTATTCAATACCAAAATTGTTTTAAGTCAGTTTGATTTAATTTTTTGATTAAACCCCCTAATCGCGACACCCTGTTCTTTCCCTTGCACTGCCTCTTTAAAGACCCTCCACCGCTTGATCTTTACAAAAATAGTTGACTGAATTTACTGTTTACTTTTTCTAGTCGGTATACATATATTAAACACTTATTATATATAATTATACATATATTATACATGAATAATGTAGAATTGTATTAATCTCCCTTGGGGAACCTTTCTCATTAATACAATATATATATATAGTGTACAGTGTGGAATCCTCATACAATAGAGATCCTATATCTATCATAATTACACAAGACTAAATATGGTTAAATATAATACAATGTACATGTGCTAATACACCCCCTCAGTCAGAGCGGGAGGATGTCGGACGCTAAGACTGGATCTAAAGTCGAGAAAGAGTTGTCTAGGAAGGCCTTTTGTGAATACATCTGCATACTGATATGAAGAAGGCACATGCAACACCTTGACATGACCGAGAGCAACCTTCTCACGAACAAAGTGGATGTCCATCTCAATGTGCTTGGTTCGCTGATGTTGAACCGGATTATGAGATAGATATATGGCGGATATGTTATCACTATAAACCAACGACGCCTTACATAATAGACACTGAAGCTCCAAAAGAAGGATTCAGAGCCAACATATCTCAGCAACAACATTAGCAACGCCTCTATATTCTGCTTCTGCACTCAAACTGGATAATGTGACTTGTCTCTTGGCAGACCAAGAAATAAGGTTATCCCATAAGAACACACAGTAGCCTGAGGTGGAGCGTCGCGTGTCCGGACCACCTGCCCAATCAGCATCTGTATAGGACAACAACTTGATCGGTGTTGAGGGATATATATGCAAACCTTAATCAAGTGCGCCCTTAACATATCAGATGATACGTTTAATGGCAGTAAAATGAGGCTCCCTGGGCATGCATGAATAAGCATACATGTTGAACATCATAAGCAATATCAGGCCTGGTGAAAGTGAGGTATTGTAGTGCACCTGCAAGACTCCTGTATATAGTGGGTATCTGACACTGGATCACCATCCAAAGCACTAAGCTTTGATTTAGAGTCAACTGAAATGGACATGATCTTGTAATTTGCCATTTTAGCCCTGTACACAATCTCATCTGCATACTTACGCTGACAGAGAAATATAGTATCTACAGATCTAGTCACTGAAATCCCTAAAAAAATAGCTCAACTTCCCCAAATCAATCATAGCAAATTCAGTTTTGAGAAGTGTAATAATCTTATTTTTCAAAATATCAGAGGAGGCAGTAAGAACAATATCATCCACATACAACAACAAATAAGCAATGCTACTACCTCGGTAAAATATAAATAAATGATTATCACACTTGTTGCATACAAACCCAATGTGCATAATGTACCGTGCAAAGCGATCATACCACGCTCGAGGGGCATGTTTCAAACCATAGAGTGACTTACAAAGATGACAGACATACTGAGGGGCTGCCGGATGGACAAAACCAGGCGGCTGGTGCATATAAACAATTTCTTTCAAATCCCCGTGTAGAAATGCATTCTTGACATCAAGTTGATGGATCGGCTAGTGCTTACCCATAACAATACTTAGAATTATGTGAATGGTAGCCAGTTTAACAACCGGACTAAAAGTCTCACCACAGTCAATACCCTCTTGGTGATTGGTGCCATTAGCCATAAGTCTTGCCTTATATCTCTCAAGATCACCATTGTCTTTGTATTTGTAGCGAAAAAGTCACATGCATCGGATCACATTCACCCCCTCCGGTCTAGGAACCAAATCCCAAATGTGATGTTTTGTTAAAGTATTAAATTTCTCTCACATGGCTGCATTCCAATTTGGGTATAGTTTGGCCAATTTCGAGTTTTTGGGGATATGGTTTGTGTGGATAGGTTAAATTGGATTTTGTTTTTGAAAATCTCGTGTTGGGCATGAGTTTCCATATGGTGCGAGGGGGCAGGGATATGTGGGTAGGTCTGCTGGATGTCAGGCCAAGGTGTGGGTTCGGGATTGCGTTCTAGTTTGGTAATGGTATCTGTGCGGTGTCGGTGGTTGGGTTTGGAAGTGGGTGCAAGTCGATGGGGGTGACACAGTTCAGAGGGTGTGGACTGGTGGTAGCAAGTGGTGGTGATGTCGGGTTTGGGTTGTCGTTGATGTTAAAGTACTGGTGGGGTGGTGCTCGATCTGGGTTGGGTTGGTCGATCGGAGTTGCGGTGGTGTATGATGGTGACACAGGGACTGGTCGGTGAGTGGGGGTGCGGTAGTGGTATGTGACTGAGAGAAGGTCGGCTGACTGCCGGGGATAACAAGGGTTATCAACGGTGAGAGAGAATCAGATGACTGACTGACAGGGGAGATCTGGACAGCCGGTGGTGGAGAAACGAAAGATCATGCCATTAGCCGCACAAAATTTATGAAATGGGGAATTATTAAACTCACGACTATTATCACATTTAAATGATTTGATATTTTTTTCAAATTGCATTTTAACCAGTGTACGAAGCTCAACAAATTTGGAGAACACTTGAGATTTGAGTTTGAGTTTGAGTGGGTATACCCAAAGAAAGTGAGAGAAATCATCCAAAAATACTGATAATATTTGTGGACTAAATTGCTAGTTATGAGAGATGTTCATAAATCAGCATGAATAATATCAAAGGGAGAGAAAGTAGTACTCTTAGAAGTCGTAAATGGTAGTCTAACGTGTTTCCCTAACTGACAAGAAGAGCAACTACAAGAAAGGTTCCCTTTGTTACATTGAATTAAATTTTGATTTCTAAGAGAATAAAAAACATGAGAACCCGAATGACCAAGTTTACTATGCCACGTTGAGGGAGATATGGTTGTTAGAACGGTGGGAGGAGTGACAGTAACAGCGGATGTGGGTAGGAAAGGATATAGGTCCCCCTCACTATTGCATCTTGTAAGGAGTTTTCCGGTACAGAGGTCCGTTACAGAAAATCCAAACGGGTCAAAATTAATTGAGACATAATTATCGGTGGCAAATTGTCTAACAGAAATTAGATTTTGATGATGTGTGGGGCATAAAAGATGTTTTTAAGAGAGAAGTGGGGATGCGGTGGTGGGGTAAGGGTGTGGCCAAATTCTTGAATTGGAATGCGATGACCGTTACCGACCATAATAGACCGCGAAGTATTTAAATTTTGCAGTTGAGTAAGATTACCAGAATTATTGGTGAGGTGAGACGTGACGCCCATATCTATATACCACGCATTATCGGGCTACCGAGGAGTCAATGTGGCGAAAGCCTGGCCGAAATTGGATTGGAGAGGGCCTAGAGAGGACTGTTGAGCTCCAATCAATTGGGCCTGAGGAAGCTGGACTCCATGTTGGGTCGCAGGAAGCTGGACCGAATAATGGAGGCCCAACGACTAGGCTGGTCTGGTCTGCTTGGCTGCTTGAGGGTGGTCCTGTTGGATGTGGCCCATCTTCTGTGTGCCCAGGCAGTAGCTGGACGCCTACTGCCTCCAGTGGCTCGCCTGAGCACTTCTGCCACCACTGTAGCGGTGGTTGCTGCCATAACCACAGTCGTTCTCTATTAGGGCTAGTATCAGCCGTATACAAGGTGTATCACGACTTGAGATAACTGTATATGCGTAGTATACAGTGGCTGGAGAAGTATGTCAGCCGTATACAGGTGTATATCGGCGTGTATGTGTTGTATACGAGAGGTATACAACTCGTTGAAGAGATATGGAGGGAAATAGGGCGGTATATCAGTGATATATTGGGTGTATACAAGGTTGTTTGTAGAATATAAGGGCTGGACAACAATATATCAGCGTATATCAGATGTATACCGGGTGTATACATGCAGTTTGGTGCCGGAAAAGGACGGGAATGTCGGCCAAATTTTAGGTTTTAGGTCGGGAAGGATTATTGGCTCTTGATACCATGTAGAATTGTATTAATCTCCATTGGAGAGCCTTTCTCATTAATACAAAATATATATATATGGTGTACAATGTGGAATACTCATACAATAAGGATCTTATATCTACCATAATTACACAAAACTAAATATGGTTAAATATAATACAATGTACACGTGCTAATAAATAATACATACCTTATACATCCACTAGCCACTTTTAGTTTTAAGTGGTTGTTGGGCGACTACTTAATTAAGTTAATTGTTCATAAACATTTAAATAAGCATTTTCTATTTAAATATTTGTAGCTGCGGAAAAAGGATAAATTAGCTTTATCTTGTTAGCTACTGAAGACCAAAGCTACATTTTCTACTAGTAGGAAATTAAAATAATGCAGTATATACAAATTGATGAGTGGTTGAACTTTGAGCCAATAACATCTAAATGGTAAACTCAAAAAGAAAAGAAAAACTAACGCTCTATGTTCAACATTGTAACATTAATATTCTTGACATTTAATTGTAAGTTAAAGTCCACACATCAATAACCATACGGTAGTCAAAGATACATTGAAACAGAAAAATAAATAAATCTCAAATCGTTCTTTATAAATATCAACCTTCTAAAGAAATTATATAAACCAATATTGAGCATTAAATCCACACCACACCACACATAATGGCAAGACTCAATATTTTCTCCTCTTTGATAGCAATTTTGATAATTTCTAGTGCAATTCCTGCCCTTTGCAAATCCCAACATCACGAAAAACACCATCCACCAACAATCCCACCTTCATCACAAAAAGAAGATGCACGTGACGAATACATGAATAGTTTACCAAAAGATTTAATAAAAGTTGTACAGAATTGCCTGCTAAATGTGGTGAAAAAGTTGTAGATGTCATATTTGAGAAGGAAAATGTTGACAAGAAATGTTGTCATGATCTTGTTGGAATGGGAAATAAGTGTCTCAAATCTTTGATAAAGGTTTATATTGGATTGAATGAGGTTAAGGATAAGATTGATCCTAAGGTTATAAGTCCAATGCTAAAGAAGTTTTCAACAAGTGTGATGCTCAAGATAAGAAGAACAAGCATCATTCCACCTATTCACCTCCAATACTACCATGAATTTTAAATTAGTCTGCTCCTGTTCGGACTCACTCAATAGAAAGAAATCAGATTTAAAGTTTAGAGTTCATGTGATGACTGATTCAAAATAATAAACATGATCTATTTATATATTTTTATTATTTTCTTCTTCGCATATGTAAAAGTTGAACTTGTTCAAGATGTGTCTCTTTTTAAGAAAAGAAATTTTTGTTATTTAACGTGTAATAATTTTATAACGAGTCAAATTTAAACTTGTAGTTTGCATGGTATTAAATTACTGGTAGAATAAGACTTCGATGTTTTGTGATAGTCAGAATGTTATTTGTGTTACTAAGAACCATATGTTCCACGAACGGACGCACATTGAAGTAATGTAGTAAATTCTGAAATTTTGAACATGTAAAAGAAGATTGAAGAAGTGTTCTTGTTGATCATCATTTGGAATTTACTTGGATAATAATCTTCATTTTCAACAAGTGACCTATTTAGAGAATTACTATCACTTAAGATTATAATTCACTATAAATATTTGCCTATTAAATGTGGTGAAAATGTTGTATATGTCAAACATGTGAAAGGAAATGTTGACGAGAAATGTTGTCATGATCTTGTTAGTATGTGATATAAATGTTACAAATCTTTGATGAAGGTTTATATTGGATTGACTGAGATTAATGATAAGATTGTGTTGTCGTTGATGCATCATTCTAACCAATCACTTCCGGTTCTACCTTGAATTTTAAGCAGAGGAGAATTCAAAGTTAGAGTAATGGCGATCGGTTCAAAATAAATGTGATCTATTTATATAGTTATATTCTCCTTTTTGCATATGTATAAGTCGAGCTCGCGGAACTCGTTCCAAATATGAATGGCCTTTACAGAAAAAAAAAACATTATTTAACGTATAATAATTTTATAATGCTTGAAAGATAGAATAAGGTACCTTAAATATACATCTATCATAATTACAAAATATACAGAGAATATTCGGAGAATATTCGCTAATACTCCCCCTCAGACGGAGCGGGAGGAGGCCGAACGCTAAGGCTGGATCGGAAGTCGGTGAAGAGCTGTCGCGGTAGTCCCTTTGTGAAGATGTCTGCATACTGATAAGAGGAAGGCACGTGTAAAATTTTGACCTGACCACGGGCAACCTTCTCTCGCACAAAGTGGATATCCATCTCAATATGCTTAGTCCGCTGATGTTGGACCGGATTATGAGACATATAGATGGCGGATATGTTGTCACAATAGACTATAGACGCCTTGCGGAGTGGACACTGGAGCTCTAAAAGAAGATTTCGGAGCCAACATATCTCAGCAACTACATTAGCAACACCGCGATATTCTCGCCCAAAGACTTTCGAGCGGGATAGTGTGGCACGCCTCTTGGCGGACCATGAGATAAGATTATCCCCAAGAAATACACAAGACTGAGGTGGAGCGGCGTGTGTGCGGGCATCCCGCCCAATCTGCATCCGTGTAGGCAAGTAACTTGGTTGGGGCAGAGGGGTATAAGTGTAATCCAAAGTCTAGTGTGCCCTTAACGTATCTGATAATACGTTTGAGGGCGGCAAAATGGGACTCTCGGGGGTCGTGCATGAACAGACACACCTGCTGAACGGCATATGTAATATCAGGCCTAGTGAATGTAAGATACTGAAGAGCACCTGCTAGACTCCGATATAGAGTGGGATCAGAAACTGGCGCACCGTCATTGGCACTAAGCTTGGATTTGGAGTCCACCGGAGTTGGCATAATTTTACAATTTGCCATCTTGGCCTTGTACACTATCTCTTCTGCATACTTACGCTGACATAAGAACATAGTGGCTGCAGATCTGGTTACCGATATACCTAAAAAATAACTTAGCTTGCCCAAGTCAGTCATAGCAAATTCAGTTTTGAGTAGAGCAATGATTTCATTCTTCAAACCGTCAGATGAGGCAGTAAGAACAATGTCATCGACATATAATAGCAAATATGCAGTGTTGCTACCTCGGTGAAAAGTGAAGAGAGAGTTATCACACCTGCTACATACAAAACCAATCTGCAAAAGATACGACAAAGCGATCATACCAAGCGCGGGTGCCTGTTTGATCCATACAATGACTTTCCGAGACGACACACAAATCAAGTGAGCTACCGGATGAACAAAGCCAGGAGGTGATGCATGTACACGCCTTTTTCAAATCCCCATGAAGGAATGCATTCTTGACATCAAGTCGATGAATTGGCCAATGCATGCCCATAGCAATACACGAGAAACGATCAGAATAGTGGCCGGTTTAACAACCGGACTGAATGTCTCACCACAATCAATACCCTCCTGCTGATTAGTGCCATTGGCGACTAGTCTTGCCTTATACCTCTCTAAGTCACCACTGTCTCTGAACTTGTGCCGAAATAGCCACATACACCGGATAATATTCACACCTTCGGGTCTAGGTACCAAATCCCAAGTGTTCTGCTTGGTTAAAGCGTTAAATTCCTCGCACATGGCCGCATTCCAATTTGGGTCCAGTTTTGCTAGTTTTGGATTTTTTGGAATGAGTGATAAGGTTTGTGTGGAGAGATTGAAGTGAACCTTGGGTTTGAAGATCCCGTGTTGTGCACGAGTCTCCATACGATGAGACGGCAGTGGCGGTGGATCGGGGCTGGGAGGTTGCTGGTCCACTGGTTCTGTACAAGTGGGCGTGATTCACCGGGTGGTTTCGGTGACTCGGCCGGGGTTGTAGGGGTGAGCAGGGAGTCTGTTGGGGTGGTGCCGACGATGGCGAGGCTGGCCGGAACAGTGAAATTTCTTTGTTGGTATAGATTTTGGATGATCGGGGACAGACTTGGTTCATCGAGAAAGATGTAATCGGTGGTCTGAAATTTCCGGAGATTTTAAAAAGGAAAGGTTGTCTCATCAAAGGTGGCATGACGGGAGACGATGATTTTGCAAGTAGCAATGTTATAGCACAAGTAGCCCCGATGATTAGGAGATAGACCAAGGAAGACACATGACAGAGTGCGAGGTGCAAGTTTGTGAGGTGCAGTGGAGACCATGTTGGGGTAGCATAAGCATCCAAAAATACGTAGGTGATCATATGATGGTAGCCTACGGTATAAGATTTTGGTAGGGGTCTTGTTTTGGAGTGTGCTAGTTGGTAAAATATTAAGAAGGGATTCTACCATTTTGACAGCATAGACCCAAAAAGGCGGTGGTAGGCAGGCATGAAACAGAAGTGTGCGAACCATGTTATTGATGGTACGTATAATTCTTTCTGCCTTTCCGTTTTGGGAAGAAGTATAGGGACAAGAAAAACAAAAAACCATACCTTGTTTAGAACAGAAATTGTGAAATGTCGAGTTATTAAATTCACGTCCATTATCACATTGGAATGATTTGATAGATTTTTCAAATTGTGTTTTAATGAATTTGTGAAACTCGAGGAATTTTGTAAAAACTTCAGATTTGAATTTCAGTGGGTAAATCCAGATAAAATGTGAAAAATCATCCAAGAATACTAGATAGAATTTATGACTCAAAGAACTAACAATCGGAGATGTCCACAAATCAGCATGAACAATATCAAAGGGAGAAAACGTAACACTGTTTGATGACATAAATGGAAGACGAGTATGTTTGCCTAGTGGACAAGAAAAACAGTGTTGGGCAATTTTTCCATTATTACATTGAATACGCTTAGAAGTCCTAAGAAAAGTAAAAACTGGGTCTCCGGGGTGTCCGAGTCTGTTGTGCCAAGTGGAGGGAGAGATTGCCGCAAGGGATAGAGGTGTTTGCGGTCTGACAGCGGAAGATTGAGTGAATGGGTAGAGGTCTCCCACACTATTGTGGCGTGTAAGAATTTTCCCGTATTGAGTTCTTTCACGTAAAAACCAAAAGGGTCAAATTTCGGCATACGTAATTATTGCTAGTGAATTTTTTAACAGAGATTAAGTTTTTAATGATGTTAGGTGTGTATAGGACGTGGTTTAGGGAGAAAGGCGGGTGTGTATGTTTGGTGTGTGTGTTACCGTAACCTTCAATTGCAATGCGATGACCATTGCCGGCGATAAATTGAGGACACTTTAACCGACGTAGTTGAGATAGGTTACTTGACGGCCGGGTGAGGTGAGATGTGGCTCCGGTGTCCATGTACCAATTGTCGTCAGCCGCTGAAGGTTCACGGTGGTGTAGGGCCAGCCCCAAATCCCGGTCGGGGGCGGGATTTCTTCTTCTTTATTCTTTGCGATTCTTCTTCTTTGCGATTCTTCTTCTTCTTCTTTGCAGTCTTCTTCTTCTTCTTGCTGATCTTGATCTTTAGTCTTCTTCTTCTTTGCAGTCTTTCTTCTTTGGTGGGTACAACCAGGTGGTCTTCTTCTTCTTCTTTGGACATCTTTGTGATGGTGGTTCTTTCTTGGCGGCGCTTGATGTTGCCATCCCGTCAACGGCTAACGCCTTTTGATTATGTTCCTCTTGTTTAGCACGTCTAGTTTCTTCCAACAATAGTTGTGAATGTGCCTTGTTGAAACTTGGGAGAGGGTCGGCTTGTTGAATCATTGTTGCGAGTATGTCATATTCACCTTTCGGTAAACCCGCAACAAGTTGAAGCACCATCTTGGTTTCTGAAACAGAACTCCCGACGTTGGATAGTTGATCGGTTATGAGTTTCAGTTGCTTACAATATTCGGACATGTTGTTAAAATTCTCGAGGCGGGTATTGTTGAATTGCTCTTCCAAATACACAGGCCGAATATTTTTATTGTCCTGAAAGATTTCTTCTAGCCGGACCCAAAGTTCACGTGCCGTAGCACCTGTTTTCATGATAGTGCATAACAGATCTTTGGAGATGGTGCCGTAGATCCATTGTTTGACGATGGCGTCAAGACGACGCCAGATTGAGTCTGTAACATCGGTGGGACGAGGAACATATTCATCAATGTGATCGAGCACGTTGTATGCACATGCATGAATGTAGAATAGTTCCATCCACATGGAATATTGACAGTCTTCTTGGTCAAGAATTATAGGGATAAAATTCTTGATGTTGTTAACGGCGAATGCCGGATGAAAAGAAGATACTGAACGTTGAGAGGGGTTTTCAAGTGTGCCAGTGGATGAAACGAAATTTGTGAGGGAAGACATGGTTGCCGCCTGTCGAGGGAAGGGAATTTTCTGGTTTTGCCGAAATATGGAGGAAGAAACCAGAATTTTTTTTTCCTGTGAAAGCAGAAAAAAAATTCTGATTTCGGCCGGGAATGAGGATTTAGGTTTTAGGCTCTTGATACCATGAAAGATAGAATAATTTCCCTTGGGGATTCTTTCATTATTCACAATATATATAGCTGTACAAAGGTTGATTCCTAATATGGTACGAATCATAACTTACCTTACAAAGGTTGATTCCTAATACAATTAGAATCCTAAGTTACCTTAAATATACATCTATCATAATTACAAAATATACAGAGAATATTCGGAGAATATTCGCTAATAATGCTAAATATGTCAATTACACGGTGTTGAATTACTCATATAGTAGATTATCTTTTTTTTTTTGGCATGAAGGAAAAAAATTATTTTTGGTGATCATCTGAAATTTATTTAGATAGTATTCTTCATCTAAGACGAGTTCCATATTGAGAGTGTTAATAGTCTCACATCGAACATGGAATGGAAATATGGACTCCTTATATTAACTTGAACAATCCTCACTTTACAAGCTAACTTTTGGGGTTGAGTTAGGCCCAAGATCCATTCTTTACATGGTATCAGAGTCAGGTCCATTCCAATTCTTTGTTCACCGATGTTGGCGTGTGGGGGAGTGTTAAGAGTCCCACATCGGATATGGAATGGGAACATGAAATCCTTGTATGGATTTGGACAATACTTACAAGCTAGCTTTTATGGTTGAGTTAGAACCGAGATCCATTCTTTACAAAGCCTCCTACAAGTCAAGTGAGGCATTAAATATAGAGGGGTTACTTCCATTTCCAGTTGATATTCTGCCAGCATCTATGCATTCACAGGATAAGAACAACGCACACTGGAAACTGACTTGCTTCTTTTTTTATTTTCTGTTTCCTAGATTTGAATTCTTATAAAATCACCTGAGAGCAAGGGGCTCGCCTCATTTGACTCAATAAAACATAACAACAAATTTCCAAGTCCCTTGGGAGATTGAAATCCGAATTCAGCTAACATTTATATATCCATCTATTTCCCATTACAGAGTTTATTAATTTTACTTTGGACCCTCTGACATGAATGATTTCAGGTAAGTTTTAATTCATCTTTTCCAGGTACAGAAATATATGTAATTTGGTCTTAATAAGGTTTGACAGTTTGTAGATCCATAGTTAATGTCATTATCCAAGGAAGTAATACCAAAGGGTAACCTTAAAATATTCTTTCAGACTATAAGTTTTGACAAGCTCATGTGTTTATAAGTAATCCACCATTTCTTATACCATATCGTGTTCCGTAAAGCTCGTAATAACATAGAATTATTAATGATACACGTCACAGTTAAATATGCAGAGAAGAATCCCAACAAAAAATGAAATTCTCATTGGATGATATCAGCCTATTTCATGTCATAGCCATAAAAGCAATGAAAATAGAAATGAAATGTTCATATATGACAGACTCACCTTCTGCAATGTCATGCACAATTGCCATCTTTACACACCTAAATTTGGAAAAAGAAAAAGCATACATTATTTTTTATAAAAATGCACATATTTACTGGAAACACAACACAGGGAATGTACAATTACTAAAACTACTTACTTGTCACGATCAACTCCAGGAAGGTCAGCAGCAATAAGAGCCATCACTCCCATATGATCAGCTATAGACTCTGGTTCATTAACCCCCTCTACGTACCCAACCTTCCCTTTTTGTCGTCTGATCACGACAATCGCAAAATTTAGCTCAGAATCCACAAGATATAACCGAGGAAAAGAAGGTCACACAGGAAGGGATGACAGCGTCTAAAGAATGATATGTGAAGTTGTGACCGTGTAAAATTAGCTATAGGCAATTAGCACATCGCTGTCCTAATTTTAAGACGCCTTACTACATTCATTCCCGGAAATTGAAACAAGAATTGTAACCTCCCGATCTACTGTAGTGTAGTCAGCCTCACGCTGTGCCTGACTGGCGAGTCTGCCGTCTCCACGGCTTTCCATTTTTCGGGCTGCTTCGAGTGTGATCTTCGCTTGGGTCGGCTCCAAGGCTCTATCCTGGCTTTTCATTGCTTTCTCCCAGGGGCCTTTATTGTTAAATATATGGTATCCCGTGATATACATATATGGTATATCATGGTTTTGGTTAAGTTTTGCCCATAATTAGAATTGTATACTTACCATAATTATAGGATTCTTGTACACGTAGAATAGGGTTTTGTGATTAGAATATGAATAAAAAAAATTTATTATGAAAATTGTAAATTGTATATATACTCTTTCATTAATTAAAACAATCAAGAAATTATTTCTTTCATGGTATCAGAAGTCTAGGTTGAAAATTTCCTCTTCAATTTTTCGGCCACATCACGAATTCCGAGAGTTCATCCTCGGTTATCGTTGGGTTTTTCCGATCCCTAATTCCTTCCTCTAAATCCTTCAATCCCATATTGTTCTTTCGTTATGTCTACTTCCAATCTTATTTTCAATAAGAGTATTATATTCATCATCCATGACCATTTTTTAATTCGGGTCATGAAGGGCAGACACTAGGTTACATGCTAGGGGTGATTTAGTGACATTAGAATTTAAATTAAAATGTCGTTTAGGTTTAAAAATATTCTTTTTGCTACGAGTAATGGGCCCTTGACTCGGAATAGAAACAGACTAAACCGGGGATGTCGGGGGACTGTTGCGGGATGGGCCAATAGGCAATGGGCCTGCTGGCCTGGAAAATTCGACCGATCCGGGGGGTTGAAATATTGGGCCAACATGCAGTGGGCTTGCTGGCCGGGGAACAGGGGCAGAATCTGGACTTGGGTCATGGGATGGGTCGGTAGTGGTATTATTTGGGCCAGTAGGCAGTGGGCCTGCTGGCAGATGTGACTCACGGGTAGGGTGGGCCCATTATTGGAGAATATACGTGGAGAGAGCATCGTCCACAAAATTATATTTACTCAACACGGAGTTACACACGCCGCCTTTTCTGTCGGACTTTCGAGTTTGACCCTGTTTTCCACCCCCGTTGTTCCAATTTGGAGTGGAATTAAGTAGAGTTGGAATTCTGTGGGGAGGCCGCCATCATGGCGGATGTTGCTCCAGTTGCAGCCTTTTTAGCCAACCTTGCCTCTTCAGGGGGTGAGCATAGACCGGACTTGATAAAACATAAGAAGAGGGCTGATTTGACGAAGAAGAGTCCCAACACCATTATAGGCCTCGGATAGGCCGACAATCATATGAAGAACAAGACGATCATTCGTGACGTGCACACCAACGTTCTTGAGTTGATCCGCCAATTCCTTCAGCCTTTTACAATAAGATGAGACATTTGGAAAATCCTCCATATTGACATGGGAGAATTCATGCTCAAGAGTGACAACACGAGAATTTTTGTTATCTTGGAATATATCACGCACCCTATTTCAAGTATCCATTGTCGTGGCGTCAGGTTCAATAATCGTATGCAAGAGGTCCATAGAGATAGTGGAATAAATTCACTGGAGAACCGTGACATCAAAAGTCATCCATAATGTAGGGTCATCCTCGGGGTAGGCACCTTCTCCTTGCTTGTTACCGAGGGGTTGATGTTATGAAGGACTTGATGCGAGTGTGCGCGAACTTTAAATAATTCGGCCCACGTTGCATATTGGACGTCTTTCATCTCAAGAACAATAGAGATATGGTTCTTGATGTTGGAGATTGCAAGGCCAGGATGAAACATGTTCTTTGAGGTACACATGACGAAAGAACAAGAGGAGAATGAGGGATTTGGAAGAGAAATTCGGGAGAGAAAGTGAAAAGAAAAAAATTATTTGTTCGTTGGCCTGTCTCGGTAACCGAGGAGGAAGGGTTTTAGGAGAATATATTTTTGCCCTAGACTTCTGATACCATGAAAGAGAATAATTTCTTGATTATTTTCATTAATGAAAATGTCTATATATACAATACACAATCTCTAATTATGAAAAAATCCTATTCCTATTATAATATTAATAACCTAATTATATTTGCACACGAATTTACAAAACCTAAATATATACGATTTAGGTGCATACACGTTAGGTTTCTATCAATTAGAAGTCAAAAAAAGAAGGGCTGCCAATAAAACTACACAATTATTCCACAACCAGATAGGTCCAAAGCAATTTGTACCGTGTTTGTATGATTGCATCATCTTATTATTGTTAACAACTTGAATTAGTTACACAACAGAAAATAAACAAAATAGCTCTTTATATTTGAGGATTGATTTAAATTAAACCTTTAGATGTATATATATGTAGTTTAGTCTTTTATTTTTATCCTGATTGAGCATTTTTAGTATATTTCATAGAGTTGACTTGTAAAAGGCAGTCATCAGCCATTCAAAATTATTAAAATCATGTGTTATAATCTATGCATAATTTTGTGCCAAACAAATCAGTTTAAAATAATGTGTTAGAATAACCTATGCATAATTTGTAACAAACAAATCAAGATCTTAGTTCTTCAGTTTTTCACTTGTATTCATTCTAGAACTCTAATTAATATGAATTTGTGTCACTCCAATACAATGAGAACGGCGTTCTAATTAGGATTATTGGAAACTTTTAATATGTGCTTCACAAATTTGACATTAGTTGTGTGAGACTCATTTTTATGAGATTAAAAAGTGAATCTAAAATTAAAAATGTAAGATGTGAGTGCATTTTTTTTGTTTTATAAAAGGAGTCTCACACAACGAGTGTCATTTGTGTGAAACACATAATAAAACTTCAAATGGCTCGAATCTGATATCTTTGATTAATTTTTTCCCTACTCGATACTCCTTTTAAGATTTGATTAATTCAAATTTTTGTCACCTAAGATAGATTCAATTTTTTTAGTTCTCACTGTGTGAACCCGAAACATATATAACAAAGGTCTTTCCCCACCCCACCCCACCCCACCCCACCCCACCCCACCTTTTACAAAAAGGAATGTCAAATGATAAAAAATGGTTCAAAATTTCCTAAACTTTTATTAGTAGCGCATATGGGGAAAGGGAGGACTTCACAAGTTGCAAAATAGTCTTATAGTACTATTCAAATATACAATCAATTTCCATAATTCATTTTATCAATTATTATTATTAGTAGTATAAGATTTTTCAGTTTCCATTATTGTGCTGCTGTCTTTGTAATGGCAACCCTTCGCAGGCTCATCCAACCCTTCCGTTCTTCTCTCCTCGTAAGCTTTCCTTTTACATCTCTTCTCTATATTGTTTCTGGGTTTTGTGTACTTCATACTCCTACATAATGTTGTGTATTTATTTTTGTTTTTTAGTGTCCCTTTTTGGGATCTTAAATCAGCATTTCAATCATAGATATGAATACCTTTTGATCAGTCGCGAATCCAACATTTTCACTCAGGGGTTCGAACAACAAAAGCTAAACATAAAAAATAATGTTGTCTCTGAGAATCAAACCTATTATGCTTGAGACAATTTTGAACACCGTGAGCCACTTGAGCTAACCTTTTGCATTTGTTAATATATGTACATAGCAATTTAATTGTCTTTTATACATGTCTTGTTTATATATTTTGTGGGTTTGTGTAAGAAATGCTTATTTCATAGGAATTCATACCCCTGTAATCTTGTCTATCTATATTTTCTTTAGTGCCCTTTATTTGTTTTAAATCAGCATTTCAATCATAGATAAGCATACCTTTTGATAGGCACCGCTTATGGTAGCATCTTTCTGGCTTGGTTTTTAGTTCTAGCTATTTAATTGTGTGAGATGATCTTTATACAAGTCTTCTTTATATTTTTGTGGGTTTGTGTAACAAATGCACATTTATAAACATATGCAGTTCATAGGACTTCATAACCCTATATATTCTTGTGTATGTATATGTTCTCTAGTGCCCTTCTTTTTGTGTAAAATCAGCAATTCAATCATAGATATGAATACCCTTTTCTGATAGATGTCACTGATGATAGCATTTTTTATTTATTTTGATTGGTTAGTGGTAGCAATTTTATTGCAAAAGGACGAGTTTTAGACATGTCTTGTTTATATATTTTGTGGGGTTGTGTAACAAATGCTTGTTTGTAAACATATGCACTTGGTACCCCTATAATCTTGTGTATCTATGGTTTCCTTTGTGGTTTCATTGTGTATAATCAGTAAGTCAAATGATAAGAGTGCCCCTTTGATAGGTGTCAAATGATGGTAGCATATTTTCCTTTTCCTTTGCTATTAATGGTAGCAATTTGGTTTCATAGGATGAGTTCTTGTACCTGTCTTGTTTATACTGTGTCGCGTTTTCTCTTGATGCTTCTTTTTTTGTTTGTTGATTAAGTAAGGAAATATGTTGTGGTTGTTGTAAATAGATGCTAAAGTTACAAAAGAGAGAGTATGTCAGCTCGAATACCAAAAAAAAGAAAAAGAAGAGAGACTACTGTAAGACTAGGAAGCTGACAAACTCCAAAAAATAATCAGTACTATTTACAACGGAAAGGTTAACCTTAAAAAGATTAATCAAACATAAAAATTACCATTTTCAAAAAAACAGATTAATCAAACATCTAGACTTCCGGGAGAAACTTGAAGTTGAGATTCCATCAAAACATATGCGATTTCTTTCTGCCTAAATACACCAAAGAATGCTAGCAGGCACCATATTCCATATCTTCTTCATGGCTTTATCAACTTTCTGTGAACTCCAGCACTAATAGGCATCTCTAACAATGAATGGCATAGCCCACTTCAGTCCAAAAATAGTAGTAAGATACATGCTACAAAGGTCATTTGCTACTGCACAGTGAAGAAATAGATGGTTGACACTTTCTGAATTGGATTGACACATATAACACCTATTGGCTAATTGGTTTGATGACATTGTCTTGTGTCAGGCATGCTCCATTTAAGGCTACCCAACAAAAAAAAAAAAGACTTCTGTACGTAGCGTAGTTCTCCATATTAACTTCCAAGGCCATGAATCAATCATCATACTATTAGAGCTTAAGTAATTAAAAGCGTAATCTCTCTAACACCTTACAAATTTGATGAGATAGTCACACACTTTAACACGGTGTCAGAGCTGGCAAGAGGTCCTGGGTTCAAATTTTGCTACCACCCAAAAAACTCTTCATCTTAAGCTTTTAAATGAGAGAGTTACACACTTTTAACAGACTGAATATGGTCCTTCGTCTGAGCTGCCCCATTTTAGATGTCCCTGGCCTGGTTGTTCAATGTGCAATTCTTCAATCTTTCAAGTAATGTGAGAAGGTCAGCAACCCCCAATCATGTAAGTGTCTCCTTAAGCACAAATTCCCGTGTTGCCTTCCCTGTGAGCACTAGATGGTCTGGGTTGCATGCAAGTTGCCATCAGAAAAAAAGTTTGGGGATCCTTCTTCTAGTGGAGTGCAGCCTATAACCATTCATCTTTCCAGAACTTGATGTGAACCCCATTCTCAACCTTAAAGGAGATGCTGAGAAAGAAGCCTTCCCATAAGCTATTGATATTTCCATAACCCAGTACCATGAGGTGTTCTGATTGCTTTTGTGCACCAATAGTTCTGGCTACCATTCTTAGCATTGATTACGTCCTTCCATAATCCAACTTCCTCTTGACTGTACTTCCAGTGCCATTTCATTAACAAACTCTTGTTGATAATTTCTATTGATGCTTTTTGTGTAGAAGTGTTACCCTTGTACCTGTATAATCTTTTTACATATAGATGTATTTGTGGTTAGTTATGTTTTAATCAGCATTTCAGCCATAGGTGTGATTGCCCTTTTTAATAGGTATCATTATGGTGGCAAATTCTGTTGCAAACTACCTGTCTAGCTTATATAGTTTGTGGATTTTTGCGTAGATGCTTTTTTTTACAAACATATGCCACTCATTTACCTACATAGGCTTCTGTATGTACGTATGTGTTTGTAGGTGTTCGTGTATTATTGTTTGGATCATAGATATGAATACCCTTTTGATAGTGTTACTGATAGTAGCAAATTTTGCTGCAGAGGACGAGTTTTTCTCATTATGGATGTAAAGAAGGTACTTGTTTTTTCCACTTTTATGTGTTTGTCTGAAGATCTTTTCATGTTGTGTTGAATTTGTAAGTACTGGTAAACCTAATGAGATTGCAGTTTTATTTTTGGAAATGCAGGGTTTATAGGAGGCAGTTGTCGTCGATATAGTAATATAGCTTCTTCAGAACAAAAAATATTGAAATTGGAGGACCAAGAAAGATTGTCAGCAAATGCAAATGATTCACTTTTTGAGGAGGAAATCACAAAAATTAGGGAAGAATACAATGTTGCGAAGGAGAAGTTTCTAAAGATTCCTGATGCATTGAAACAAATGCCCAAAATGAATCCTAAAGGTTGCCCACGTTTTCTTCTGTCATTTTGTAGTGCATTTATAGCCTGTTTGACCAAGCTTCTCCAAGGCGAAAAGTGCTTATTTTTTTCAAAGAAAATGTTGTTTTTCAAAGTTGAGGTGTTTGACCAAGCTTATAGGGGAAGAAAAAAATGTTTTTGTATAGAAGCAAAAGCTGTTTTTGAGAAGTTGAAAAAGTAGCTTCTTCCCAAAAACTTTTTTGAAAAGCACTGTTAAGAAAATAAACTTAGAAGCACTTTTTAAAAGCTTGGCCAAACACTATTGTTGCTCAAAGTGTTTCTCAAATTGATTAGCCAAGCATAAACGGCTTCTCACCTAAGTACTCTTTTGAAAAGCAACAACAACAACAAAATACCAGTATATTCACACAAGTGGGGTATGAGGAGGGTGGGGGTGTACGCATATCTTACCCCTACCTTTGTGGGGTAGAGACGTTGTTTCCAATAGTAATAAAATCGAAGCATAAGATGTTGAAGAAAAGTACCGACAATACAGATTGGGGCTAACCAAAGTAAAAGAAACAACTAATAGTAATAAAATCGAAGCATAAGATAATACTAGCATAATAGTAATAATACTGGTAAGGGAACAAATAGATGCTCCAGACTAGAATCCTGCTCTACCACTGTGAAGAGAAAACATTGTACTGCTACTAACTGTCTACCCTAATGCTCGACCTCCATGCTTTCCTATCTAGGGTCATGTCCCGAGTAAGTTGCATATGTGCCATCTTCTGTCTAATCACCTTTTTTCAATTTTTCCTTGGTCTACCTCTACCTCTCCTCAAACCTATCACCACCAACCTCTTAGACCTCCTCACTGGGACATATGTGCTCATCCGCTTTACTTGCCCGAACCATCTCAGCCTCTCTTCTCGCTTCTTGTCCACCATAGCAGCTACTCTTACCTTGCCCTTATATCTTCGTTCCTAATCTTGTCTCTTCTAGTATGCCACACATCCATCTAAGCATCTTCATTTCTGGTATTTTCATCTTCTGAATGCGCAAATTCTTGACTGGCAAACACTCCACCCCCGTACAACATAGTCGGTCTAACAACCACTCTATAGAACTTACCTTAGTCTCGATGGCACGTTCTTATCACGTAGGACACCGGATGCGAGACTCCATTTCATCCACCTCTCTCCGATACGATATGCAACATCCTTGTCGATCTCCCCATTTCTTTGGATTATAGACCTAAGATACTTGAAGCTTCCTCTCTTGAGGATGCCTTGTGTATCAATCCTCACTTCCCCATCCACCTCTTGTGATGCGACACAACCGATACTATATTCTGTTTTAGTCTTGGTCAGTCTGAAGCCTGAAGACTCTAAGGTCTGTCTCCATATCCTAGTCTATCATTAATTGTGCCGCGTGTCTCATCGACAAAAAATACTTTTGAAAAAAAACACTTTTCAAAATAAGCTGATTTTAGAAGCTTAGCCAAATATGATATTAACCTTCTATGTGAACTTCTACTATTTGAGGATTGGATTGAATGTTATGTGGCTGATAATGTTCATTATTAGGTGTATACGTTAATAAGAACATGCGGTTGGACAGCATACAAGTCTATGGATTCGACTATGATTACACGTTGGCGCATTACTCCTCCAATTTACAGAGCTTGATATACGATCTAGCAAAACAGCATTTAGTTAATGAGGTTTGTTTTTGTACTCTTTCCTTTTGGTAACTATTCCAAGAATAAACTTGGAAAAAATTATGTAGGATTAATTTTTTTGTGGATAAAGTGAACAACCCTCTGATGGTCTCTTGTTCACTTTGTGCTTCAGTTCAAATATCCTGATACTTGCTTGGAATTCAAGCATGATCCGAGTTTTCCCATCAGAGGGTTATACTATGACAAATCCAAGGGGTGTCTTATGAATTTGGACTTTTTTGGGTCAATTGAACTTGATGGATGCTACTATGGCAGGGGCAAGGTGAAGTTCAGCAAGCTCCCTATTATGTTGTGATTTTGATATTTTTCATGAAAATTTTGGGAATAACTAATTCATCTGGTTATTTATTTTATTAAATGGATAAAAACGTTTGTATTGTTCAGGGATAACTAGTATTTGGTCGTGAGAGGCTGACGGGGGCATCATTTTTTTGGGGGATGTAGTAAATATTTTTTTGATGTCGTGAGAAAAATGCTCTGTATACAAATGGTATACCAAAAAGATATTCCCGTTCAGTTCCTTATAACATCCTCAATTTTTCTAAATATATCATTGTTGACGTCAATTACTGTTATTTTTTTTGATAAAGTAATTAGTTTCATTGATGGCATCAACGTTCCAACTTTCCATGAACTCCAACTTTCAATTGGGTCTTTGATATTCTCTGACATAACCCAGTTGAGTCCAAAAATGAGTAGATTATTGCATGAACTAGTATTTGTTTGATAATTAGTATATATTTTCTTCATATGTAGTTTAACATGTGAAGGAATAGCAATGTTTTTAAAATGGATTATCCATTTAAAAAATTATTTTTTTATAATAGGAGTAGAAATATTATTGTTTATTGATATTACAAAAAGATAGTTCAGAAGATAATCAAGACCATTACATCTTTTACATCTATTTCTGTGCTGGGTAGATAGTTGCTAAGTGTTTAGTAGCTCTGATGTAATCTCTTTTTATGTACCGACTGATGCTCGGTGCAATTATAGTAAAATTAATTTGAATTACAAAAAAACTTAGAGGAGGAAAAGAAAAGGAATATATCATCGATGCTGTTAAGAACTAAGGGCAGCCCCGTGCACTAAGCTCCTGCTATGCGCGGGGTCCGGGGAAGGGTCGGACCATAAGGATCTATTGTACGCAGCCTTACCCTGCGTTTATGCAAGAGGCTGTTTCCACAGCTCGAACCCGTGACCTCCTGGTCACACGGCAACAACTTTACCAATTACGCCAAGGCTCCCTTTCAATGCTGTTAAGAACTGATACCTTTTTTTCTTTCTAAAAGCCCGTTTTACACTAATCCATTCAAAGGAAAAAAAGAGGCTTCTTGAACTACGGGCCAGGAAGGATAGGACTATATCAACGTCCGGGAGGAAAATATCTTTACCAGATGTTAATGCCTTCTTCAATATTGAGTCTCTCTTGGAATTTGGATGCCTTGCTAGTTGATTTGTCCTATGTATGAAAAAATTGTTAACACCGGAAACCATCTAATAGTTGATAAATGCTCACTGATGTTAAATATTGCAGCTCAGCCGGAAGGAAATAGATGATATGTATGGTACAAGACATATTGGCCGTGATCAGGCACGAGAACTAGTTCCTTTGATGGATTTCTTCTGTTTTAGTGAGGTTAGTTTATTAGTTTATTTATCTCCGATACTTTTTAGCATTTGACCCTTTAACTTTGGCTTTTTAACGCATTGAAGAATTCAATCGACAATAATTAACAAAATTGCAGTCATTGGGCATGTATATGTAATATGTTTAGTTGCGTGGGTCTTCGAATCACAAAAAATATTGGTAACAAATGCTTAAGAAACTAAAGAACATTAAAGACTGACATGTTTTAGAAACCAGCTATGCAGTAGGGGAATACGTCTATTTAGTGTATGTTGCAGCAACCATGTGAAAACTTGTCGCTTTCCTCTTGAACTAATTGCATCAAGTCATTTTATCCACGATTAATAGTCAAATGCTCAAGAGCAAATTCTTGAGTTGGGTGTTATAGGTAGATATTGCAATAACAAAGTTGCTTAAGTCCAAATGTTTTTCTGGCAGGAAAGAGTATATGTTTTCTGTGAAGTCCAAATGTCTTAAAAGTATTTTTTATTGGTGTAAGAAAAAGTATTATGACTGATTTTGAATCTTTATTTGAATGTACGCTTTCAATCTGTTGAAGGGGATGATCCTTTTCTCTTGTGCCATTTCAGTACCTTCTTGGTACTCATTACTAAGCTTCTACCTTTCTTAAAAAAAAAACAAAGTTACAAACTCCGAAGAGCTAGAATGAATATAAGACTAACGTAATTGATATGTTGTTAAAAAAATAATGGAAATTTACTATTTTGGGAGAAGAAAGGGATGAAAGAATTTGAGAGGGACGAACAGAGAAATGGGTTTGAAAAAGTCTTACAAAGGCTAATAGTGGAAACATTTTTGTTTCATAGAGGTGTGACTGATATATTCATTATTAATTTTTGTTGAACCAGTAAGGATTGTGAGGGGTTGGCTATAGCAGGTTTTAGGAGAGGTAGAGGTAGGCCGAAGAAGAACTTGGGGGAGGTGATTAGATAGGACATGACATCTTCAGCTTGCTGAGAACATGACCCTAGATAGAAAGTTATGGAGGTCGAGGATTAGGGTTCGGGCATGTGAAGAGGAGGAGCATGTATGCACTAGTAAGGAGGTGTGAGGGGTTGGCTATAGTAAGTATTAGTAGAGGTAGAGGTACGCCGAAGGAGAACTTGGGGGAGGTGATTAGACAGAACATGACACATCTTCAGTTTACTGAGGACATTGACCCTAGATAGAAAGGTACGGAGGTCGAGGATTAGGGTGGAAGGGCAATAGGTAGTTGAGTGTTGCATTACTTTTATGTGGGAGAGGCAGGGGGCTAGCCTCTACTCATCTTCTTCCTATTTAGTAGTATTAGTTCGTATTCGCATAGTATCTTATTCTTCAATTTTTACTACTACCTGTTGCTTCCTTTGCTTTGTTCATCTTACTATTTTGCTGTCATTATTTTTTTCCATCCTGCTTTGTTTTCACTCCTTTTGAGCCCATCGTCCATCGGAAACAACTTCTCTACCTCACAAAGGTAGGGGTAAGGTCTGCGTACATCCTACCCTTCCCAGACCCCTCTTGTGGGATTACACTGGGTATGCTGTTGTAATTTTGTTGAACCATCAGGAATGTCAGAGTTAGCAATTTGGCCAATCCAACCATAGCCTGGAAGTCAAATGAAATTGTCAAATTTTGAGGGAATATTATAAACCCCAACTAACCAAACCGAAATGACAATAAACGGAACTGAACCGAGTTTATTCGGTTTGGTTTCAGTTTGAAATGTTTCAGACCGAAGAGCCGAGCGGAACCAACCAACACCCATCCCTCGGTTTGGGGGATGGATCAAGACCCTCCTCCGAACGCGCGGTTTAAAGATGGCTGAAACTAGTGAATTTAGGATAGAGGAAAATGTTTGTATTTTAATGATATTTTTGTAATGTAAAATCTGGTTCCCAGATCCAAGATTAGAATTTTGTCTTTAAATGAAGTAAAAGAATGCAATTAGATACGTAGTTGAAGATTTTTATTAGTGGCTTTCTAACCTCTTTATTATTTTGCAGGCATGCTTTATTGCGGACATTATGCAACATTTTGTTGATGCTAAATTTTAATTTGATGCTCGTTATGTATATGAAGATGTGAATCGAGCGATACAATACGTTCATAATAGCGGGTTTGTTCACAGAGGAATTCTTGCTGATCCCCCAGATACCTTGTAAAGAATGTGAGTATAACAGTAGTTGCTTTGTACATTTTGCATTGACTACATTCTTTTGAGCAGAGAGTCTATTGGAAACAACTTTTGTACTCCACAAAGGTAGAGGTAAGGTCTGCGTACATCTTACCCTCCCCAGACTCCACTGTGTGGGATTACACTGGGTATGTTGTTGTTGTTGTTGCTTTGTTTGTTTTGCAACTTTCATCTGCTAGACCTAATTTTCGCACTTATCTCTTCCAGGATAAGCTACTACACTTTCTAAGGATGCTGAAGGATAAAGGAAAGAAACTTTTCTTGTTGACCAACTCTCCCTTTTATTTTGTGGATGGAGGGATGTGCTTTATGTTGCAGGTATCTTCAAGCGAAAAGAAAACAAAATTATAATTTTTGGCTTAATATGGATCGTTTTCTTAATCTGCAATTTTCCCCTTCCTTGGATAATATTTATGCTCAGCAGCACTTTTCTTGGAACTTCAGTACCATTTTGGTTTACATGTGACATCAGCAGACTATGTTCATAAGTTTGTGTTTGTCGGTGGAATGTAAATAGAGAAGATAAGAGCACTTTGCACTGAAATATTTTGACCTCAATTAGCTGAAACTTTCCCCTTGGGACATACAGTTTGATACTTGTATCTTCCTTTTCATGTCTGCTTTGATTGTATTGTCTATTGTTACTTTGTTCTGTCAATCTGGAAGTAAAATGAGTTCTATGACTAGACACCTTTTTCTTTTTGGTATATATTTCATTTCTTTGGGTCAGCAAGACTCCTGGAAGGAACTTTTTGATGTCGTAATTGCTAAAGCAAACAAGCCAGACTTTTACAATCTGACCATCCATTTTGGTTTGGTTCTCTACCATTAAATTCTCTGTCAAAATTTCCTTGCTTTTAGCATTGGTTTCAACTATGTCATATCCCTGCCCACCATTAAAAAGTTTTTTTAAAAAAAATTAACAAGAGAGTTTTCTCTTCCTTTTTTTTTTTTTACAATTTTGATTTGGTTGTTAAGGATGTATCTAGGGGTGTCAATTTGGCGGGTTGGACTGGATTAGGGTGGGTCAAATGGGCTGGGTTAATAAATGGGCGGGCCAAAGTTACTTGGGCTGAAATGGGCTAAAAAGCGGGTCATAACCCAACCCACCCAATTCTTACCAAGTTTTTAATTTCTTTGTTTCCTCTTTTATAATTTTTTAAGTACCTCACAACTTTGTTTTCCCCTTTATTATGGCTATATATAACATATGGATTAAAAAAAATATCTTTTAAAAATATTTTGACAAGGTTTCTATGGGGAATTTGGGCTGCATATCAGGCCAATTTTTAGATGGGTTGAAACGGGTTGGGCTAAAACGGGCGGGTCATTGACCCGCTCAAACTTGAGCGGGTTGGGCGGGTCATGTTTTCCTGAGCTAATTTTGCCACCCCCGGATGTATCACATTCTCTTCTAAGTCTGAATTCACTATATAAAATATTTTCCATCAATATCCTCCTCTTAAGCTTAACCGTCTCATGCTCATTATATTTATTGGATGTTTATGCAGCTGCTATGATGTGGAGAAGGACACGTTGGCTTTTACAAAAGTTGATGCTTTCTTGCCCGGTAAAATTTACTACCATGGATGCCTTAAATCATTCTTGGAGATTACAAAGTGGAAAGGTCCAGAGGTAAGCTTAACAAAATACTACAGCTTTTCCATGGCAAAGAAACTTTGTATTCTGTTATATTCGAGTTTGATAAGTTAACTTAGACAGACCGTCTCATTTGTGTGTATATATCCATTTCATTTTTCTACCTCTTTCATAACATTAGTTAGATAAACTATAATGAAACTTCAGGTGATATATTTTGGGGATCAGCTCTTTAGTGATCTCAGAGGACCTTCAAAAGCAGGGTGACTAATAGGGCGCACCCTTGGGTACAAAATGAGAACCCTTCTTGCAGCACATATCACATAGGAGTAATTTGTCTAGCGAATGTAATTATTTTTGGCCGACCGGCCAAATGTGTAACTTGCCTCTGTTTCTTGACGTCGGATATATCCTTTTGTTACTAACTAGCTTTATTCTCTTTTTTCTCCCTCTCCATTCAAGCGAAGTTTCACATAATACAAGATCTTCTTGGTAGGCTTCATGCTACCGTAACTAGTAGCGTGACAAGTGAAGCATACAAGTCTCTCCTTAGGGAGCTCAATGAAGAGTGACAAAAGACTCGCTACAACATGAAGGGAATGTTCAATAAATCATTCGGAGCTACGTTCCTCACCGACACTGTTCAGGAGTCTGCATTTGCTTACCACATTCATCAATATGCAGATATCTATACTAGTAAGCCTAAGAACTTTTTGTATTATCCACCGGAGGCTAGGCTTCATGTGCCCTTTGATATAAAAATCATGCCGCACCATCTAAAGGTAATTTTTCTTTTCCTTAAAAAGGTTTAATCATGTCTTTTATTTTACTCCTTTGTACAACATGTGCAAAAGGTCATCTATAAATTTTTTGAAGTATTTCTCGCTCCATCTCAATCCATATGACCTAGTTTGATTTGTGTAGTTATTAAGATCTATGAAAATGCTTGAATGTAATTATATTGAGTTTGGTAGACAAACGTTAAAAAAGTGGTTTGAAACGTGAAAAGATGTGTATACCTTGACCGGCAAAAAAAAAAGTGAAAAGATGTTGCAATAAGCTTTGAAATAACAAGATTAGCATTTGCATAGTTTCAACTGAATTGGGGGTTTCAGGGGTTTAGGGGTGGGGGTGGGGGGGGGGAGGCAGAGGCAGAGCTAGGATTTTGAGTTTATGGCTTTTGGATTCTAGAAAAGAGCCAGATGCCGAGGGTTTATCAGAATCAACCTCTCTACCTTCTCAATGTAGGGGTAAGGTCTGCGTACACTCTACTCTCTCTAGACCCCACATGTGTGATTACACTGGTTTTGTTGTTGGATTCTAGAAAAGACAGCTTACTGGGCTATGATAGATTATTTATACATTATAAAATGATTTTAAATACAAGTACAGAGTTTGGGCAAAAACTACTGGATTATGCTGAACTCGTAGGAAATAACAGATACTTTGTAAAATAATCTAGATAACTACAAGCTGACCCAGACACCATCATTACATTAAAAAGAAAAAGGGGGAGTAGGTCAAGTAGTTTGGGGTAGAATAGGCAAAATGAGATTATCAAGAAGCTTTCTTCATGTTGAAGGTCAAATAAGGTTTATTCAAACTTCCAGATTTTTGCTTTATTTTGACGGTTACATTCTCAGTTTTAAGTAGTTCTGTTGAAGACCTACGACTCAAGTCACCCAGTTTTTTCCAAAACAATGAATCATAAAACTTGGATGCCAAAAGTTTGGAATTTATGCTGTTCTAGATTATAATTTTTTATCAAAATTTTCCCCCGTCCCTTACACGCGGAATTGATTTCAGTTGCGTGAGTTGTATGATATTTTGTCCATCTCATGGCTCTACACTGATATAAAGTTTCCTTCTTACAGGTTTCATCAAATTTGTTCAGGACTCGATTACATCTATCATATTGCCAATGCCCAAAAGATCTTTAATTCAATATACTAACGTTTACGAAGACCTGGATATTCTTTGACAGCCAATTTTCTGGAAGCAATCGCTGAATTATTTTTGGAGATTCATTAGTATTCTAGTGTTCTTTTAGATAAAATCGGAACGATATAGAAAGAATTAGCATTATGGGCGATTGTAGCCTATGACCTTGTTCTTTATGATGGCATAGTTATTGTCTTTATGGAGGGATAGCAAAGTTTAAAGAGGCAGCATTCTTTGTAGATGATTAATATTCAATTGTTCTTGCAAAGTGAATAAAATGTAAGAACTATTACTTAATACAATGTCAAGCACATAAGAAGCTGATGAGAAAATTTTGAATCATCTTGCAGAGTCTATTCCTTAGCTCTTACATTTTCTTCTAGTCCTCTGTCATTGTAGGTGATTTTTTTCTACCTGCATAATTCGGGGTGAATAGAGTTACTTGGTATCGATGTTGGTGAGAAATAACAGGTACTCCATAAAGTAATTGAGGTTCATACGAATTGGTTTGAACACTACGATCAATCAAACCAATTAAATAATGTATTCACAAGGATAAGAGAATTGCAATAAATTAATAGACAAGATGATAAAGAATATACCATATCAATAATCCAACTCAACAAACAAACAAAAAAGATGCTCTAAAAGGGAATATTACAAAACATAATAATCTAATTAAAATAAGCCTAAAGAAGTAAGGGAACCTTGATCTCATCTTCCTCGAGCACAAGATATTTATCATCCAAATAATCTTCAGCCTCCAAAACACAATAGTGCATAAAATAACAAAGAATCGTAATTATAAATCTCACTTCCATAATTGAGGATGTTTAATCCAATACTCAACATAATCTCCAAACTTATAACCATATCTCTTCTCTTCAACGTCGCGATTATTAGGATAAATTAATATCTCTAACGCGGGATCAAAAAATTCATCGACCCCATGCACGATCACACGTCCCATTCGGCGATATCAACGTTGTTAATAGAAACTTTTTCGAATTGAGGTAACGTAGTAGTAATAATATTATGGTCATGGAGTAGGGTTTTTAACTTGGACCCTCTAGGAAAAATAGTTTCAAGAGTATTTTTATTGAGTTTAAAAGGGTCAAATTGGTATTGGATTAATCTATAAGGAGGGTCTTGATATTTTGAGAAGGACAAAATATGGTGAAATTTGCGGTGTTAGGTGAAGAAGAAATAAGACGATTTATGGTATTTTCAAGAATAATTGACATTGAAAAATAGCCTTTTCTCAATAATGTGTTTGGAAGATTATCTATGGTGTTAATATTAATTGGATTATATGAAGATGAAGAAATTACTAAGGTTGAAAAGCTAAGGGGAAAAATAAAGAGAAGAAGTAAAAACCTGGTTTTTGCCATGATGGAGAGATTTTAGAGAAGCTTTGTGAATTAATATTCGAATGATAGAACTAATGGAGTTTTGTGTATTTATCAATAATTTATTTAACATAAACCTTTGGGAAGTGGGATTTGTTGTTGCCTTTTCCCGCATAAATTCGGATTTCTCATAAAATCCGTTTGATATTTACCATAATTTCCTCATTAAAGAATTAATTAAAAGAGAAGAGGATAATGCATTGATTAATTTGTAATATTGTTTACTTTTCCGCTCCTCTTACATACGCACTACAACACTAAAGAAAAAAGTATGAATAATGATTGTAGTAGAATAATAAATATTTTTCATTCTTAATTAGAGATTCTATGAATATGAATTTGCCTTTATTGTAGAGCGTCTAACCCGCCCCTTCCTCCTCTATCCTCAATGTGAGACTTTCTAATGGAATCCGAATTTAATCAGATCCCAATGAGGAAATTGAACATTGAATGAGGAACTAAAAAAAGAAAATATGGAGTATGTTAGTTTTATATATTTATGTCATTTGAAAAAATGTGGGTTATCTCTACTAAGTAGTTTGCGCGCCATCGTACAAGAGCGAAATTTACTCGGTGCGCATATAAAGGTAGTGATTGGAGGTTTTCTAATAAAAAATGAATATGAAAATATTTGATTGAAGTTGAAAAAATATTTAAAATTCAAAAGAGTGGTTAATAGCTATGTGTGGACATGCTGTTTGAAGATTTATGAGCGAATTGAAATGCTCATTAATTAATAGTGTTGTAAATAGTGAAATATTATTAAGTTTGTAATAATATGCACTTGAACCGAGGGAGGGGTCGATAAAATACAATATCAGTAACCTGAAAACGACGTCGTCAGATTCCCTGAATGGTGTTGATTGAACAAGTTCGGAACTCCAAACCTATACCGGCAACCGGAACAACGACGGCGCCGGACGGATACGAGACTGCGAGCGATACAGAACTAAATGATAATACGACGTCGTCTTCTTCTAATAGCGATTTGAATCCTCAAGTAAATCAGGAACAATTAAATGAGGTAGGTTTTATTCATTCACACTTTTTAATTGATTTAATTCGTGTTGCTATTTTCCGCTAATTGCTGTTAGGCATTGTAGAGTGATTTCCATACGTTTAAGTTTAGCTTAATTTAATCAGCTTGTATGTGGTGGATTCTATTTTTGGATTAATTCGTTGCTATTTCTCGTTGCTGTTAAGCATTGTAGAGTGATTGGAATGAGTTTAGGTAAGTTTCGCGTAGTTTAGTCAGCTGTTACATTGTGTATAATGTTTTTGAATTCCGTAGTCATTTATTTGTGTTGCTGTTTTTCGCTGCTGTTAAGCATTGTAGAGTGATTGCGATGAGTTTAGTTTTGCATAGTTTAATCAGTGTACATTGTGTATAATGTTTTTGAGTTACGTAATCATTTATTTGTGTTGCTATTTTCCGCTGATGTTAAGCATTGTAGAGTGATTGCAATGAGTTTAGGTTAGTTTAATTAGCTGTTACATTGTGTATAATGTTTTTGAGTTCCGTAGTCAATTTCTTTGTGTTGATATTTTTTGCTGCTGTTAAGCATTGTAGAGTGATTGCAATGAGTTTAGGTAAGTTTTGCGTAGTTTAATCAGCTGTACATTGTGTATAATGTTTTTGAGTTCCGTAGTCATTTATTTGTGTTGCTATTTTTCGCTGCTGTTAGGTATTGCAATGAGTTTAAATAAGTTTAGCTGAGTTTAATCAGCTGTAGCCCGAAGCAAATAAGGAACAGCTGAATGACGATTTGCTTCTCTCACACTTCTTTTGTTGATTTATTTGTGTTGCTATCTTTCGCTGCTGTTAGGTATTGTAGAGTGATTGCAATGAGTTTAGGTTAGTTTAATCAGCTCGTATATTGTGTAGTCATCGATCAATTTCTGATTGAAGGTTGTACAACAAAAAAATGCAGATGATTTCTAACCGTGGGTCACTGGTCCTCGTTGTACAACAAAAAAATGCAGATGATTTCTAACTGTGGGTCACTGGTCCTCGTGGATTTCTCTGTTATATGTAATATAAAAAAAAAGCTTGCCAATTCGATATTGCTGTATCTAGTTTCTTAAATGATTAGAATTAGGGAATTCATTTCTCAGTTTGTTGAAATTCTCTCTAGTGATTCCTCCTTGGTTTGTTTTCTGATATGTCAAATTTCATTTCATTGATATTCCACCAAGGTGGTGTCGACAGCTGTCTGCATAATAGTTTCTTCTCCTTACACCAATAGTTATATGAAACACCAAGAGTCTTTTGATATGTCCAATATTTTCCTTGCACCTAGGGATGTCTTGAGATACTGTAACATGTTACTATTGTATACTTGACTCCTTCTTGGTGTATTATTAATGAAAAAATATATTTGGCACAGCTATGGGGAAGTAATCTATTCCATATGTTCCAAATCTGCCAAAAATAGACAACAGTGTGGTTTTCCGATTTGCTTTCTTCTTGTAACGTTTGATGTTGATTGTATCCAAAACTGTTCTTGTCATCACCCAAGTAACATCCAGCAAAGAAAGTCTGATATTGGAAAGCTGTGTTGTATACCTGCGGTTTACTTTCTAGTGAATCATGTTAAGCGCATCAATGAAATGCACTGGATAGCATTGAAACATTAGTGCAACACTGCAACGTAATCAAGTTTATCTAAATGATTGATCAAAGATCATTTAGCTAATGCAATTGAAATAGGTTGGTCTCTTCCTTGTATCTTATTGAGGTTACAAGCAGAGTGGCGTGGTTGGACTCATGACATAGAAATGATCTTATAAAGAAAAAAGAAATGGAAAGAGGTAAGGATAAAAATCAAAGGTCATGAGAGAAATGAGATTAAATGGACTATATAAAATGGATTTTCTGCCTTCCATAATAGAAAGGAAAATCTAAATATGTAAAATACACCCATTTATAGCACATAGCTTCCCTATTGCTTAAAAAATACTGTAGTATTTGAATTTTCTATGTTATATGTTCTCATCAATTGTGCTGATGGGGTTATAACATTGTAGGAAGAGGGTTTATCTCTTTACTTGTGGACTTTCTGTATGTGTATGTTGAGTTTTTCCTGCCATCATCTTAACATCAACATCGCAAGGAAAATATTAGTACGTTAAGAAGTTTAATGATAGCAAAGCAACCACGTACTAGCATTTTAATATCTTTAGCCTGACCCTTCCTGTCCTACATTTTATAAATCAATAACTCCAGAAATATTTTTTTTGCCTCTGATTTGCTGTGAAGAAGTGCCATAATCCCAAATCCAGATTAGGAAATGTGAAACTTGTGTAGAAATTCTAGCTTATATTTATTTTTCAACCTTGGGACATGGGATAAAAGTGGCACTGAAATAGATGAACTTTTTCTTTTTGTGGTCATGCAAATTCAACGACTATTCTCTTTTCCCATTTGATTTTTCCTATTCGACATTGAGGGATTTCATCATAAATGTACTTGCCTGAATCTAATCTGCCTGGCGTTCTTTCTTTTGTTAATATGTTTTAAGGTTTTTGTCCGTTGCCATTTCAACTATTACTGCTGCCCTTTTCTATTTTTTCAAATGTTTCTCCCCTTCTTAGTTGGTGAAACTGTACTTAGATAATCGCTCTCAACAATTATTAATATGATTCTTTCATTTTGAGAAGCAGAAAGCCTTGGCTCAAGCAAATGATGCAAAAGTTGAAGGCAATACATTGTTTAAGGATGGGCTTTATGAAGAGGCATTGTCAAAATATGAGCTAGCTTTACAAGTTGCAGCAGATATTCCTTCAAGTACTAAAATTCGTTCAATATGCCATGCTAATCGTGCAGCTTGTTTCTCCAAACTGGTAAGCTCAGTGTATGCATTTTCTACACTCAGCATCAGATTTTATAATGTCAAAATTCTGCCATCAGTTGGAAGTGCAGATATGTGATTTTGTACACGCTGTATCAGATTAGTACTCTCAGGCGATTTCATATAATTTCTGCTTGTGCTGTTTCTTCCGCAATTGTTTCTGCAAATATTCAGCTCAAACAGATTTATTAGATATCTGCATAAGTTAGTACCTAAAATTGACGAGCATACTGACTCATACCTTTGGCTAAGAAAAATTATAGGACTAACCCTCAAAACTCAGTCTACTCAAAATCTATAACAACCTAATCAATTTTATTGTCTATGTTCAGTAATTGTATTCTCTTCCTTTTCCATCCTCGTTCTCGTGTCTCACTGAGTTGAGATGATAGTATATGGTAGTTACAGTGGCTTGTCGATTTTGATTCGGAGGTCTAGTCCAATCTGACATCTTGACGTGCTAGTAATTGGTTTCCACTTGTTTCTTTGTAACTTGAGCTTGCCTAAACTGATGTATCCACTTTCTTCCTAAGCAAACGATATTCATTCAAAGGTCACGAGTGAACATGAGGGGATGCAGGGTGCCAAGGTGCAGGGGAAGTGGGAATGGTTTGGAGGGGGACTGTAGGTAAATTAGGGGAGGGCTGGCTAGTCTTGAGACTTGGGAGGGGGTTGCGGTGGGGGCGGGTGGTGAGGCTGGGGCTAAGAAAGTTGGTTGTAGTTTGGTCAGGGGATGGCATAAGGAGGGTCCAGTTAGGTGTTGGCTGCAGATTTTATTTCCTAATTGCTTAGATACTTTAAGTAGTGATATGTGAGGTATGTGATAAGCCAAGACATATAGAACATGTTAAGAACCAGGATAGCTAGTACGTCTAAGTGACACAAGGCCACTGATGATGAGACAGAAGTAGTATTCCTCAGTTTTGTTAAACTAGTTTTCATTAGTGTGACCAAGTGATTGCCTAAAGTCTTGTCTGATCCTCTTTCCTGTATCTTTTATTCAAGTTTTATGCGGAAATGAGGATCAGACGAGACTTGTGTGACCAAGTGATTGCTCTTTTCTGTTTTCATCTTTTATAAATTATTTTGTGTTGGAGTTTGGACAGCCTGTAGTGCACGATATCGCATAGCATGTCTTTCTGTTTCTGTGAAAAGGTAAAAACCATCTTTTTTTTAGAATGGTAACAATAAAGGTAATAACCATCTCGCTTAGTATTTTATTTATTTATTATGTTAGCTAGTCCAAGTTGATGAATTGTTGGCTTTCAACCTAATAATAAGACTTCTTACTTAAGTTAATACTTTTCTAATGTGGAAGTACAATGCCCAGATCACTACGTTTAATTGCAATATCATAGTTTTCATACATGACTATTGCCTAGAATCATCTTTTGAGAAATAAAGATCAGCTCTTCTTGTTATAAATTTGGTGTGATTTAGATTCCTTGGTACATTGTGATAGTTGTTATTAGCTCTTTCTCTTTTGAGGGTCATCTTCGAAGTTGAGAGGGAAAGAGAATGATTTACGTGTTCTTATCTTTTTCTTGCTCCAGGAGTAGTACAAAAGGGAGTTTTAGTATTGTTTATCCAATTGTAAACCACTAACATCTTCCTCATAAGGGTTCTGTACACGGGTAACGCTGGCGTAGTGTGAAACTCACTACTAGTTAAGTAGTTAGAAAGCTCCAAAAAGACATTGAGAGGGTATCACAATCATGAATTTATTGACCCTAGTTGTCTAACTACTCTCAATGTTTGCAATAGAAACTAGAGCTTAGGGTTGAGTGGTTTTGATTACAGAGTTTTTGGGAGGTGGAAAGACAGAGGGTCATGATGTGTAGCTTAGAGAAAGAAGAGTGATAAAAATCCTTTGTGTATCGCTCACCAGTGAGCGACATACAAGAAAAACTTGTTGTCTCATCATTTTCCCGCAATTTCCAAAAAATAAGAATTTGAAAGTTCTCTTTGCACGTGACATTTCACTACCTTCCTTTTGTAGTAGAAACAATTTCCACGATGCTCCTCTGCTTTTCCCATATCTTTGTTTTATACTTTTCCCAGTGTAATATCAATGTGTTTATCTGTGTGAGTTTTTGTTGCATCTACTAATGACACCCGAGACTTTTATTTACAGGGAAAACATGAAGAGACAATCAAGGAATGCACGAAGGCATTAGAACTAAATCCCACATATATAAAGGCTCTGGTTAGAAGAGCAGAGGCACATGAAAAACTTGAACACTTTGACGAGGCTATTACTGGTAAACAATGGGTTCTGAAATTGTATTACGATTGTTCAGTACACTGTCATTGCAATTGATACCTCTTAGCTGCATCACTATATAACTAGTAGCCATACTCGCATTTATTGGCTACTTGGTGGAAATCTTGTGTTTTTCCGTTAGGTTCTCCTATGTCTTCTCCTTATTCCCTCTTCCCCACTCTCTGACCTTGAAAGAGAATAAACAAAAAGTGTCCCTGTATGTTACTCATGTACCTCTAGTAATAACCGCACACCACTCAAATGGTTTATGTTAAAGGTGACAACAACATACCCAGTGAAGTCCCACAACGTGGGGTCTGGGGAGGATAGAGTGTACGCAGACCTTACTTCTACCTTGATAGGTGAATAATTAAAAAAATGGAGTTCTATTTTGGCTCTTTTTCAGGCCCTTTTTACCGTTGTTTTTTAAAATCTTGCAGACATGACAAAGATCTTGGAATTGGAACCCTCACATGACCAAGCTAGGAGAACTGTGACCCGTTTAAAGCCATTAGCTGATGAGAAGCGAGAAAAGATGAAAGAAGAGATGATTGGTGAGCTTAACAATCTCCTATCTTGACATGGACTAGTCCTCTATTTTCTTTTCTTATCTAACTTTATAAAATGGCAAAGCTTCTTTCCTATGGAACTGTTAATAGTTTGACACTGCTTCCCACTTATTTATGTTAGTGAGCGGGAAGGATACTAGTCTGTGTCTAACTAACTCCTGGCTAATTTTGGAAATAAACAGCAAAAAGCTACATAGAGAAGTGTGTCATTCACACAGTTATGGACTAAATGTATGGGTATTCTGTTTATCATGGTTCTCAGTACTTTCAAGGAGTCTAGGCACTTATCAATCATGCACAATGCCCACTTCTTTTTTGTGGTTCGTTAATGAATTGTCTATATTTTAGAATTTTGTGTTTGGTTTATGTCCCAAATTCATATTTTGAGTACATTGAAGACCGTTTGCATCTTTGATTAACACACCCTGAAGAAGCTAAGGCATCTTTCTTTTATGTTGCAGGCAAGCTTAAAGAAATGGGAAATTCCATTTTGGGTCGATTTGGTATGAGTGTTGACAACTTCAAAGCAGTTAAAGATCCAAATACTGGTTCCTACTCAGTTCAATTTCAGAAGTGATGAGGGGTTTTCTCATGTTGGCAAAATTTGCATTTCTTGAATGAAAAGATTAAATAGGACATTTGGGCATGAAAGGTTTAGAACAATGTATGACAGTATGCTTTCAATTATATAAGATTTGGCCATAAATTTGAAATTTGATGTCTCTAAATGTTTAAAGATGGTTAGTAGCCTTGGAATTTCTATTATTTGCATGACCAGTGGACTACACACACCCTCTTATATTTGATGAACTCCATTTATCATTTCAGTGCTACCAAGTTTTACGTTAAAGGGTACTTACGGATGGCTTATTTTGTTATTGTGGGATAATAGTGTTTCCTCATCTTTTAAACTACGTACTAAAGAACTTTGGACCCAAAGCATCTTATGGTCCTGAAGATTTGGGCAATAAAATCATGCCCTTCCTGTTCATAGAAAGAAAGATGGTACAAACCGTAGTGGAGACAAAAAAAAACAATTCTTCCTCGTTGCCCAAACTTTGGTGAAGTAGGGTTATCGTGTATTTGTGTTGGTGAAGAGGTAATGAGCACCCGGTGGAATAGTCGAGATGTGTTCAAGTAGTCTTGTTGAGTTATTTGATACTTTTTGGTGGAAGGTAGCCAGTACCTAACGAAAATGAATAACGACAAATTTGAAGATGTCAAAGCTTTTTAGCCCTTACAGTACATTATCGCGGTAGTCTTAGAAGATGAATAACAACAAATTTGAGAATGATCTAATAAAGCACAGATCCGTTGCCAATGATAAGTGCTGTTATTGGAATTCAAGATAGTTGTATTTTGATTGAGTTATTGATATAAGGAAAAGGAAAGTAATTAAGGTAATCAGAAAATCCTTCTTTTTCTTTGAACCCATAAAGGATTAGTTCCTTCACTTTTGAATGTTGCAAATGCAGAATCTAATTACATGCACATCATATAAATTTGAAAAAAATTACACACCATTGCCATGAGAATACCCCCACCCCTCTACTAAGTTAGATTGTTCTGAAACACCAAAATATTTACAGCTACATCTTGCAAAATATTACAACCACCAATATACCTCATTCACAAGCAAGTTGAGGTCAGCTACTCCATATAACTTCACCTTAGATGAGTTCTGGCAAAATCACTTAGCTTAATCATAACATGATGAAGGTGAAGTTAGATACTGGCTACGTATAAGTAGATATCACCAAGCGACTCGATGTAGTCCCCTTCTGGTCCATAGTTGGTAAACTGTCATATGGAAAGAATCATATTCTTTTGGGCTACTATACCACGCGAAGTGCCTTCTCACGATGCCGAGGTTCTTATACATGTTAAGGTACGTTTGTCTAGGAACCGAGAGCAATATCTTCTTTAGGTGTGGAATATCTCTTTCATTAACAATAATCGAGAACTTGCTCCAATCTAATACGTTAGCTAATGGAAGATCGTAGTAGTTTGAAATTAGTACAGGGACGCAACCATGCTGAATAGCATCACTGACCCTAGCTGTATTCACCTCGTAACCTTTGACATGTAGGCAGTATCTACTTCTCCGAAATCCTTCCTTGTAAGGGAAAGATGAACTCCCGGAAAAAATATCAAAGGAGCTATCGTTCTTCCATAGCTTTAATAAATCTTGTCTTGCAAGAGAGTTCTGGACGCGGCCAGCAAAGAAGACAAGCTTGTATCTGCAAAAAAAAAAGCAAGTCCTAAGCACAAAGGTGCAGGACACAAACTTAAACGAAAAGTCATGTTCACATCACTGAATTCAGAACTCCAAGATATGCTTCGTTAGCTTGGATCGTTATGTCCAAAACGGATATAGTCGTGCTCATAAAGAGTGTGGATTACTCATAACAAACAACATATCACTTAGCCAATTTAGTAGGGGACAGCTCAACCAGAGAGATCTCTCTGAGGAGGCATATCAATTATATCGGACAAATGAGGAAGAGAGAGTGTTTGGCTGAATGAAGCTTGAAAGCAGGCCGGTAACAAGGTAAATAAGAGATTGGTGAGGATTAATCCTCAAGGTAGCTGCAGTTCTTTTTGTTGGGGAAGAAACTCCAAAGTACAAGAGTCGCAGAAACAGATAAGGTTACTACTTTACAATTTTGAAAAATCTTGATAGGCCACCTAGCTGCATAACTGCATACATAGATATCTCTCCACTATGCATTTGTCCACCCATGATCATCTACTCTGTATCTGTGACATTCTTCTACGTTGCTTCTAGCCGGGAATAAATGCAATGCTGATAATTCTAAATCCATAATGCAGATTATTAGATTTGTTCCTTAATTCTCGAAGCGTGTCTTTTATCCAAGATGCATCTCTGAGTAGAAGCAGATACGCCAAAAATACCTCAAGTTAAGCAGGATATATTTGCTTTTGATCAACTGGTTTCTTATTATGTAATAAGATGGCAAATCTTTTCTTCAAAATGAAGTGAATCCTCAATAAAGCCACTACAACTCCGACAAGCCAAGCTCAACTTGCATAAAGATCAAGCTCGTCCTGTTTGAGTGCAGTTGCAGTCTACTCCTATCACTAATAGTTGAAGAATTGGGAAGTTTCTGTGTTTTTCAGCCAACAGCTACATTGGAAACAGTTGGATAAGCTAGAGGAGAATTTCTAATGCCGAAGCTATGTTCTTGTATACAGCGGTGACACCTATTCAACTAAACAAAATAGATTACCCAACTTCCAGAGGAAACCAGATGACAACATGCAACATCCCGCTAACCATAAAGCTTCAGCATCGCTACTTCTCAAGCAAGAATTATAAAAAGCCAACCGCACCCCGCCACTCCCACCCCCTAAACAAGACCTGACAGTAGTATGACCATTAGGCAGATGAAGGAAAGATGCACATACAGTCAAACTTCTGTTGGTTACAATGGTGCAGGAAACGGAAATAAGTAACTGCTAAGAATTACAACACAATGAAATTACAACAAACTGAAATTTCAATGAACTAGAACAGTTTTGATATGTTGAGTCGAGTGATGGCACTCTGTCTTTAAGACAAGATTGTCCCGTATATATCCTTTCTACGTTCTGGACAATAGTCTCCCAAGATAAAACAACAACTCAACAAATGAGCAAAGGAAACTCAAGTGTTACTTTGAAGAATTTTGAGTAATGAAATGATGCTAGAAAGTTGTAGGAAGAATATGATTTCGTTTGTATGTTCTGTGTTCTCTCAACAATTGGCAAAGACTCCATTATATAGTTGTAGGAGAGGACTTACCAACTGCTCACATAATTGTTGTTACTGGCCAAGTAATGACAATTATGGAGGTAGTAATTCAGCCAAAATAAATGGTGAATTGATGTGCAACGGATTAGCTTTTAGGGAGAGGTTTTCAACCAAAATAAATGATTGAATTGAGTGCATATTAAGGCTGGTTAACGTTTCAAAAACCAACAGCCAGCAAAAGCACAAGTTTTCTGCCCAATTTAACTTACCAGAAACTTTAGGGACCAAACTGTAAATATGAAGCAATTTGGGTCCAAAAAGATAATACCAGAAAAAGCCCACGACCTACGACCCGAGATCGGACCGGACGGGACGGGCGCGCGGCGGCGCGCGTGTGGGCTTAACCTTGAACCGAAGCACATCTAGGTCCTCCCTCCTTTAAACACATGGGATACCCCTTGGGGTCCCAAACCCTAAGTCAATGTTGAGACTTATAAACTAAACAAATCTTTCTTCCCCCACGATGAGGGAGGATTGGTCTAAATACCACACTTTTCCATGCTTCAAACACCTCACTTCGTGGACCAATATCTCTTTCATTTCTCAACGAAATTTGATGATCCTTGGCCCTACGGTTATTTACTTACTTAGTAGATTATGCACGTGTGAAGAACCGAAGTTTCCAACATGCGGAACACTAGTGTTTAAGTCATTAAAGATGGTTGGACGTAACTCACGCCAAAGGCAAATTTCCAACAATCCCTTCTTGAAAGAGATTTTGACGCACTCACATGGTGCCTTTTCCCAACAATATTTTAGCGGACCGATGTTGCATAAGGAGAGGTAGCTTCAGCTTTGAACCTTCCATAGTTAAATACCATCGGACTTACTTACTGCGCGGTGAACGTGATGTCTTGAACCGTCAATGTTTAATGTAAGCCAAGTCAATAGTACCAACACAACAAATTCCCTTACTCTTTTCTTCGTAATGTTTTGTCCGTTGTGGCCGTGGACAACTTCTTGGATTCTTAAGTGCGTTCATTTGAGGCGGCCTGTCCTCGCACTTAAATAAGTGGTCTCCTACAAGGTATCCTGCTATACCCCACTTCAAAAGTGTTAGGAACCATTAAAAGTTTCCCCAAAGCTAACCTCAACTGTTGAGGATTATTAAAGGTTTTGAAAACTTAACCTTTACCTATACTGCAGATAGCACTTAACGTCTATTGCGGGAACGGCTTTGGATTTGGTGTTTCTTTACAGAAATCACTATCCAAAGTGCTCATGCTTCCACTGAAGCGATCAACTGAACCTTTACAGCTTAGTTTTCCCATTGAACCAAATTCCTGGGATCTCCATTCAGTAAGGTTGGGTTAGCACCGTATTAGTCCTTATATTTTGGGTTTTAAGCCCATTCCCCTAGACAAGCAGAACATCTGATCCTTGGGCAAGCCCTTTGTCAGCGGGTCTGCTATATTATCCTTTGACTTTATGTAATCAATGGATATTATACCTGTGGTGATCAGATGTCTAACGGTCTTATGCCTCCGTTGAATATGACGAGACTTGCCATTGTACATAGCATTCCGTGCCCTTCCTAGAGCCGACTGGTTGTCGCAGTGGATCATTACAGAAGGTACGGATTTGTTCCAACACGGAACATCCTCTAAGAAGTCATGAAGTCACTCAACTTCTTTTCCTGCTTTGTCTAAAGCGATAAACTCCGATACCATTGTGGATCGGGCGATGCAATTTGTTTAGAGGATTTCCAAGACACAGCCCCACCACCAATTGTAAATACATACCCACTGGTGTACTTGGTGTTCTCTATATCAGATATCCAGTTTGCATCACTGTACCCCTCTAGTACAACTGGATATCTCGAATAATGTAACCCGAAAGTTAACGTGTGTTTCAGGTATTGTAATACCCGATTCAACGCCTTCCAGTGATCATCACTCGGATTACGGGTAAACCTAGCCAACTTATTGACTGCATAAGCAATATCAGGTCGGGTGCAGTTTGTAATGTACATCAAACTACCGATCACCTGTGCATATCGCTCCTGGCATACGGGTGCACCATGATTTTTATCAAGTTTTTGATTTCTATCCATTGGTGACTTCATCGGCGAACTGTCAAACATCTCGAACTTTCTCAAAACATCCTCGATGTAGTGAGACTGAGATAAGACCAGTCCGTCAGACGTCTTAGAGATTTTTATCCCTAAGATGACATCTGCAATACCCATATCCTTCATGTCGAAGCATTGTTTCAACATGTTCTTAGTCTCTAGGATTACCCTAGGACTGCTTCTTGTGATCAACATGTCATCTACATACATGCATATCATGACGAACGAGTCGGAGTTACCTTTCGTGTAGACACATTTGTCACACTCGTTAATGGAGAAACCCTTTGATAGTAAAGTACTATCAAACTTTTCGTGTCATTGCTTCGGGGCTTGTTTCAGCCCGTACAGAGATTTGACAAGCCGACAGACTTTCTTCTCTTGCCCTTGAACCACATACCCCTCGAGTTGGTCCATATAAATTTCTTCTTCCAAATCACCATTTAGGAAGGCTGTCTTGACATCCATTTGATGTATCTCAAGGTCACGCAAAGCTGCGATCGCACTGAATACCCGTATGGATGTCATCCGAGATACCGGAGAGTACGTGTCAAAGTAGTCAAGACCTTCTTTCTGCTGATAGCCCTTGACTACCAATCTGGCCTTGTACTTATCTATAGACCCATCTGCGTTATACTTCCGTTTGAGTATTCATTTACACCCCAACGGTTTATTTTCCAGAGGAAGATCAACCAACTCTCAAGTATGGTTATGCAGAATGGAGCCTATTTCACTCTCAATAGCTTCTTTCCAGAGCGGTGCCTCTGGAGTTGACAATGCTTCAGCAATTGTCCTTGGTTCATCATTAACCATATAAGCTACAAAGTTAGGACCGAAGGATTTATCCTTCCTGGCCCTTTTACTTCGCCTTAGTTCCATCTCTGGAGTCTCCAAGTTCTGAGAATCTGGAACACTAGATTCCGGATATTCAACCACCTCGAGATCCGCTAGATCTAAACCATCTAGATCCGGGCCGTCAACGACTCCCGGTTCTTGAGAGCTTTGTTCATAACTTCGTTTGCGAGAGGTTATGTCTTTTTCCTTTCTAGGAAAGGTACCTTCAAAGAATTGAGCATTCCTTGATTCCATGATTGTACCCCCGTGGATATCTGGAATATTTGACTTATGCACTAAGAAGCGATAAGCACTACTGTTATTTGCATATCCGATGAATATGCAATCTACAGTCTTAGGCCCAATCTTGACCTGCTTTGGCTTGAGTACTTCAACCTTTGCCAGACAACCCCATACCTTTAAATATTTATAAGTGGGTTTCTTTCCCTTCCATGATTCATATGGAGTTTTGTCCTTACCCTTATGTGGGACTCTGTTAAGAATCGTATTAGCGGTAAGGACGACTTCTCCCCACATGTTTTGGGGAAGACCGGAATTGATGAACAAGGCATTCATCATTTCCTTCAATGTGCGGTTCTTACGTTCCGTCACACCGTTCGATTGAGGTGAGTATGGAGCCGTCGTTTGATGAACAATGCCTTTTTGGGCACAAATTCCTCAAATGGCGCTACATATTCTCCCCCTCTATCGCTACGAATGGATTTAATTCGCATGCTTAGTTGGTTCTCAACTTCAGTTTTGTAACGTCGGAACGCTTCAAAGGCTTCATCCTTACTTTTCAACAAGTAAAGGTAACAATACCTTGTGCTATCATCTATGAATGTCACAAAGTACTTGTTCCCCCCTCTAGTTTGTGCAAACTTCAAATCACATATATATGTGTGAATAAGTTCTAGAGGAGCGGTATTCCTTTCGACGGATCGAAAAGAAAGCTTTGTGAGTTTTGCCTCTACGCACACCTCACACTTATGTTTTGGGTTTACGTCGATAGACGACAACAACTCCAATTTTACCAACCTTTGGATGGACTTGTAGTTAACATGTCCTAATCTATGATGCCATAAATTAGAAGACTCAAGCAAATAAGAAGAAGCTTCAACTTTATTACTTGGACGCATTACAGACATAGCGTTAACTTTGAAGAGGCCTTTACAGACGAAACCTCTCCCCACAAAAGTGTCATTCTTAGTGAGTACAAATTTATTGGATTCAAACACTAGCCTAAAACCAGCATTAACCAATAAAGGTCCTGAAATTAAATTTCTCCTAATCTCAGGGACATGCATCACTTCCTTCAGAGTGAGCTCCTTTCCAGAAGTCATCTTCAGACCACCTTCCTACCCCCAAAGACGTCCGACGGCGTTGTTGCCCATGAACAGCTTCTTGTCGTTGACCGGTGTATACGTGGAGAAGGCATTTCTGTTGGAACAGATGTGTCTGGTAGCACCTGTGTCCATCCACCACATGGGATTCTCAACCAGGTTTGCTTCAAGCACCACTGCTGAGAATTCCTCAATCATGTCATCCAGGAGCGTGTCCTTGACGACGTTAGCATGCGCCTTGGCTTTCTGTTGTTGCTCAGTCTTGAGCTTGTGGCATTCCTTGATCTTATGACCAGGTTTCCCACAGTGGTGACAGCTACCTCTGAACATCTCCGCTGCGTGGGTCTTGTCGTCTTTCTGGAACTTCCGCTTCTTGCTTGGGTTCCCTTTGGCCTCAGCCGGATTTGCCTTTGCCTCAGCAGGTTGTTTACCCCTAGGCAAGGCCTTTTTATTATCTTCCTGAATTTGGAGTTTGATAATAAGTTCTTCAAAGGTCATCTCCTTTGTCTTGAGCTTTAAGTAGCTCATAAACTCATTCCACGAAGGAGGTAACTTTTCAATCAGCGATGCAACAAAAAACTGCTCATTTGGTTTCATTCCTTCCAAATCCAGGTGATGTAGAATCATTTGGAATTCCTGGACTTGGGACATCACTGTCTTACTATCCACCATTTGAAATTTTAGAAATTTCCCAACGATGAATTTCTTAGTACCTGCATCTTGTGCGTTGTACTTCTTTTGCAGTTTTTCCCACAACTCTTTGGCAGTGCCAACGGTGCAATACACCGTGTAGAGAGGGTCTGCCAAGCAGTTCAATATGTAATTCTTACACATGAAATCACTATGATTCCATGCATCAAGAACCATCTTCATGCCATTAATGACATGGATACCTAGGCCCCCTTCACCCGTTTCAGAAGGCGAAAGGTCCATTTCATCTTCAGCTTGTGGAGGATCTTCTGTTAGAAAACGTGTCATTCCCATAACAGTCAAGTAGAACAGCATCTTCTGCTTCCATCTCTTAAAGTTTGAGCTCATGAATTTTTCAGGGCGTTCATGGTGGAATGCGGAGGGTGGAGCAGTAAAGGCAGCGGACGTGCCTTGGGCAGCAGTGGGAAAGGCAGACAAGTTGCTGCCTTGAACAGTAGCGGCAGCAGCAGGGTTGGCGGAATTGCTGCCTTGATTGGCAGCAGCAGCGGCAGCGGCAGTGGCATCAACAGTGTTTCCAGTCATGTTAAAGCGATTCTGACTAAGAAAGTGGCGATGGCCGGACGACCCGACCCGTCCGACCCCGCCGATCCGCCCGACCCCGCTCTAAAAAAAAATTTAATCTGGCGGGACTCGAACTCGGACGGGACGATGTCTCGTCCCGCTGCACTCCGAGCCCGCCTCAGTTCGCCGACCCGAGCCCGCCGAGCCCGCCCCAGCCCGACTCGCCTCGACCTTAAACCCTTTGCAAAAATGGCCGTTGCACCAACGGCCATTTTAGATTATGGCTGGCCAACGGCCATTTTAGGCCCCTCCCCAACCCCTACCCCTTAATATTTATTTTTAACCCATAAGTTATTATATTTACACTTTAACCCAATTTTTCAACTATAAATAACTCATTTTCTCTTCATCTTTCTCACAAATCTTCCTACAATCTCTCTAATTTCTCAATATATCTCTCTACATTGTTTGCTAAATATTCAATTTTATTAATTCATTTGGGAATTGGGAGTGAAGTTGGCAACTAGCTTGAGGATCTTCCATCGAGCAAAGTTTCAATTTTCAACCTCTCGATTACATCGTCGACGTTACGTCGGCGCTTGGGTACATCTGCTCCTTCATTAAATTATTATTGTCTGTTTATTTTATTTAGCGCACTTAATTTTATTGTCTTTAATTATTTATTATCATAATTAAAATGGAAGGATTAAAAGGTATGTTTAAGGGTAAGGGTAAGGGTGCTTCTTCTAGTAGAGGCAACCAGGGCAAGGGTACTTTTTCTAGTCATCTTATTCCTACACAGGATGATTTTGTTGATACTCAACATTTTCCTACAATACCATTAGATTTAGACGAGGAGTTATTTTCTGGAACTCAAGAAGACTTTAATTTAGACGATGATCTAGACGATACACCCACTAATATTGATGACAACACGCCCACTAGTGCACCTTCAACCTAAATACCTCCTATTCCCCTAGTATGAGGCGAGGTCCAAAGAAACGACCATTAAAATCGGATGCATGGACATTTTTTGATAGGGACGTAGAGAATCAAGTAGCCATATGTAAAATTTGTAAAAATGTTTTAAAATTTAAAAGCTGGAAAAGGTCACGGTGGGACGGGGTTTAATTAGACACGTAGTAAGTGCTCATCCACTAGGTATGCCCAATACCAGGCTTCAAAACCGGTGCGCAACGCCCGCTCCATCGGGACAAGGTTCACATACCGACATCGTCCCACCAAGTCTGAGGTCAAATTAACCCTATGACGGGGAATTGTAGGCTCTAAATACAACAAACATAGAGATAGGGAAGCAATATCAAAATTAGTTCTTTGTGGAGGGTTTGCCTTTTTCATTTCCTTCATCTCCGGTTTTATTCATTACATTAGAGATATATATAATCCTCGCTTTTAACGGTTTTCCTAGGTCAACTGTTAAGAGAGATGTATTTAAATTTGCATGAATATCAACAATATTTACGTTTTCATTATATCATTTTAATGGCAAAGTATCTATCACGTCTGATATAGGTCGTAGTACTAACGCCATGATTATTTAATCAGAACTTGTCATTGGATAGATTATAGATGGTCTATGCAAAAACGTATTTTAGCGTATAGATATATAGATGATAGGCACACTGATACTTTTATTGCAGAAAATATTTATCAAGTGTGCGATTATTACGGAATTACCGATAAAATTATGACTATTACATTAGATAACGCTTCTAATAACAATTACGCAATTACAATGTTAAAAAATAGTTTAGCTCCATCTTTTCCAGACCATTTTCATATAAAATGCGCGTGCCATATATATAACTTAATTGTAAAGGATGGTCTATCACTTTTTGAAGACATTCTTAGTAAAATACAATTTGCTATAAACTTTATTTTTAAAAGTAATAAAGTACAACGTAGAAAAGAATATAAAAAACTTGTCACGATTGTGGACTACCTTATAGAAGAATTCCACAAGAAGTATCGACTAGGTGGAATTCTTTATACGAGCAACTACGTGTTGCTTATGACTATAAATTACCTATAACTTTATTTTTAACTCTCATCATAAAACCCCAGTTGATCTGAATTTAGATAGTGTTTGGGTAAAAATTTCCGAACTTTTTGTATTTTTAGAGAAATTTTTTCAAGCAACAAAAGAATTTTCCGGTATATATTATCCTACTATTTCAACTATGTTATTTTATATAACTCTAATATTTTTATTACTTAGTGAATATATGGAAAACCAGTTTATAAGGCATTTATTAAAAATGTTTGTCAAAATAAAAAATATTTTATTCCTATTCCTTCTATTTATATTATTGGTTCTCAGATTAAATCCTACTATTAAAATAGACGGTACTAAATCACTAATTGAAACTATTTACGATTGTATAGAAGTACTACCACCTCCAAGTCCCAAAATCTAAATCACCCACCACCTATTGAACAAACTAAAGAAGAAGTGTTGAATAGCGTAGAACACCAATGCAAAAATATATATAGATTTTATCAACAAAAAAATGCTAGTAACGCATCTGGCTACCATACCATCTTCTTCATCTTCAACACAACCTCACAAAAGACATCTTGCTTCGCGCTAGTATTGAAAGCCTCGTAAATAGAATGTGCGCCATACCTCTACTAACCAAATTAGCGAGTTGGATATTTTTGTTTTGCGTGGTTACATCAGTATCAAGAAGTTATCAATGAAGATGGACAAGAAGACTTATTTGAAATCTTTGGAGGGGAATGAGAAGACCTTTCCGACACTTTCATTGATGGCTCGAGATGTTTTGAACATTCTGCCGTCATCAAGCTGCGTCGAGCGCTTTTTCTGTGCAGATATCAAATAGGAGACCACAGACACTCATTGGCCGGAGACTTTGAAATTGCGGTATTATTCGTAGATTGGATACGAGCGGAGCGAGAAGGTGCGGTCAACCTGAGATCAACGAAGAAGATGATGAAAACTACAACGAAATCTTAACCGAAGGTAGTGGAAGCGGCGTGGATCAATTTGATCAACAAATACCTATTCCAACCGAAGAACCACATGAAATCATCAAGCAATTAGAACAGATTTTTTGAAAATGTAATTTTTAATTGCAATTTTATTATGTAATTTGCAACTTTTGGACAACACCATAAAGTTGCAATTTAGATTTTAGACAATTGTATTTGTATTACAAAAAATCATATGTCTATTAAATAATATAAAAGGCACAAAACAAATTTCTTGGGATGTTTTTATTACACTATCTTGTTTTGTTTATTGAGTTTTTATACATATGTTATTTAAAAAAAAAGGAAAACCCGACCCCGCCTCGCCTCGACCCGAGCCCGACCAGCCCGCCTCGCTTCGATATCGACGGATCGGGATCGGACGGATCGAGCAGTCCCGCCTGCATTCGACCCCGCTAGGCCCGCTAGTCCCGATCCCGACCCCGCTGCCCCGCCTCGACTTCGACTCCCGCTGCATCTGCCCGCTGCATTCGAGCCCTACACTGGCCACCCCTAGTTACAGCAAACACAATCTTGTCTTAAACTTGTTGGTTACAATGGTACAGGAAACGGAAATAAGTAACTGCTAAGAATTACAACACAATGAAATTACAACAAACTGAAATTTCAATGAACTGAAATTTCAATGAACTGGAACAGTTTTGATATGCTGAGTCGAGTGATGGCACTCTGTCTTTAAGACAAGATTGCCCCGTATATATCCTTTCTACGTTTTGGACAATAGTCTCCCAAGATAAAACAACAACTCAACAATTGAGCAAAGGAAACTCAAATATTACTTTGAAGAATTTTGAGTAATGAAATAATGCTAGAAAGTTGTAGGAAGAATCTGATTTCGTTTGTATGTTCTGTGTTCTCTCAACAATTGACAAAGGCTACATTATATAGTTGTAGGAGATGACTTACCAACTGCCCACATAATTGTTGTTACTGGCCAAGTAATGGTAATTATGGAGGTAGTAATTCAGCCAAAATAAATGGTGAATTGATGTACAACGGATTAGCTTTTAGGGAGAGGTATTCAACCAAAATAAATGATTGAATTAAGTGCATATTAAGGCTGGTTAACGTTCCAAAAACCAACAGCCAGCAAAAGCACAAGTTCTCTGCCCAATTTAACTTACCAGAAACTTCAGGGACCAAACTGTAAATATGAAGCAATTTGGGTCCAAAAAGATAATACCAGAAAAAGCCCACGACCTACGACCTGTGACCCGAGACCGGACCGGATGGGACAGGACGGGCGCGCGGCTGCGCGCGTGTGGGCTTATCCTTGAACCGAAGCACATCTAGGTCCTCCCTCCTTTAAACACATGGGATACCCCTTGGGGTCCCAAACCCCAAGCCAATGTTGAAACTTATAAACTAAACAAATCTTTCTTCCTCCACCGATGAGGGAGGATTGGTCTAAATACCACACTTTTCCATGCTTCAAACACCTCACTTCGTGGACCAATATCTCTTTCATTTCTCAACGAAATTTGACGATCCTTGGCCCTACGGTCATTTACTTACTTAGTAGATTATGCACGTGTGAAGAACCGAAGTCTCCAACATGCGGAACACTAGTGATTAAGTCATTAAATATGGTTGGACGCAACTCCCGCCAAAGGCAAATTTCCAACTTCTCTATAACAACATCGTTTTCCCCGATAGTTTTTGGTTGTTATAGCGAAATGTTGTTACAGAGAACATATAATATAACATAACATGAAAGATCGGTTCCACAGAAAACATGGTTGTTGTAGTGAAATGTTGTTATAGAGGATTGCTATTATAGAGAGGTCTGACTGTAATACTGTATAATGTATACTGCAATACTGTATAATGTACCAGAGAAAAATAATTCCACTAGGCAAACAATATGAAACAGAATATCGACTAATGAACGATAAAATGTCCAATACCTACCTTGATAAAGTAAAAAAATGCACCAATCTATTCCCCCAACAACAAGCAGTTAAAAATCACTTACCAACAAAAATTGAAACATTATGCAGTTAAATGACATCATTACCTCGCATCCGGAGGCTTCAACGCTTCCTCGTGTTGGCGAGGCCAAACTTGGGGCAACCCAATATCTTTGTGGGCAATGTATAACCTCTGAAAGTAGTTGGACGAGCAAGTAACCTGAATCGCGTTATGATGCAATTCTTGCTGCTTAGATGCAGCGTCTCGACCAATAGAATGACAGTACACATAAAAATGATCAGCACCACCAGCTGCATTCCAAAACTTGAACTCTGATATAATTCTATCAGTATAACCAGCGACAAAATCTTCAATCGCGGAGGCAGAATGAACTTGAGGGTGATTTCGCATAACGTTGATAGAGAAGGGCATATAGTAAAAATGAGCCTCTTTTGGATTCTGAGTAACAAATGTACTACCCAAAAGAGCAATCTTGAACATATGCTCACTAAAGTAATTTCCTAATTTTGGATCAAAGGGGTTTGTATGGGGAAGAAAAATACTAGAAAAAGTTGAAGACTTGTTACTCATAAATGCATCAGGATACACAAATATCTTAAGGGTTTTCATCATTTCTTCATAATCAGCAGTAAATAACTCCCAATTATGATAAGGACTATTACTAAGTGACAAAATTTCACCTTTATTAGACCTATGTTCCAGCTTCATTGGTTCAATATTCTTAACTCCCATTTTAATTTGTTCATCAAACTGAACAGAAATATCATTATTATGTATGAAATCTTGATAAGGACTATTACTAAGTGACAAAATTTCACCTTTATTAGATCTATTTTGCCTCTTTATTAGTTCAAGATTCTTCACTCCCACATTCTCTTGAACATCAAACTGAACAAAGACTACATTTTTATGTATGAAATCTTTCATTCTTGTTTGTATCATTAGTAATACTCCTACCATTACAACTACAATCAACATTACAGTAAAGGGTCTGAGAAAAACCCATAATTTAAAAAGTTTAAAACTTTTTTTAAAATTACAAAAAGCCATATTTATCACACAAAATCAAGAAACTTATCTGGGTCAGCTTAAAAATCCTATTTTTTCGACCCCATGAAGAAGAAAAAAAAATAAAAACCTTCTCTAAAAGCACAAAAAACCCATATTTATCAACAGAGAAATCAAGAAACTTATCTGGGTGAGCTTAGAAATCCTATCTTTTTCAACCCCACAAAGGAGAAAAACAAACAAGAACCTTCTTCAACTACTTGGATTGGCAGCACAAATGATGAATTTCTACAAGAAACTTCAGTTTGTTGAATGTTTATTCGAGTTACTTAAAAGATTGACTTAGTTTTACTTGGCATGAAATTTAAAAATTAAAGAAAATGCGCTAATTTTTAAGCAAATTAAGACAATTTTGGGACGGAGGGAATAATTTATTGTGTTCGAAAGACGGTTTAATCGAAGTTCATTTGACTTCAAGAATTTATTCAAATGGAAATATAGGACTATTGTTTGGGTTAAGAGTTAAGACTAAGCAGGCGGCAAAATATTTACTATATGATTAAAATTTAAAAATAGTGCTAACGTACATCATAGAAATGTTGAATAATCTTGAAAACAACGTAGGACGTTGAGAAAAAGTAAGCAAAAGAATGTTTAGGATTTCTATGAAACGGCATTTTGTCGGATGATTAGCCAAAAGTTATCCCTATAAACAATGATCTTGAACTTTTAGCCTTGTTTAACAAAAAAAAAAAATTTATCCGTTTCAAAATATTTATCTAATTTTAATTTGGCACGGTGTTTAATCCCATGTTTGGATGGTTATTTCCCGTAGTTCATTATTTGATTGTTTTCTATAAAATCATATTTATTTTCATTGTTCTTAAAATTATAGTGTATATATTGTAAATCCATTATTATTATGTGATTATATAATCATAAAAAAATCTAATTTTTATAACCACATATTTGGTGATTTTTGCGTTATTATGTAATTCATTTCCCATTATCCCATCCCATCCACCTCCATCACACTCAAATCCATACATCCCCACACCCACCCTCCCGCCACCCACCCCACCCCCACAACCACAACCACAACCACATATTCACCCCCACCCACCGCATCACCACCCTACCCCCACTACCCCACCCCTCCATCACACCCAAAACTACCAACCCCATCCTCTGCCACCCACCCCCACCCTACCACTCACCAACCCACCAACACCCACGACCCTCACCCCCACCCACGACCCCTTACCACACCACCCCCTCATCCCCACCCCCTCAACCACCTCCACCCACCATCTATTTATTTTTTAAAATTTCTATTTTATTCTTCACCATAAGTTTATTAATATTCTTAAATTAATTTGTAATTAAGGATTAAGAGTATTTTAGTAAACTTACATGTTATTATACAGTACCATGCAGTCAAACCAAACAATAAAGTTATTAAACAACAACAAACGATACAGTCTATCCAAATTTTTTATTCATTAATATTGTACAATACAATACCATACTATAGGGTATACTATATTTGTATATTGTGAAACCATGGGTAATGACCATCCAAACAGAGTGTAAGAAAATAAAGAAGACATTGCTTCTTGTGGTCTTAAATTAAAGATATGAAAAATATTACCAAAATGACTTTTAATCTTGTGATCTTAAACATGCCACATACAAAGTTGAATTTAAAGAGTTGCCAAAAAAGGAAAGAGACAAATATTTTAAAACATACTAAAAAAGAAAGTAAGATAAATATTCTGAAACAGAAGGAGTAATAAATTGATCTTGCTTAAAATTTTTGATCCCATTATAATAAGTTATGAGCATAAATTAGTATTAACTATAAGAGATGAGTTTGAGAAATTTCAATAAGTCAGAAACAATGACCAATCTAGAGAGGGAGGGGGGTAGAGGTATATTTGCCGAGGCAAAGTTTGATCAAAATCAACAGAGATCGATGCTGCGAGGACGAAGCAAAAATTACTCTGTTACGCTTATTGTGTGAAGTCAAACTTTGCAACGGAACCAACTCAATTGGTCTTATAAGCAGAAGTTGCATATATTTCTTGATTTTTCATAAGTTAATGATGTGTGTATTAAACTTGGTGTTATTCATTCCACCTATCGTGTTTAAATAAGTTATGATGCATTGGTAAAAGTTCCATGTATTTATCAATTATTCACAATGCAAATTGTGGGGGGGGGGGGTGGAGGTGGGGTGTTAGGAATGGAGACAATCATCCTGAGGGCCACTTATGGAATTCCTTACTTTTGCAGTTTCACTAGAGTAGTTATTTTCTTAATTTTTAAGGAACCAAACACAGGAAATGTTTTCACCATACCAAACACAATCAATTTTTTTTACTGAAATTGTGTCCTTTGAGGGACAAACTCAATAAATGGGTTTATCAGAACTTTGTTAATTAAAATAGTGAAATCATCTTCAGTGTGCGATTTTCACGTCTAAAAATAAATGACCCATTAAATATATTTACATTGAATGTGCTCTATTATCCATGAGCCTTCAGTGAATATTTCTGTCGCCCCGAATCATAACCTGGGCGAAACACGATATTCGGTGCCTGGCTGCATGTGACCAAGCGAACCACATGACTACTGAATCAACATGAGAATCAAAACATACTATAGTAATGATTTTAAAATATGTAATTAAAACTGCTGAATTTATAATCTGAAAATATATTTCGGAAATAGTCTGAAAATATTACAAGTCTAAAATAGTAACACTGACATGTCTAACATGCTAAACTAGTCTAGTCTTTGAAACCTCTTACATGAGTCTGACCGAAAACTGTCTACCAGGACAAGGCCCTGACATACCTCTACCATAAAACATAATAATGGAATGATAGACTGACACTCCGAATTAGATGGGGCTCACTAAGCAACTAATACTGAAGCAGTCATATTGAGCAGACCCGTCATCCTGAAACTCGACACTTCACCGTGAAGTGCAAGCCCTATAAAAAAGGGATGTTAGTACATTTGAATTGTATTGTATGTAAAGCAACTGAAAGAATAAATAGTTGTGGGGTGCTCGAAAAAAAGGCAACCCAAATCAATAAACAAATACTTTATTGAATTTGAATTTGAAACCGATAACTAATAACTGAACAAGAAAGCAAATAATAAGAATACTTTCTGTACTGAAATGGAGAGTCGCTTGTTTAACTGAAATAATAAATAATAATTGTGGCCTTAGGCTCGATATGTGTGCACAAATCTGTGGCCATGGGCCCAAGTATATGTATACAAAATTTATGGCCTTGAGCCCAATATATATATGTGGCCTTGAGCCCAAAATATAACTATGGCCTTGGGCCCAAAAATACAAGTGATCAACATGATATTGAAATACTGAAATGTACTAATATGAAATACTGAACATGAATTCATGAATTGATTATGAGTATTGAAGCTATGACTAATTTACAATAAGAAACGGAGAATTCAAATTGTAATACATGATACTGAAATACTAAATTATACTAATATGAGATACTAGACATGAATTCATAATTAAGTTCTGATATAAAATACTGACTACTTTTATACTGATTTGGGACATGAATTCATGAACTATTCCTGGATATTAGAGTAGTCTTTCTGTACAATATTTTTATAGTCTGAGACTGAGACTCATGAAATATCAAACACGAGTCTATAAAAAATACGTACTGAGTTCACAACAATCAAAGTGATATTTATGAACAACTACGAAGTTATAATCTTAAAGATAAATGTTCTAGTTTTTTCATGAACTAAGGCATAATCTCAAAATCTGAAGTAATTCGTAGTAATCTTGATGAACGAGGTGTGCGGATGATTAAAGATGTTCCCACACGTAGATATTTAGCCTCACATGCCTTAATCGCTCCAATACGTGTCTTAAAAATCTGAAATTGGAAGGATAATCCCAAAGCTTGAACCTTGAAACCTTAGAATGAGTTTATCTTGAAAACCCTAGGTTAAGAACATTGGATTCTATTTAGAATTACGTTAGAATCACATAGGATCGCGTGAAAAAGGCTTACCTTGGTGTAGGAGATGATTGGAAAGAGAGAGCCTTCGTTCTAGGGTTTGAGAGAAGTGAAATCTGATTTTTAAAACTAAGTTGCGAATTTATACTGTTTGATGTCGAAACGATTTGACGGTCCATAATTATTTTGACGGTCTGAGTCTGGGCCGTCAATATTTTGACAGTCGAAATTGACGGTCCGTATAATCAGACAATACTTTTTTTCTGCAAAATTCCAAAGAGTTATGAAAGCTAAGGTTTTTAGACAATTGGAATCGACGGGCTGTAACTTTTTATACGGTCTGTATATCTAACTTTGTTATATCAATTCCAAAAATATAATTGACAGTTCAATTCGTTGGGCCATCACAAATTCTACGGTCTGTACAATTCGGGCGTCAATTTGTCTCTACATAACTTGAAATTAGTTTTTCAACTTAAACTCTCTGTTTTGGTTTTCTAAACCCCTGAATCATAAACATGGCTTAGTTTGAAGGTATGAGGTGTTACAATATCTCCCCATTGGGATCATTCATCCTCGAATGATGGGTCATAGTTCTCTTGGTCGATCTTGCACACCTTAAGGATTTGGTTGCGTGAATTCTGGATTGAATGTTTACTGAACTAATGATTTAGTAGACTGAATAAATGCTGACTTAATGAATGATAAACTGAATGAGTAAGTTGAATGAGTATTGAACTGACTGGATACTGAACTAACTGAATATTGAACTTGCATGAACGTATGAGTACTGAACTGACTAGAAACTGAATTAACTGAATACTGAACTGACATGAATATCTAAGTACTTAACTGATATAAATATTTGAGCATTGTGCTGACATGAGTATCTGAGTACTGAGCTAACATGAATGTTATAATATAAGGTCTGAATACTGGAAACGTGAACGTTATAACATGACACTGAGTGTACGACGACTAGCTCTGGTGGTAATTTTAAATCTTATGTCGCTGGACCGACTCCTCGTAGGGTTCTGTATGGTCTAATTATATTTGGGACTAAGCTTCCCTTTCTTCTTAAATTGCTTTACGCCTTCCAAAGGCAAAACTTTCAAGAAACTCCCAATCATCAACATGAAACTCTGAATCTCTGTGTCGTATAGGACTTCTGGCGACTCTTAACCATTTTTAACGCCGCTGAATCAACTTAACTTTTTGCATATCCTGATGGACCAAGTTTGGTCCTAAAAATTCTGTTTTGCCAACTTTATACCAACCAATAGGTGATCTATACCTTCACCCATACTAGGCTTCAAACGGTATCATCTTGATACTGACATGTTATCTATAATTATAAACAACTCAATGAAGGGCAATAATTATCCTATTTACCTTTAAAATCAATTACACATGTCCTCAACATATCCTCGAAGGTCTGAATGATGCGCTATGCATGACCATATGTCTGAGGATGAAAAGATGTACTGAGATTTACCTTGATACCTAATTATTTCTAAAGGGACTTCCAAGAATTTACTGTGAACTGAACACCATAATCCAAAACAATGGACACCAGAGTCCCGTGCAATTTGACTATTTTCCTGAATACACAACTTGGTGTAATATTCTGCTAAGGTTGTGCTCCTTACTGGCAAAAGTTTGCTGACTTAGTATGTCACTCTATGATCACCCTAATCGAATCATGCTTTCGAAATGAGTGAGATAACTCTGTTATAAAGTCCATATTTATCATCTCCACACAAGAATATATGTATTTTGTGATAAGCCACCGGGCTTCTGATGCTCGACTTTCACTTGATGACATTTTGTACACTTAGACACATAATATGCTACATTAATTTTTATGTCATTCCACCAATAAATCTCCTCAAGGTCATGATACATTTTTGTGGCGCTTGGGTAGGTAGAATATTTGAACTTGCACGCCTCTGCCATAATCCTCTCTTTGCGTCTATCTATATCTGGGACGCATATATTTTCCTTGATATCCTAGAGTACCATCATCTCCCCCTTGTTCGAAAGCCATGGATTTATTCATATAAATCCCTTCATTTAGCTGCAATTGATGGGGGTCATGAAATTGTTTACCTATTTTCTCAGCTACTAAAGAGGATTTGGCTCTGTTCTGTACAACAACTTTACCATCTTCGAGATCCAAAAGTTGAACTCCTAGGTTTGATAAATGATGAAATTCTCTAGCCATAATTCTCTTATATGTCTCAACATGAGCTAGACTCCCCATACTTGATTTCTTTCTAAGATGATTTCTGAAATACTCATAGCATTGTTGCGTGCTAAGTCATTGACAAGCACCCTGAAGATTAGAGTTTCATGCAATGGCACCATCCACGTAACACATGACTTGACATGATCTCGTGGATTTTTTGTGATCTCTTATGGAAATAACTAAGTTTGACACAAGTCGATCGACGATTATCCTATTCACTTCGCGTTTCTTTCCTCCTTATGGCGACTATATCATTTGCTCACATTACTGAACTGAGTTTCTTCATATCTCCTGCTACTCCTGCTAACTCTTCGGGTTTCAAATGTCCAACTGAACTTACTAATGATTTACACATCTCTCCCTTAGATTAGAGGTTAAGGTCTCATACTTGTAGTTATTTATCTCTTGTTGGGATCCAACTAACTTTCCTGCTCTTCTGCAATTTCGTACTTTACATTACTGAGAATTATCTTTTGACTCACTTCTGAAAAATCTTCCTTACTGAGAAAAACTAAATTACTTATATAAAGGGTGAACTAATGTATTGATAACTGGCATACTTTGCCTTAATGATTTAACTTTCTTCACACTGTCAATCTTAGGGAAACCCTTTTATGATAACTCTTAAAGACTATTCCTCTGTAGCCTGCTCTATTACTGCTTAGTTGATTTCTTCTTTCACTAATTTCTACACCTCAAATTTAACTTAAACCCTTTAAATTCTAGCGCACACTCGGATTGTATTCAAATTGTTGCCCATTCACTAGTGTTATCCTGACTAAAGAAATTAATCATACCTCTACTAACTCTGCTGAAATTGTTAAGTCAATGTATTTTCTCAAGACTTACTATTCTTCAACTAACCACCTTCTAGCCTCATATTCTCCGATTTTGAATGACCTATGTTATTTCGAATTGTTCCTCATCATATGACCCTATTCTGAGGTTGTAAATTATCTTTTTTTTAACTACAGTCATGAGTCACACTTAGGGAAATTACGTCTCTCTTAAATGAACAATTAAAATAACTAACCTCAAACTTTCTATACACTTCAAAATTTATACCAGACTATACACATGTGGGGTAAACACTAAATCACATAACCTAAGAGGGAACTGTCACATCTTCTTATCTTATAATAATCTCTGCTTCTCATAGTAACTTACTAATGTCGTACTCTCTGGATCTGATCTGACTAAACTTAAACAACTTACACTATGTCTAGAAATTTAGCATCGTCTGCTCATAGTTCTCATGTCGTACACTATCACCTCTTATCCATATGTATGGGTCGAGTGAAAAAAATAAATATTTCTTTTGAAAATCATACCACTTTAGAATCACGGATAATTTGTCCTTGGTCACCTTTTTGCTCAAAATCATAATAATGAATTTATGCCCGTTGTGGCTAAGATCATAACATTTTCCCCGTGGGGTCTTACATTACCGTTATCATCTTCATATTGTGGTGATATTTAGGGATTCCTCTTAGTCATGACAACCTGATGAAGCATACAAGCGGTTCTGTCAGTGGTCTGTATTACCAGACTTAGCTTCATTACGCCTGCTTTGGGTGTGAAAGTTACGAGGGCTGCTGAATTTATGGACTGAGTCACATTACTTTGGTACCTTATTTTTTTAGATAGTGACCTTGTTTTTCACACTCAAAACACATATACATGCCTGAATGATACACCCATTGGTGCCTCTTATCACACTTGTTGCACATAAGATTTTGAAAATCTTTATGGCCCATACTGGCATGTGGCTGAGATTCTGGTTCTCTGAAACTCTGTTTCTGGCTGAACTAACCTTTCTGATCATATTTGGACCTCGGGACTGATGCACTGACTACAGATAAAGTGGATCACGATGACCTCCTATAGAAAATTGTCTGCCTCCACCTTCATGAGATCCTTTATGATTTACTTTTTCTGCAAATTTAGTTCCTTTACTAATTTCTCTGTCTTTCTTCAATCTCTCATTCTCCTTTCTCAAGTACATTATTAATATTCAATTTCCAAATTCATTATACAACACCTATTCGGGTGACATGGACTTTATTCCACTTTCAATATTACTTCAAGTCTCATTCGTTACTAGTAAGTACTTCACCATTGTATCCCTACGGATAGTCATCCTCAGTTGGACCTTAAAGTCCCTGTTCATCGCTTGCGCATTCAAAACGTAAGAAATTTAGTAAGAAGAGAAGGTTGCTTATTGCTCTAAGCTTCATGGCATAAGTTAGAAAAAATCTTGAAGGCATAGCTCTAATTACACGATCTAGAGTATGAAAGAAGTGAGACAATCCTAAATGTCTTGGTAGTTAACCATTTATATGTGTGACTGTCACACACATATAAAGGAAAACTCCATTGTATACGGTTTCATAGACTCCCTAAGACACTTGAACCTAGGCTCTGATACCAAGCTTTGTCACGCCCCGAACCATGGCCTGGGCGAAACACGACACTCGGTGTCTGGCTGCATATGATCGAGCGAACCACATGGCTGTTGAATCAACATGGGCATCAAAACATACTATAGTAATGATTTAAAAATATGTAATTCAAACTGCTGAATTTATAATCTGAAAGTATATTGCGGAAATAGTCTAAAAATATTATAAGTCTGAACATAGTAATACTGACATGTCTAACATGATAAACTAGTCTAGTCTATGAAACCTCTTACATAAGTCTGACTGAAAACTATCTACCAGGACAAGGCCCTGGCATACCTCTACAATAAAACATAATAATGGAATGATAGACTGACACCCCAAAAGAGATGGGGCTCACCAAGCAAGTAATACCGAAGCAGTCCTACTAAAAAGATCTGTCATCTTGAAACTCGGCACTTCACCGTGAAGTGCAGGCCCCATGAAAAAGGGACGTTAGTACATTTGAATTGTACTGTATATAAAGCAACTGAAATAATAAATAGTTGTGGGGTGCTCGGAAAAAGGCAACCGTAATCAATAAACATATATTGTACTGAATTTGAAACTCAAACTGATAATTGATAATTGATAACTGAACAAGAAAGCAAATAATAATAATACTTCCTATACTGAAATAGAGATTCACCTCTTATTTAACTGAAATAATAATAACTATGGCCTTAGGTCCAATATGTTTGCACAATCTGTGGCCTTGGGCCCAAGTATACGTATACAAAATCTATAGCATTGGATCATTTGTGGAACCTCAATTTCCACGGGCTTATTAGCTAAATGGTAATTGGCACATACAATACGACAGTCGATCAGTTTCCAATGAAATGGAATACGGGAACTCTCCGTCTAAGTGGTTAATCCGATAAGTCAATTCTCAATGCGATGCATCCGTGAAATGGGACGGATTAGAATCGTAAGCTTTCTTCTCCGCCTCAGCCTTTCGCTCATTTCCTTGCTTATAATCAAGCAAGTGGCTGGAGCGCCTCTCCTTATAGTCGAGTTGCTTAAAGCTCCTTTCTACATCAAGATCTGGCCCTTCCCCAAGGTAGGTAGGTTTATCCTTACTCGATCGACTCCGACTATGGTGTGATTCCTGGCATATGTACACCCCAGTACCTAAGGCAACCCCGTTCCAGCTCGCATTGTATTTGAAGTTGAGGATTTCGCTCCTGATGTAGTCAATGAGAAGCGTTGTTCCGTTTTTAGCTTTAGCAAGCCTGTGACTGCCTGAACAGACTAGTCTACGCTCAGCCAACATTCTGAAGTTGTCTCGATACTGAAAGTTCAGTGGATGGGATAGCAGAGAGAGAAAGGAAAGAATATATTTGTGGTATTGGGCCTAAAATATTACTGTGGTCTTGGGCCCAAAAATACAGGTGCTCAACATGATATTGGAATACTGAAATGTACTAATATGAAATACTGAACATGAATTCATGAATTGATTATGAGTACTGAAGCTGTGACTAATTTACAATAAGGAATTGAGAATTCATATTGTAATATATGATATTGAAATACTTAATTATACTAATATGAGTTATTGGACATGAATTCATACTGAAGTACTAATATAAAATACTAACTACTTCTATATTGATTTGGGACATGGATTCATGAACTATTCCTGAATATTAGAGTAGTCTTTTTGTACAATATTTTTATAGTTTGAGACTGAGACTCATGGAATATCAAACATGAGTCTATAAAGAATACGTACCGAGTTCACAACAATCAAAGTGATATTTATGAACAACTACGAAGTTATAATCCTAAAGATAAACGTTCTAGTCTTTTCATGAACTAGGGCATAATCTCAAAATATGAAGTAATAGTAATTTTGATGAACGAGGCACGGGGATGATTAAAGTCGTTCCCACACATAGAGAGTTAGCCTCACATACCTTAATCTCTCCAATATGTGTCTTAAAAATCTGAACTTGGAAGGATAATCCCAAAGTTTAAATCTTGAAACCTTAGAATGGGTTTGTCTTGAAAACCCTAGGTTAAGAACATTGGATTCTACTTAGAATTTATTAGGATTACGTTAGAATCACATAGGATCGTGTAAAAAAGTCTTACCTTGGTGTAAGAGATGATTGGAAAGAGAGAGCCTTCGTTCTAGGGTTTGAGAGAAGTGAAATCTGATTTTTAAAACTAAGTTGCGAATTTATATTGTTTGTTGTCGGTACGATTTGACAGTCCATATTGACGGTCTGAGTCTGGGCCGTCAATATTTTGACGTCGGAATTGACGGTCCGTCTAATCGGATCGTACTATTTTTCTCCAAAATTCCAGAGAGTTGTGAAAGCTAAGGTTTTGAGACAGTGGGAATCGACGGGCCGTAACTTTTTATACGGTCCATACATCTCACTTTATTCTGTCAATTTTAATAACGGAATTGATGGTTCAATTCGACGGGCTGTCAAAAATTCTACGGCCCGTATAATCCGGGTGTCAATTTGTATTTTCAAAACTTAAAACTGATTTTTCAACTTAAACTCCCCGTTTTGATTTTCTAAACCCCTGAATCATAAACATGGCTTAGTTTGAAGGTACGAGGTGTTATAATTTCAAACTTTGAAGAAAGGCGCATCCCTTGTAAAACACCTTTAATGTAAATTTTAAAAATCAAAAAATTTGAAAAAGTAAACCTTTTCTGCTCCGATGTGACAAGTGAGACAACATTTCTACACCTAAAAGTTCATATATCATAAGGCACCTTCAGTAAACTTACAAAAACGGCCTTGCCAAAGAGAGCCTTCCCTTAGAATATCTTCAACATTATTTTCCTATTCCTCTATATATGGAGTAGAATACATTGTCATGTACATCATTAAGTTCACAAAATTAATGTACATTGTGTTTGAATGCACACTTCAATCTGAATTTGGAGAAAGAAGGTTAGTATTTTTGTTGGTCTAAAAATGTCAGATGAACATCGTGTTAGAGTTGCATTATATTGGGGCGGTAATATAATATATGAATTTGACATAGTTAGATATAGGTGTGGTGCTCGTGTTGTTAAATTTCATTAAATGTTGAGTACAATTGCTAGTTAGAAACTTGCATATTAGGATGAAAACTAATCCGAATGAGTTAAGGATCTCTTAGGCAAGGCGTTTTTGTAAGTTTGCTGAAGGTGTCTTACGGTATATGAGCCTCTAGGTCTGGAAAGATTATTTCACTTATGACATCGAAGCAAAAAGTATTTACTAGTATTTCAGATTTTTAAAATTTACACTGAAGGTGCTTTAGAAAGGATGAGCATTTCTCTAAAATTTGAAATATCCACTTAAGGCTCATGTATAGCTGAGCACTTAAATATATTTAACGGGACGTCTATTTTTAGACGTGAAAATTGCACTTTTTAGGTCTCCGCCTAGGGTGCGTTTTCACCATTTTAGTTAACAAAATTCTGACAAACCCATTTATTGGATTTGTCCCTCAAAGGACACCATTTCATGTATTCTTCAATTATTTAAAATGCGAATTGTGGGGGTGGAGGCGGAGTGTTAGGAGTGACAATCAGCACGAGGGCCACTTACGGAATTCCTTAAGAAATCTCACAGAAAATGCAAATCTTGTATGTCACCTGGTGCAATCCCTTTTGGTTACACAAAAATACCAACTAAAAGGATATTATTCAAGCACACCAGTATTACAGCAGAAATCCTAATAAAATGCCATTCTTTATTCAAGATGTTGGCATAATCAGCTAAGTAATTACAAATAATCACATTATTTCTCTATCCCAATTCCCAACTAAACAATCACTACCATATATCACACTTTTGCATCTTTCCAGTCAAAAACTTCAATCAACCTCACTTTTTTGTGATTCTACTATTGCACAATTTTACAGACAAGAACTATATCCCTGAATTGGGAAAAATGTATGGAATTCCTCCCATCAATTATGCCTCCACTGCATTCTCGGCGCGATTTTCCGCTGGATGCTGCTTCTTAGCCAAAACTTCAGCATGTTGTTCTAAGTACTCTCTGCTGTTCATCTCTGTCAACCTGCATTACATGAATTTACATTGTTTCAAGTTATTGAACAATTACAGAGAAAGAAAGACGGTTTTGTTGAAAATAGTAAACTTAAATGTTTAAGTGTCTAAATTCTTATATGTTTTAGTTATCCTAGGTGCATGATTTTTGTAATCTAGGTGACTTTTATGTCGAGGTTCAAATATTTGTGTGAGTATTTAATAGGTGTGCTTCTACAAGACTCTAGGAACCTATATAAAACCCCATTGTAATGTAATATAAGAGTGGAGTTATTATAATTATATGAAGTGAGCTTAATATCTCTCTCCCTCTTCCATCCTCTTTGTGCCCTATGATATCAAGAGCCCCCTTATATTTCCAACAGGTTTTGCAATGAAATAATAAGATGAAATAGTAGTGCTACTGTAATTCAGTAACAACTTGTATAAACATACAAGTCACTTTTAGGACATAAAGAACCTTCTCCGTTTTTCTTTTTATTTTTTCTTAGTGCTATTAAAAGGCGTCGATTTTCTTTGAATTCAACCTTGAGGAGTTGGATTTTTTTTCCCACAACCAAAAAATCTGTCTGAGGTCAACGCTTAGGACCAATCACAGCCTTAGAAGTTCAGTGATAATGGGCCCCACCTCTCTATTCCTTTCTCTACTTAAATACCAGGCTAAGTTCGCATGGCATATGGCTCGAACCTCTGACCTAAGTCAGAAGTCCCTCAACCTTTGCCACTTGAACCAAGTCGTGGGGAGCTCGAGGAGTTGGATTAGTATTAGCGTATTGTATACTGGATGTTAAAATTAAGTTATTTGAATTGCAAACTGATTGTTATAGTACTAAGTTCACATATGCTTCACATTTTAATTTTCCATAGATTATGCACTTCACTTCAAAGAAGTTGCGCTTCATTTCTCACTTTTTGCTTCAGCCAAAAATTAAGATGAAGCAACTTACCGACTAATGGTACGATCTTTTGCAAAACCCAACTCATTGTCCACGCAAAGGTCAAAATTGTCGTTCTTCCTAGACCTTGAAGATGTTCTAGGTGCCATGTGTTGGGCATCGGATATTGTCACAATATTTTCAAAAAGTTCAACTGGAGTCCCCTCAGTTGTGCATAAAAGTCTAGCTCGATTTTCATAAATTACCTGATAATGCAAAATCAATTTCAAATTAAGAAAAACAGAGTTTCAAAAATCACTTAGTTTTGTCTAAAAGATGGTATGATTCCAACCAACAGTACATGTTTTTCAAATTATACGACTTAATAAGCGATCAAACTAATCAAGAAGAAGAGAACTAACATCAACCAACGTCACGAAACGGTAAGCTGCAGTTTTATTATGAAGCCCAAAAATTGGTACGCCTTCCAGAGCCACCGTATGAAATTTTTCTGGTTAGACAGAAACAAAAGATCAGGCAAAAACCTCGAGAAACAAATACTGTGTTAAACTGAAGTGCACTATGAAAAAACTGCAAAATCATGTTCTTAACCATATATGCAAAGAGCGACTAAATGTAAAGAAAACAAAAAACACTTGGTGAACAGTTGAAGACAGAAAAATAGCTAGACAATGTTTGTTTGTCAGTTCTAAGTTCAAAAAGTTACCTACTGACCCTACAGGAGAAAATGACAAAAATGGTCCTTTATGTTTGAGAATAGGTTCAAAATAGTCCCTTAAGTATGCACTGAAGAGTTTCAGTCCCTTAAGTTCGCCAAAATTTACCCTTTTAGTCTCCACCAAATATTTAACAATTTATGTTCGTTACATTTGACGGTCACAGTGGAAGAAAAAGATTTAACCATAAATTCCAACAAAATCTCATCAAATCCTAAAATATACCACAAAAAAAAAAACTGCACTCGACACTAAAAAGATATAAAAAGACAGCAGAAATTGCACCTCAAAAAGCAGCATCATACTCTAGAAATAAATCAAAAATAGCATAAACAACAAAAATTGCACCTCTAAATGTGAGTTCTGCGCTAGTTTCTTTTTCTTTTCATAGTTCCCGTCAAATCCAACAGAATTCGGTAAATATTTGACCGAGACAAGTGTCATCTTTTGGCAAATTTAAAGGACCAAAAATGTTAAGTGCATACTTAAGGAACTATTTTGAACCTACCTCAAACATAAGGAACTATTTTTGTCATTTTCTCGACCCTACTGTGTAAAACTCTAATCTGATTATTGAAGTTACAAAAAACTCGAGACCAAAAAAGAAGCCACATTTCACTTACTAAATAGTCCAAAATAGTCTGCTGCGCCAAGAGGCCTGTCGCAGAGTTCTTCAAATGAAAATAATGCACATCCATTAGCACCCAGTGGAACCTAAGTTTAGAGAAAAAGACACAATTTTAAGTTCAGTTAGTCATAAGACCTTTACATTGTCAAAACAAATGCATAGCTAAGGTTAGGTCAACAAACCTGTAATTTCCTTCCCATGACAACTTCGACCTCTTGTGGAACCGGTTGGGCATCCCCTACTAGCATTTGGAAATGCTTTTTAATGACGCTCGACAGATCTTTCCCGATAAAGTAGAAGCCTTGTTCGGCCTACCACAATTCAAGTAAATAGGAAATAAAATTAAAACATGATTATAGATTAGCAAGAACAGCAGAAAAATAACTGCCAAATGAGCTTGTACAAAGTTGAATACTATACTGAAGTCAACTTCCTGTAGTCCACCGCTGAACCAATTTCACGTACTACACATCTTTCCTGCATCAAGATACTTTCCCAAGTCATTAAGCCAATCAAACATGAGTTGGGAATCAAAGTTGAGAATGTTTAAGTAAATAAAGAGGATAGCTGCAACAGTTTCCATTTCAATTTTTCTTATTATACTTGCAGAAACAGGTTCTTGAAGAAATTTTCCTCCTTTTTTTTTCTAGGTAAGTGGCTCTTTAACAACATAGCAGAGGCAAACAAACAGGACATATTAGACAAGTAGAAGCACATAAATAGATAGAAGACAAATTGACATAAATAACCTCCCACCAAAATAATAGCTAGCAAATGTATACTTTTTGTATCTTAATGTATAATATACATAATAAATACATTTTTGATACATGATAGTGTATATTTTTTGTATATTTGGATAGCGAATGTAATTATTGTTGGCTGACCGGCCAAATGTGTAACTTGCCCTAAACAGAAAGCAGGAATAAAGTGCTAGGCACATGAAAGCAGTAATAGAAATGCAGCAATTTTCATATTAAGGATGTCATTTTTTAAATACCTTTAAAGTAGCTATAAAAGGAAGGAAAAGATCCCTCTGCAGTCCACGTTCATAAAGGTTATCGGGAGCACGGTTTGAAGTAGCAACAAGAATCTGCAATTTTATCCATGAAGGATCAATAATAGAGATAACCTTTGTTAACCTTATGCTTGCAGGGATTACCAGAACACAGGAGTTATAGGACTAATAGCATGTTTGGCCAAGCTTTCAAAATCTGCTTATTTAGAAGTGCTTTTCGAAAAAGTACTTCTGGAGAGTAGCAGTTTGTGTTTGGCTAATCAATTTGATCATCACTTTTGCCAATATAAAAGTAGTACTTTGTGCTTGGCCAATGTTCCAAAAGTGTTTCTCCGGGAAAACTACTTCTTTTAGCTTCTGAAAAACAGTTTCTGCTACTACTCAAAAACACTTATTTTTTTCCTAAAAACTTGGCCAAACACAAACTTCCTAAAATAAAGCACTTTTAGCTTCCTAGAAGCTTGGCCAAACAGCTCATAAAAGACACGTTATATGGAACAATGAGTTACTCACAGCACCATTGCTAAATAATTGTCTAAATAAGCGGTTCAGTATCAATGCATTAGCCACATCAGTCACCTATATTAGCAAGAGAATTTTTTTATAGAACCGAAGTCTTCTCATAGAAGCTTTAAAAACACAGTGAATAGAAAACAGAAATGTTCCGAGTTCCATACTATACTGGCATACCATGAATTCATCGAGACACAACAAAATGGACTCGTCAGATATCTCTCCTGCCACAACTTCTAGAGGATCTGCCACACCCTTGTGCTTCTGCAATTAGATAGATCACACAACGTTAAAATTCCTCAATTTCAGACACCCCGCATAGTATCAATTACAGCAAAAGATCAGAAAGAATAAGATGGAATGTGGCTTAGGGCAATGATGTAAAGCTTTCAGGAATCAAGACATAACCATTTAAAAGCTTTAACAAATGGCCAGATTCTAAATGAAACGCCAAAAAGTTAAACGAATGAAAATAGAGAGAGTATATATATATATATATATATATATATATATATATATATATATTACTCCCTCTGTCCCAATTTATCTGAAGCGCTGTTTGACTGGGCAAAAAGTTTAAGATAAAAGGAGAACTGTTAAAGTTTGTGGTCTAAAATAAGCAATAGAATTTTTTTTTGGCTATAAACGCTGTAAATCATTTCATTAAGGTAAAATAAGAAGTTTGATGTTAAATTATTACTAAATATACAAAGATGTCATTCTTTACGGGACTGCCTAAAAAGGAAAGAGTGTCACATAAATTGGGACAGAAGGAGTATTTCTAATGCAATTGTCTTAAATTGGCAATAATCTTAGTGAAGTATTGCAACAAGGAATGCTGCAGTAAAAAATAAACTAATAAACAGATTGACATAAAACAAAGTAAAATTAGGTTGGTACCTGTAATCGGCTGTGAACATTCAGCATGAAGTCGTGGAAATGGATTCTCTTTTTCCTCCAACTGGCAGGCCTGAGATAAAATGTTCATAGATTGAGATAAAAAAGTTGTCTTTTTGGTTCTCGTATAAATGCACATACAAACATCTGATTGTGGCAAGATGAATCATATTGTCTAACAATAAGATAAGGTTGGCACTTACAACTGGTCGAAGAACAGGTCCATTAACATAGTTTTGCCAGTCCCAACTCCACCATAAAGATATAATCCTTTGACAGGGGCACATGATGACTGTGGTAAAATACGAGACCATAACCATCTACTCCTGCAAATTACCAGAGTGATATGATGCATCAATACAACGATTTTTTGTTTTGGCTTTTTTTCTTTTGCGCTCCTAGTCAAATGTACATGTTGCCAAATTATAAAATACAAATACACAATTGAAATGGTGGAAACTCAGTTGGTGTGTGTACCTGCCGGCTTTATCGGAAGAGGCATATTTGTCTAATCGGCAGTCTTCAGCTTTTTCAATGAGCTGATCATAAAGTCTTTGGAGCTCTTGCAATGTGCCTACCTACAAACTTATCGTCAGAATCTATTTTCAACAAGCAATAATGAGATAAAAAATTTCATAACAAATTCATGGATCATCATCTTAGCAACATCAATTATCAGATTTCTTGGCAACAATATTTAAAGTTACTAACAGTAAATTACTGATTTTAAGATATAAGGAATTCTCCAGAGTCTACCACATTTCTCAATATGAGAGAGTCATCCCACAGTGTAAACCCAGAACTAAGAGGATGCAGCACCTTTTTCCCTAAGAAATAGGCAGCATCGACATAAAATTGAGCCGATATGTCATCATGATAGCACACTGATTCTTAGGTCTTTTCTTTTATTTAAGTCATTAATCTCATATCTAGAAGCAGAGGGGAGTTTGCGCTGACTATTAAGTTTATACGCGTCCATTCCTTCCAAGTTTTAAGCAGAGTCGTTCTTCCTTATGATATTTCCAACCAACAATAAAAATATAGATGCATTACCCCCCCCCCCCAAATAGCTCTGTATGTGACACTTTCTTTTTTAGTTAGTCCCTAGAAGAATGACAACTTTCTATATTTAGTAACAATTTACTTTAAACTTCCCATTTTATCCTTGATGAGCTAATCTATAGCCACACAAATATACAACAACAACATACCCAGTGAAATCCCCAGTGTGGGGTGGGGTTTGGGGAGGGTAGAGTGTATGCAGACCTTACCTCTACCTTGGAAAGTAGAGAGGCTGTTTCCGAAAGCCACACAAATATCTATGGCTTATTATAGACCACAAGTTCCAAAAGTATTCCTTTCATTCTTAAACATCATGCCCAGTCAAACGCCTTCACAAAATCAGAATGTTTTCATTTTTGCTGAATAACTATAACAGCTAATCATTCAAATGCCAACCGAAAACGGATTAACACAGGACTAGTTGTTGCTTACCTGGCAAGCATCTCCATCCAAGAGCTCACCCTCAGCAATTCTTCGTTCATATTCCACTAGAGGCCCTCCTCCCATCTCCACTACAATCGAATCAATCAGAACGAAAACCAAAACGGTAAGGACTGACAACCGATATACACACAGAAAGTACATACAAAAAAAAAAGAAACTCATCATAAGACCATATACCTCCATTATTAACTGTAGCTACACCGGCAAACATGGCTCTGGACGACATGTAATACGATTGTGTATGTCTACTAATATCACCATTATAAGACACTTTGCATAAACACCCACGACTTAAATCGGTCGAAAAATATTGTCCTCTTACAAGACTATTAAGCACATTATCCTTTCTATACCGCATAGCGGATTTAATTTGCCTCACAGACTGCAGAACTTTCCTCATGTTGATTCAAATCCTCAGGAAAGACTGCAAATTTTATTCCTCCCTCAACAAGTTCCTTGAATAAACACCAGTTTCTGAAACAAAGCAAGTAGCAATAAAATAATTAGTGGAATATATACCAACTTCCATATGACAAGACAAACAATTCTCCCAGTATAAAAGTTTGAACCACTGATAAAAAAAATCTTTGCATCCGTACCAACTTGGAGAAAAGTATAATTTTGACCCTTAATTTAAATCTAAAACAGAGTTGGAAAAGTAAATTAACCAACCAATAATAGCTATCTTAGCCACACAAAGTACAGTAATTAATCAAGTTTTGACTATATTCCAAGAATTTAGTAAACGCCAAACTATTAACACCTCAATTGTCTTAGTTGACCAAAACATCTACAAAAATCCCAAAAGAATCAATAAAGATCTAACTGAGGCTAAAACCTATGCATGAAATAGCTAACAGGGTGAGAACAAATTAATTTCAAGAAAAATTTCAATGAATTCACCTTATAAGCTAATTGAGCCAATACCCAGAATTGCCAAATAGCTGATTATTTAAAGAAAAAGGTGAAATAAAAATATGTTCTTGAAACAACTAACACCAACAAAAATCACAAGAAGCCAAAATCCAGAATTGCCAAAGAGCTGATTTTTTTTCAAAGAAAAAAATGAAATAAAAATCTGTTCTTGAAACAACTAACAAAAACAAAATCACAACACTAATTGAGCCAACATCCAAAATTGCCAAAGAGCTGATCTTCAAGAAAAGTGAAATAAAACCTTCTTGAAACAACCAACACCAACAAAAATAACACCTTATATGCTAATTGAGCCAACACCTAGATATGCCAAATAGCTGATTTTCAAGAAAAGTGAATAAAAATCTAATCTTGAAACAACTAACAGCAACAAACAAAAAATAACACCTTATAAGCTAATTGAGCCAAAACCCAGAATTGCCAAAGAGCTGATTTTCAAGAAAAGTTAAAACAAAATCTATTCTTGAAACAACTAAACAAAAATAAAAATCACATCACTAATTGAACCAACACCCAGAATTGCCAAAAAGCTGATCTTCAACAAAAAATTGAGATAAAAATCTGTTCTTGAAACAACTAATAGAAACAAAAATCGCAATACCTTATACTGAGCCAAAATCCAGAATTGCCAAAGATATGATTTTCAAGAAAAAATGAAATAAAAATCTAATCTTGAAACAACAAACAGGGCAAAAACAAATTAAATTCAAAAAAGGATTCAATTTAATCACCCTATATGCTGATTGAGTCAAAACTGAAATAAAAATCTGTTCTTGAAACAACAAACAGCGACAAAAATCACAACACCTTATATGCTAATTGAGCCAAAATCCAGAATTGCCCAAGAACTGAATTTTCAAGAAAAACTGAAATAAAAATCTGTTCTTGAATCAATTAATAGCAACAAAAACCATAATACCTTATATTGAGCCAAAATCCAGAATTGCCAAAGAGCTGAATTTTCAAGAAAAATTGAAATAAAAATCTGTTCTTGAAACAACTAATAGCAACAAAAACAACAATACCTTATACAACAACATCATAACCAGTGTCACACAAGTGGGTCTGGGGAGTATAGGGTGTACGAAGACTTTATCCTACCTAGAGGTAGATAGGCTATTTCCGAAAGATACTCTGCTCAAGAGAAAGCACAACAAACAAAGGATGTCAGACAAGGATTGAGCAATACCTTATATTGAGCAAAAATCCAGAATTGCCAAAGAGCTGAATTTCAATTCAAATAAAAAACTGTTCTTGAAACAACTAATGGAAACAAAAATCACAACACCTTATAGGATAAATGAGCCAAAATCCAGAACTGCCAAAGAGCTGAATTTCAAGAAAATTTAAATAAAAATCTGTTCTTGAAACAAAAATTACACCACAAATGCATGCTCATTGCTGAAGCTTGTATGTGTGTGTGAATTATAACAGATAAAATGGGATAAACAAGAAAAAGAACTTATTTTCTATATGGGTATCTATGTTTTTCTAATATAAAGACACACAAACACAGAGAGTTTTTCAAGATCCCATTTTTCTGGAATTTCTAGAGATAAAATGGGATAAAGAAGAAAAAGAACCTACTTTTCCTATCTGGGTATTTTAAGTTTTTCTATACAAAGACAAAGAATCAAAGAGTTTTTCAAGACCCTATTTTTCTGGAATTACATAGGGAAAGACAACAACAAATTATATAAACAAGAAGAGTAAAGAATATGAAGAAACCTTCAAAAGGGGTATTCAGGGTATGGGCCCTTTACTGCATGTGGGGGTAGGTGGTGCTATGGGGTAGGTGGGGGTCATTCACACAAATGTCCTATTTCGAGGTGATCTTTAGATTTTGACCCTCAAATTATTGTTCTTTAATTTTTATTCTTTCGCTTAATTAATGGACGATAATCTGAAATTCTAGGTTTGAATTACAACATCCTAAAAACAATCTTCACAAGGTAAAGTTTTAAAGTAAACTATGCCTATTCGAATAATCTATACATAAATTATATTTTTAAGACATCATCTTGCAAAAAATATTTTTTTTTTAGTTGGAGTTTGAACTCAAAACTACATAAGTTAAAGGCATAACTTAGAACTAGATTAGTTATGCTTAAGACATAACTTTTGCGAAATTTTTACTTTGCGAAATTGTTTATTTTTTTCACTTAGTCAGGGTTCGAACCCAAATCTCTGTTATTTAGATGCGTGAATAAATATATTTTAACTCAATTTTTTTATTAAATAAAAAATAAAAAGTCACCAATTTAAAGGGTAAAAATTAAATACACGCCTGTATGAAGGTACAATCCACGCAAAAAATGTGGAAGGGGGTATGAGAAAAACAACAACAAAAAAAACCAAGAAGAGTAAAGAATATGAAGAAACCTTCAAAAGGATAGCAGGATATGGGTCTTTTACATGTGGGGTAGGTGGTGATCAAAAGTTCTCCAAAACTTTATGAGCTTTCTTTCGTTTTCTAATCTTTACAGCTTTTGGATTTATTTTTATATGGAGTTTGTTAATGACAAAATTGTCCTTCGTTGACTAGGAAAATGAATTGGAAGAGGTGTAATTATGAATATGAATTGAGGGTGATTTGGGTATTTGGGTAGACTTTACTGGCATGTATTTGAGCGTGGTGCATAGAGATGGCAGTGGATCCTGGATCCAGATCCATTTTATAGGATATGGATCTTCAAAATTTGGACCCGACGGATCCGGATCGGACCCTGATCCGTTTCTGACGGATCGGATCTGGATCTGAATCTTGTATTTGAGATCTGTATCCAGTCCAGATCCGACCTGTGGATCCGTTTTTTATTAAATATATTCATAAATGTAATTTTATAAGTATTTTCTTAAAATTGCTAAACACATCCTTGCAAGTTTAATTCTCAAAACAAGTTTAATGTATCCCCGCGTTAACTCAAAAACCAAAAAATAAAGAGGTAACTTCGGTAATAAAATCAATATTACTGAATGACTAACATCTCCATAGACAAGTAGTTAAAATTATATTCACTTCATTTGTGAAGATTCCAAGCACATGCAAGTTCTGCATTGTGGAAATACTAGTCAGCATTTTCCACAACTATTGTCATTGTCCAACATTTTCAATTAATAGCTCACAATCAAAACGAGACAACGAACAAAATATCTCATATGAACATTTCAAAATTGAAACACAGTAAACTGTTAGCTAAGTAAAAATCGTTTGTCAGTTCAAAAAAAAATTCTTAGCAAGGCAAAATTTTTTACATGTGGATCCAGATCCGATCCGTGGATCCGATGGATCCGGATTTGGATATGATTTTTATGGACCCGACGGATCTGGATCCGAATCTGAATTCAGGTATGAAAAACGGAGCTGGATCTGGATCTAATAGGATCCGGTCCATATCCGATCCGTTTGCCATCCCTAGTGGTGCATTATATAAGGTGAGTCACTTAAACGTCACTGTCTTCTTTTGGAAAATTTTAACTAATCAATTAGTTCAATAAAGGGTCTGTCTCCGGGAATAGCTGAATGATGAAAACTTAAAAATTCAGCTGGAGGTCTGTAGCGTGGGTTCGAACCCTGGTGGGAGTAATTATTCTCTTTTGAGGTAGGACCTTTATAGGTGATATCAATTGTTCTGTTCTCAAACTGTGATCATTCAGGCACATCCCGTGATTTACTGATAGTCATTTAGGCACATTCTGTGATTTACTGATAGTAGTGCTGAGTGACGGGACTACTATCTTCAGGAATAGTCTGGCCTAAGTCGGGAAGCTGGATATAAAAAAAAAAGGGTCATCTGAACATTCGATGGAATAGATAAAGATATATCACGAATTAGTTATTTTGAATTATTTACATTCATCATTTTAGTATTAAATAATTTTGGGAATAATTAATAAATCATATTCAAACACAATAATTTTATATTTTATGTCGAGATTATTATTTTTTATCACACCAATTAAACAACTCTTAAGATTCGTGTTTTTATGTGTCGATGTTTAATTGAACATATAATTACTTGATACGAAATTTGACACTTTATTTATTTGATTTAAAAAATATATATTTATAGTTTATGATATAAAAGGTTCGGTCTCATATATGGAGAGAGACTATCGATGCCATTAGACTAATTCATTTATTGGTAGAGCATTTTTTTTTCCCTTCACTGCCTTTCCGATCAAAAAGCTAACTCAAATAAAATTTGATTTTTTTAAAAAATTAGACCTTCGAGGTTTTTTTAGGGTCATACATACATTAAGTCAATCGAAAAATGTAAGGAAAAGCTCGGATTAGATAGTTGTTTGATTCGGGAGGCGACACATGAAAGTAAAGACAGATCGAACATGACTTAGCAAAGGCAATATCAGTCTCGATGCTTGAGCACAACCGATGATGTTAGTCTCAATCGTTGAAGGACCAGAGTTGTGATGTGAGCCCGTCTAACTCGAGAGATATGTGATCATGCAAAAGATAACAGATATGTGACCATGCAAAAGATATTGACCGATCAAGAAAGTCTAAATTGTAACCGTTTTTGAAGAATCCGGGATTCACTATTGAAGACTTCCAATCACGTACATAATGGCTAAATCGTACAGATAATGATCATCAAGAGGGGTGTATAATACGAGAAATGATATTTAGGATTAGACTATAAAAATATCTCTTCCCCTCACTTATATCTCATATATCTTTTATCACTAAGACTATTATCTTATACCATTGTTACTCTCAAGCTCTTCAATTCTCAAAGCTATTATTTCCCCGAGATGTTGCTAGTCAATTGCCCTAAAGACATTTGAATAAGAATTCCTTACTTGTTTTACTTGTTCGCTTTGTCTATTATTCTAGTTTGTTATATTATAGTGTTATTATCTAGCAAATTAGCATCAATGACATTATTGTTTGGTCATTTTAATTTATATGTCCTTAAACCATTCAACAAATTCAGTTGTTACCCTAAGTTATAAATTTAGGGGTAAACAAAGAATATGCTCCAGTCCAGACTTCAGAGTAGTGACTACTTTATCTATCTGTCCGAATTCTTTATACTCGATTTTATAACTAATTTAAATTTATTTATATGAGAGAGGTCCAATTTAACGTGCTTCTAATTGCTTAGAAGGATTCAAGAACTCATTTACATCTAAGACTCATTGAATCCTTATATTCAAGAGCACTATTAAATGGTCGCATATGAAATATGGCAAATATATTATAATGTATAAATTAAAACTAGCATATTTTTAAGCTTGAATTTAGTGTTTTCTATCTATTTTACCATCACTCTTTATGAAAAATAATTTATTTTCATAATTCGAATGTGAAATCTTTGGTTGAAAACTCTGCAATAATTAACATATTCAAGTGCATGCAATCAAATGAATTTTTTTCTTTAGGTAGTCAAATGGCATCATTTTAGAAGTTTGATACCGAGCTGGAGGCCCGTCGCCACAAATGAAACAACTTTATCTTTGGGGCCCACTGAACAAAACGAATAATTTAATAGAAAAGATAGGTACTCCCTACTATTTTTCTTGTCAAAAAAAAAATTATGTTTTGGATCCTCTTATTCACGTGCATATTCTTTTCCTAAAACTGGGATCTAATTCACTAATTTCCATGTCCAACAGATTTTTCCTATTACCTATATATTGTACGAACTTAATTACATTATTAAAAAAAAGTTTTACTCTAGTCTATAGTGTGTGTCGTGTCAAACTCTTACGGTTCATTTGATAGTTGATTAGGATTATGCATGTATTAGTTATGCATGATTTACTTATGTATAAATAATTCTAACTTTACAAAATTTAATCATGAAATGCACTTATTATGGTAGATATTGTAGTGGCTAAAAGTAGCAGGTATGATCGTGGAATTGGATGTCATCAATCGGATGCGGATTCGACCAAACTCAGTAGTTTTGGTTCAAATTTTTATATTTGTATTAAAATCTTATTGAATATCTACAAATTATTAACTTAAAACTTATTAACTTTAAAAAATTAAATTCATAAATATTAAATCTTGACTCCGCCTATAGTGTCATGTTCGGGGAACACGAACTTCCTTTAAGTCACTGATTCTGACCTTCACATGTCTAGCCTAAAGCTCCTACATTGACACCTTTAGTCAAGTCACAAGATATAATATTGAGAGTTTCTCAGAAAATTGTATTTTACGTTTTTAAAGAATTAATGTATGATTGTGATCGAATTACTAGTTAAATAATAATCTCTTTTTCTTTCTTTTTACTTTAGTCGTATTTCTAGTGTCCTTTTCCCATCTATCACAAGATATATAAAATCAGAAAGGAAGTAATGAAACAAAATGTTTCTTTTCCGTTATTTCATTGGAAATAGTATACATGTTTATATACAACTAAAATACCTAATATTGTTCCTAAATGTAAGCTATTACAATCAATTACAGCTTGTCAATAATCCCAACAATCCTTATGATTGTGATGATTATGATTGAGTCAATGATCTGATGCACAGTATATATGGAAACAAATATCCTCCAATACTCCCTTTCAAGTTGGAGCATGAAGAGTGGAAATGCCCAACTTGCCAAGCAGCCGATGGAAATAATCACGTCCAAGAGCTTTGGTAAATATATCCGCTAACTGACTTTGTGAAGAAATCGATTTAATGGCAATGGTTTGTGACTGAATGTGTTGCCGAATAAAATGACAATCTATCTCGATATGTTTTGTTCACTCATGGAACACCGGGTTAGCTGCAATGTGAATAACTGCTTAATTGTCACAAAACAAAGAAAATGGCGAGGTACATGATACATGCAGGTCTTGTAAGAGCTATTTGAGCCAAATAAATACGCTGGTGGTGGGTGTCATTGCTCTATATTCGACTTCCGCAGAAGAACGAGAAACTACTGTTTGCTTCTTAGCTCGCCATGAAATTGGTGAAGAGCCAAGAAATATAATGTAACCAGTAGTTGACTTGCATGTCATAGGGCATCCTGCCCAATCTGCGTCGCAGTATGCCCGCAAGGATAATTTATTATTCGAAGAGACCAAAATTTCTTATCCTGGTGACCCTTTCAAATAACGAAGTACTCTATAGGCTGCATCAAAGTGAGGTTGTCGGTGTTTATGCATAGATTGACTAAGAATATGTAGTGCATAACTGATGTCAGGACGAGTAATATTGAGATACAATAATCGACCCACTATTCGACGATATTCTTTCGAGTTTTTGTAAATCTCACCAGAGTCATTTGCAAGCTTGTGTTGCTGCTCCATCGGAGATGAAGCCGATTTGCAACCAGTTAGACCACAATCAACTAAGATGTCAAGTACATACTTGCGTTGGCTAAAAAATATCCCTGTTGGAGAGCGAGTCACCTCAATCCCCAAAAAATACTTAAGCTTCACAAGGTTTTTGATGTGGAACTTTGCATCCAAGTAACTCTTCAACTTACAAATACGATCTGAATCTGTCACTGTGATGATAACATCATCAACGTAGACAAGAACAATAATAAAATATCCTCCACAAGTGAAGGTAAATAAGGAATAATATGTAGCGGTTTGCTGAAAATCGATAGCAAGAAGAGAAGCAGTGAATTTTTTATACCAATTTTTAGATGTTTGGTGAAGCCCATAAAGGGACTTTCGTAACCTGCAAAAACGTTGCTCCCCCTTTTTGGCAAACCCTCGTGGGATCTTCATATACACTTCTTCTTCTAAATCTCCATGTAGAAGGTGTTATTTACATCTAATTGATGTATTCCCCAATTTTTAACTGAAGCAATTGCCAATAAACAACGGACAATGACTAATTTTGCAACGAGGGCAAAAGTCTCATGAAAATCGACTCCATCAATTTGAGTGTAACCTTTTGCAACTAGACGTGTCTTGTGGCGTTCAATACTCCCATCCGGTCTATATTTAATTTTATAGACCCATTTGGAATCTATAGCTCTTTTTTCGGGCGGCAACAATTTTAAAGTCCAGATTTCATTTTCTTCCAGAGCAGCAATATCTTTTGTCATCGCATCTCTCCAATGTTCATGTTGAACTGCTTGAGAGAAAGATCTCGGCTCATCATTAGATGAGATGGCCACTAAGAAAATAGTATGAGTAGAAGATATTTTAGAATATGAAATAAAATGAGATAACTGATGTACCGTCGAGTTAGCCGAAGGAGTGGAAGGAGCTATGTTGTTCTCTAAAGAAACAAGGGAGGAGGCAATGCATATTGATAGCCCAATAGTGAACGAGACACTTGCCTTTGTCTTTTGCTAGGAAGAGTGGTGGTTGGGTGGTTCTCAGTTGTACAAGGGTTTGGTTCATCGATACAAGGATCTATCTCACCTGACTCGGGACCTCCAAGTGGGTGAAATAGGTTCAGTCGTGGTTGATTCTTCCAATGACTCTTTGATAGGATCAATACATAAGTCATCACTCAAAGGCACATCATTGCTAAAAAATTTATTAGAATTGATTGATTGTCCTAGTTCTCCCAAAGTGGACTCGTCATAAGAAAAGTTCTCTTCCAGAAATTGGACATCTCTAAAAATATAAATCTTCTTACTTTCAAGATCATATATCCTATATCCTTTTTGCCCACTAGGATATCCAATAAAAATCTTTGATTTAGAGCGAATTTGTCACGAAATTTGCTGTTTACATGTCCATAACAAAGGCACCCAAAAGTTCTTAAATTGTCATATAATGATTTCTTCCCAAGTAAAGTTTCATATGGAGTTATGTCCATTAGATTGGAAAGTGGAATATGATTGATCAACTATGCAGTAGTAAGAACACATTCTCCCCAAAAGAAAATAGGAAGATTCTCTTAAAATCATAATGAAAGAGCAACTTTCAAAAGATGATGGTGCTTTCGTTAAACTACTCCATTTTGTTGTGGAGTGTCAGTGCAACTAGTTTGATGTTTCATTCCATGTTCAGAATAATAGGTCATTAAATCACGGTGCATGAATTCTAAACCATTATCAGTTCGGAGGCCTTTTATGTCCATACGAAATTGTGTGCAAACCCAATTGAAAAATTGTAACAAATAATTCTTAGTTTCTAACTTATGTTACATGAGAAAAACCCATGTCACTCGACTGAAATCATCCACTATAGTTAAGAAAAAATGATATCTAGAGAGAGAGTTTATTTTATACGGGCCCCATATGTCACAATGAATCAAATCAAAAACATGCTGAGTTTTATTCATACTGATGAAAAAGGATAATCTTATCTATTTTGCTTTGTAATAAGCATCACAGAAGGAAGTCATTTTGCAAAAACTAACTGACAAATTTGGAATTAAAGAAATACGGCTAACTGGTAGATGGCCGAACCACAAATGCCTCATGTTTGCAGAAATCATGTTGCTTGACGTTAATGCCTTCCCCCTTTTATTGAATCCAAGTAGTACAGTACATTCTGCTCTCTACCCCACTCCAATCAGCCTCATCGAAGTGTAAGTCCTGAATCACAAAAGAATTTGACACAAAAGTTAGTGTACAATTCAGATTATGTGTTAATTTACTAACTGACAGTAAATTAAAACAAAAATCTGGAACTCTAAGAACTTGATCAAGAATCAATCTTTTCCCAAGAGTGATTCATCCCATTGCATGGATAAGTACTATTTTCCTATCTGATATTTGCACATGGGGCATACCATGTTGCTTTTCAACATTTGATAAGAAATTTACACCATGAGTTATGTGGTTTGTTGCTCCTGTGCCAACAATCCACTCATTTTCTTTCTTGCCCAAAAAATTTGAAGTCACCATATTTGCGGATGGGTTACCTCAAGGTGCTTCTTATCCATTTAATAGAGCCATCAATTGTTTTCGTTGAGCAGGTGTTAATCTTGGAATCAGCAAGTTCTCACCATCTATCATTGTGGTAAATGCAGTATTTGAGGAGTTGGATTGTTTATGATATGCTCGTGAATTATTTTGTCTCTTATTTCCTTTCCCTAGTATGCGCCAATCTGGTGGGTAACCAATCCCTTTGTAGCAGTAGTCTTGATTATGATTCGTTTTCCCACAGTGTACACAAGGTGGAAACTGATGTGTTTTCCATTCCCATTTCCTTTCATCCGCGAATCACTTCTTTTGGTGAGTAGGGCAACAACTTTAATGTTGGGGATGCGATTTGTTGCAATTGAGTGTTGTTTCTCTTCTTGTGCAGCAATAACATAGGCCTTCCAAGATTTGGCAAATGGTCGGTGCTCAGTATTTGAGATCGCACTGTTGTGTATGCTTCATCAAGTCCCATCAGAAAGTCAAAGACTTTCTCTTCTTCTCGCATAATCTGCATTTTGTTCGTTGCATCACATGTACATCCACACGTGCATATTGGTGTGGGATTCAGACATTGCAATTCTCCCAAACACTCTTCAATTTTTCGTAATACGATGCAACTGAAGTCTTCTCTTGCTGTAGAAGCGCTATGGTACACTTCAACTCATAAACTCTTGGAGCTATTCCTTGAGTAAATCTTTCTTCTCAATCTTTCCACACTTCTCTAGTTGTTTCTGCATGAGTAGCATTCCTGTGAAGTTCTTTTGCAAGAGAATTTGTGATTCAAGCGAAGACTATAGTGTTGCACTGGATCCATACCTGAAAATCAGAAGAGGCATTATCTAATTTTTCAATTGTTCCATCCACAAAGTCAACTTTGTTTTTAGAAAGGAGAGCGTTCATAAGACTACGTCTCCAAGTGAAGTAATTTTCTCCATTTTCACTTAGAAGATGTGTCAAAAAAATCAGGCCAGGATGATCTGATGGATGAAGATAATAAGGGGATGAAATTTCAATTTCCCAGCGATGTTAGGAAGAGGAAGATCGGAGGTTTCAGTAACCCGCTCTGATACCATATAAAATCAGAAAGGAAGTAATGAAACATAATGTTTCTTTTCTGTTATTTTACTGCAACTAGTATACAAGTTTATATACAACTAAAACACATGATATTGCTCATAAATGTAAGTTATTACAATAAATTACAGCTTGTCAATAATCACAACAATCCCTATGATTGTGATGATTATGATTGAGTCAATGATCTGATGCACAGTATATATGAAAACAAAATATCCTCCAATAAGATGTTAATCATCAAAAAATATATTGTTAACTAGTGATATTTTGCCTCTAACAACAACAATAACATATTCAGTGTAATTCCACAAGTGGAGTCTGAAAATTGTAGAATATACGCAGATCTTACCTCTACCTTGAGAGGTAAAGACGTCGTTTCTGAATTATTTTGCCTCTACTAATTTAAAATGTTAAATTCACTTCTGACTGAGTTTTATGATTCCACATGCGTCCTTAACGAAGTATTGAATAACTTGCATTTTCAAGAGGATGAAGATATCCTTCATTCAATAACATTCATTATTCAATGTACTTAATATCGAAGATACAATCGTTATGTACTGACATATTTTTTTATGATGACCTTCTTTTCTTCAAATATGTGAAAAATAATCATAATAACAGAATACCAATAGTGGGAGAGACTAGTCAAACATTTAATAGCCCCAAATATTTATTGACAAACTGAATATGTTTGATTTTATTTGATATTTTAGAAGGATATATTAGACAAATATTCTTATAACTAAAGTTACTAAATGTAATTTTTAAGAGTTATGTAAAAACCTTAAAACACATGTGATATCGATCGAAGTATCTATCAAAATCTCTCATCCTCCCCACAACAACAAAAAAATCATTAAATATCTGAGGGGTCGTTTGGTTAGGAACAAATCGACCTGAATTTAATTATCTCTTATCTCTCATACCAAACGAGCCCTAAGACTGAAACTTACACATTAACATGAGGAGAAGCGTTTTACCGGACAGAAATCCTTCATTCTTTATCAGAGTCTCGAATTTAGGCCTCAGAAATGAGTTAAAATAATCCTGGTAAAGAATATTTCCCTTATGCAGTACGAAATGGATTAGCAGAGCCCTCAAGCAAAGGCGAAGAATTCGAACTTTGTGGGATCAATTACGACATCATGTCAAGTTAGCAACGGAATTACGAATTTAATTTATGTACATATTTAGTGGATTTCTTAATATGATTAATACAAGATTTGAATTACTAAAACTATTGAGTTTAGCCGAACTATTACCAACTTCTAGCTCCACCCCTGATCTCAAGCAGATACTGAATACCGGATAGAAATTAAGAAAACCACATGAAACAACCTAACATGCAATGAACAAATTTAAGTTCAAGAAAATTAATTAGATGAAATGGAATTACCTTATAGGCAAATTGAGCCAAAACCAATTGCCAAATTCCAATTAGTTGCTCTTCAACAAAAAGTTAAACAAAAATCTGTTCTTGGTAACAAATAACAGCAACAAAATCAAACCAAAGAATCACACCATATCTTCAAACTCTTGCATGCACACACAAATGAATGGTGAAGCTAATTAGTATTTCTGTCCATCTCATATTGTGTGTGTGTGAATTTCTACAAATGAAAAATGCTACTAATAAAGAATTGAAAATGAGTTTTAAGTATTGATACAAAATCCAAGAAAGAGATAACTTCGATGTAGAATAGTGTAAATCTCCTTGAGTGGAGTCTTCTCATTAATACAATAAGGTGTATACAAAGGTAATCCTAATTGAATGCGAATTTCTACTTTACATAATTACACTAAAATACTAAGTACATAATAAATGGAAAATATACGAATGTATTCTCTAAGTACATAATATATATATTCTCTATAATATCCCCTCAGTCGGAGCGGGAGGAGGTCGGACGCTGAGACTGGATCTGAAGTCAATGAACAGCTGCCGAGGAAGTCCCTTAGTAAATATATTTGCGTACTGATAGGAAGATGGAACATGTAACACCCTAACATGACCCATGATAACCTTTTCACGAATAAAGTGAATATCCATCTCAATATGCTTGGTTCGTTAATGCTGAACCGGGTTGTGAGACAAGTATACGACAGATATGTTGTCACAATAAACCAGAGATGCCTTACGTAAGGGATAATGAAGTTCTAGAAGGAGGTTTCGGAGCCAGCATAGCTTGGCAACAACGTTCACAACGCCTCTATATTCTGCTTCTGCACTCGAATGGGACAGCGTGGCTTTCCGTTTGGCAGACCACGAGATGATGTTTTCTCCAAAAAATACACAATATCCAGAAGTGGATCGACATGTGTCCGGATAGCCTGCCCAATCGACGTCCGTATATGATATCAGCATGGATGGTGCGGAGGGATATAGATGAAGTCTATAGTCAAGAGTACCCTTAACGTACCGAATGATACGCTTAAGAGCGGCAAAGTGAGGCTATTTGGGAGCGTGCATAAATAAACACACCTGCTGGACATCATATGCAATATCAGGCCTAGTAAATATGAGATACTGAAGAGCACCAGCGAGACTCCTATAAACAGAGGGATCAAGTACCGAATCTCCATCAGTGGCACTGAGTTTCGACTTTGAGTCGACTGGAGTTGGGATGATCTTGCAGTTTGTCATTTTAGTTTGTAGACAATATCTTCGGCATACTTACGCTGACATATGAACATGGCATTAGCTGATATGGTCACCAAAATCCCTAAAAATAACTCAACTTACTCAAGTCTGTCATAGCAAATTCAGACTTGAACATGGTAATGATCTCGTGTTTGAGTACATCATATGAAGTAGCCAGAACAATATCATCAACATATAGTAGGGGGTACGCAGTGTCACTACCTCGATGAAAAATAAAAAGAAAACTATCACTTTTGCTGCACACGAACCCGATCTACATAATGTAAGTAGAAAAACGCTCATACCAAGCCCTGAGGGCTTGTTTCAATCCATAGAGTGACTTACAAAGACGATAGACATACTGAGGAGCCTCTGGATGCATAAAGTTGGGTGATACATATATACTGTTTCTTACAAATCCCCATGTAAGAACGCATTTTTCACATCAAGCTAATGAATCAGTCAGTTCTTACCCATAACAATACTCAAAACCGTGCGGATGGTGGCTGGCTTGACCACCGGACTGAAAGTCTTACCATAATCAACACCCTACTGTTGCCCCGTGTCATTTGCCATAAGTCTAGCCTTTTGACATTCAAGATCACCACTATCTTTGAATTTATGGTGAAAGAGCCACATACAATGGATTACATTCACCTTCTCAGGCTGCGGAATAAGATCTCAAGTGTGTTGTGTAGTAAGTGCATCAAACTCCTCACGCATGGCCGCATTCCAATTCGGGTCAAGCTTGGTTAAAATTGGTTTTTTAGGTAGAGATGAGATGGTCTGGGTGGATAAGTTAAAGTGGACCTTAGGTTTGAAAATCCCGTGCTGGAAACGGGTTTCCATGTGGTGGGTTGGAAGCGGGTTGGGGGTGGCAGTGGGGGTTAATGACAGGGGTTGTGAGGGCAGTGTCTCGGGAGTCAGATTGGAAGACAGAGGGCTGGGCTGGGAGGATGTCGGGTTGATGGGGCAGTTACAGGTGTTAAGGGTCAGTGGGGGGTAAGTTGGGCAGATAACAGGGGTGGTAGGGGTGACGTCGGGGTTGTAAGGCAGTGGGGTTGGTGGCTGGGCGACGGGGATTGCAAGGCCAGAACTGGGGCATGTAGTGGGGTGGTGTTTGACGGAATGGGTGAGGGTGTCGACTAGATGATTGGTGGGGGGGTCGACTAGGAAGGTGGTGGGGGTGGTACGATCGGATATGGTGGACATTTGTAGTGCGTTTTAGACTAAAGGGGAGGTGTCCATGTCATTAAGGAAACTGTAAGTAGTGGCTTGGAATTGTTGGATATTGGCAAACAGGAAAATATTCTCCTCAAATGTGACATGTCGTGAGACTATGATTTTGCAAGTGGATAAGTCATATCATAAGTACCCCCTATGATTCGATGGGAATCCTAAGAAGACACATGGAGTGGTGTGAGGTGCTAATTTGTGAGGAACTGTGGAGGCAAGATTTGGGTAGCATAGACAACCGAAAATGCGAAGGTGACCATAGGAAGGGATCTGACGGAATATGATCTCTTTGGGGGTCCTATTTTGGAGCGTACGGGTAGGTAATATATTTAGAATGCATTCTACCATTTTTAACGCATTTACCCAAAAAGTAGGGGGGAGAGATGCATGAAAAAATAAGGTGTGAATCATAATGTTAATGGTGCGGAGAATTCTTTCGGCTTTACCATTTCGAGGGGAAGTATGGGGACAATAGAATCGAAATACCATGCCATTATCCGAACAAAATTTGTAAAAGAGGGAATTATTAAACTCAGGACCATTGTTACATTGAAACGTCTTTTTCAAATTGTGTTTTAGCATATGTACGAAATTCAAGGAACTTGGAGTACACTTGAGACTTATATTGGAGCGGATATACCCAAAGGAAGTGAGAAAAATCATCCAATAACACTAAATAATATTTATGACCCAATTTGCTAGTAATAGGAGATGTCCATAAATTCGCATGAATAATATCAAAGGGAGAGAAAGTGACACTCAAAGATGATGTAAACAGAAGTCTAACATGCTTTCCTAGATGACAAGAGTTGCAATTATGGGTAAGGTTCCCTTTATTACATTAAATTAAATTGTGGTTTCTAAGAAAATAAAAAATATGAGCTCTCAGATGTCCAAGTCTACTGTGCCACGTTGATGAAGAGATTGCATATAGAGAGGTGGGTAGGTTTTCACTCGCAGAGGATGTGGATAAGAAAGGATAGAGGTCCCACATACTATTACATCTTGTAAAAAGTGTCCTCGTACGTAGGTCCTTCACAGAAAAACCAAAGGGTCAAAGTCAATAGATACAGAATTATCAGTGACAAATTTTCTAACAGAGATTAAGTTCTTGATGATATTATGGGCATATAGGACATTTTTGAAGGAGAAGGAGGGTGAGGTGGTGGAGTTTGTGTGTGGTCATACTATTGAATTGGAATGCGATGACTATTTCTGACTATAATAAATTGAGAAGTATTTAAATTATGCAGTTGAGAGAGATTATCAGAGTTGTGAGTGAGGTGGGACGTGGCGCCCGTACCCATATACCAGGAGTCATCGGGCTGCTAAAGATTCAAGGTGTTGAAAGCTTAGCCCAAGTTGGTTGGAGTGAGGCATAGAGCTGACTGTTGGGCTGCAGAAAAATAGCCCTGGTGGCTGGGGCTTGTTGGGTGGGACACTGGTGTGCTCCCAGAATGATGGGCCACTGTTGTTTCCACTGTTGCTGTTAGGCCGCAACTGTTGGAAAATTTCTGGAGGGCGAGGCTCATTTCCCATACAACTGCCAAGGCAGTGGGTTGACCCATTGTGTTGGGTGTTGGGCATGCTGTGGCTGGCTGGCTGAATTGGCCTGACCCTCTTGGCCTTTTCCTCTGCCTCCTCGGCCACCCCCGCGGCCTCTACCTTTGCCGCTATCGCGGTTGCTCTGCAGCGGGTGGTGGTCGGAGTATGGTGGTTGGCCAGTGATTGCGGTAGTTGTCACGGGGGTGTCAACCACCAATGTCTTGGGATTATGATCATCCTATTTGGCTCATCTTGTCTCCCCTAATAACAATTGGGATCGTGCTTTGTTGAAACTAGGTAGGGGATCGACATATTGAATCATCGTTGCAAGTGTATCGTATTCACCTTTTGGTAAACCATTAATCAATTGCAAACCATCTTCGTGTCCGAAATTGGAGTACCCACATTAGATAATTGATCGGCAATCAATTTTAATTGTTTGCAGTAGTCAGCCATATTTGCAAAGTTTTCAAGACGTGTGGTGTTGAATGGCTCCTCAAGATACCGGCACGTGTATGTTTGTTGTCTTGAAAAATTTCCTCCAACCTTGTCCATAATTCGTGAGCCGAAGCTCCGATCTTCATAATGGTATGAAGAAAATCCCTGGAGATGGTGCCATAAATCCACTACTTCATGATGGCGACAAGTTGTTTCCACGTCGTATTATCGACGTCGGGTGAGCGGGGATATGTGCTTGTCCATAATTCGTGAACCGAAGCTCCGATCTTCATAATAGTATGAAGCAAATCCCTGGAGATGGTGCCATAAATCCACTACTTCACGATGGCGACAAATTGTTTCCACGTCGTATTATCGACATTGGGTGGGCGGGAATATGTGGTATCAATGTGACCAAGCACGTTATAGGCACATGCATGAATTTGGAAGAGTTCAACCCACGACATGTATTGTCCATCCTCTTGATCAAGAATCCACGGGATAAAGCTCTTGATATTGGTTACAGCAAAAGTCGAATGAAAGGTGTTAGGGGTGGAGGAGGGAGGATGATGTGTGGCGTTAGGTGTTGAGGAAGAGGAAGCGGGAGAAGCTATGTGGGCCGCCGGAAACAAGTGAAGAAAATGGGGATGGGGCGGCGATATACTAGGGTTTTAGAGAGGTGCCGCTGCCGGAACAAGGAGAAAAATAGGGGGGGCGAGTATAGGGTTTAGGGTAGGGAGGAATTTTCGGCTCTTGATACCATGCAGAATATTGTAAATCTCATTGAGTGAAATTTTCTCATTAATACAATATATATAGATGTATACAAATGTAATTCTAATTGAATGAGAATTTCTACTTTATATAATTACACTAAAATACTAAGTACATAATCTATGGAGAATATACGAATGTATTCTCTAAGTACAGAATATATATGGAGACTATATATATTCTCTATCATTCGAGACCATAGTTTTCCGGAATTAACTAGGTAAAAGAACAATAAAGAAGTATTCACTCCGTGTCAATTGATGAGTCATCATTTAACTAGACACGAAATTTAAGAAAGAAAGAAAGACTTTTCTAATTTATGGTCTAAAATAAGTCTTAAAAATTTGTGTGATTGTGAATTATTTCATAAAGTAAAATTATTTTTAAATAAAAAAATGTAATATTCTTTTTGGGACAGACTAAAAAGAAAATGGTGTCATATAAATTGGAGTAAAGGGAGTAACAAATATAGAGAAAGAATAAGAACAAGTCCCCCGGGCATAGCTGGATGGCAAAGGAGGGGAACCCTGACGTAATCAATTTGCTTTCTTCTGGGGTAGGACCTTATATGTGATATCAATTGATTTGTTCTCAAACCCTTGTCATTCAGGCATATCCCGCGATTTACTGGTAGTAGTACTGAGGGGGGATCAGAACTACTATCTTCAGAAATATTCTGGCGTAAGCCGAAAAGCTGTATATAAATTAAGGGCTGAAAAGCCTTCTTATTACTTACTACAATGAGGCACACAGGTCTTCGTCGACATGTGTGCTTGCCCATTAAAGGGTAATTTCAGTATTTTGAGATTTTCAGCCTTTAAAGATATTGTACCAGCTTCCTTTACATATGTATCATTTTGCTCTTGGACAAAAAACCCAGCTCATGTTCTACTTATTACGCGCGTAGCCAAAGAGCCGTACTTTAGTTTACCTTTCCTCACCTCTGGGCCCCATTTGCTTTGCTTGAACGCCTGTGGACCCCTCCTTCTATTTTGCTTGACAATTCCTTTTCTTTACTGTTGTGTGCTTACAAGTTTTTGTGGGAAAAAAGTTTTTTTTGTACTTAATTATTTAAACTATTGTTTATTAGAGTGAAGAATTAAAATATTCAAGCCAGTTAGCCTTCATCCTTTTTTTTTATTTCACTTCCGTTATAAGGAATTCTTGGGATAATTTTGTATATCATATACTAAAATTAATTATTTATATAATAATTGATTAACGTCAGTTGAATTTTAGTGCACAAAAATGTTAATTTGTATCACCGACATTTTTTAAACAAGTTACCCAAAAATTAGTGCGCTTAACTTTTCAATTTCAATTCTAAAAGCTCCTCATATAATTGGTGAAGTTGTTGCATTCATGAAGACCATACACGGTATAACTAATTTCCTTCATTGCTCAAATTGTATGTTTCCATCTTTACAGTTAACACTACATAATTGAAATTATTGGTTCTCAAAATGCTAAATATACTACTCTTTGTATAGCATAAATGAAACTCTAAAACAAAAAATGAATAAAAAGGCTTACCTATATGAAGTATCTGATTTTTTTTTGTTTTCTCCGGATGAAAATGATATCTCAAATCTCCGTTTTCCATATTAATCAATTGAAATTGTATATCGTTAGGGTTATTCTCATTTTAGTTGAACAAAATATAAAATTGATAATAAAAAATTACTAAAATGTTATAAATAGAGGTTTTAGTTGGGCCCGTGCTGGCATAGAGTTAGGTATCTAGTACTCTATATAAGAGTCTAGGAAGCAGGTCACCGTCGACATTGAAAGTATGTATGTTTTAGAGACAATCATTATTAGAAACAAATGTACTTGAAAACATTCGTATTATTAATAAGATTAATATTTATGGCATTTGCGATTATTGAATTATTATTTGATTGTTTGTAATTATTCATTAATGTGCATATCTTGAGCTTACGATATCATTAATAGAGTGAGATATTGATGATAGAGCGTAACTCTAAAAAATCTCCTCGACTAATGATCATCGAGAATGAGATATCGATGATATGTTATAAGTCGACATGTAGTCTGCATCACATTCTTAGAGAATGTAGTATGTCTCATCTGCTGCTAGTAATGGTTACTAGTGATGGACACATTGATACTTTTGAAAAGTATTGGTATACCATGCTAATAAACTATTTGTTAGACATGTCTAGAGTGTTATCAGTGTGTGTGATATAAATGTCCTTTGACTTGAGGTCAATACTCACCTTGTTTACAGAGTAATGTACTTTGACCCTGTCCTAAGCTTAAATTCCTTATAAGATAAGACAAGGCTTGTGTTGGGTACATTATGATGTAAATTAAGGTGGTAATTTAGCCAATAATAGGATTCATTCCTCGATTAGATATTCAAGAGAGCACTCAACTTCTCAGTGATATTAGGTCGACCAAGTCATTGGCTAATGCAAGAGACATATTTAGAGTATGGTCTAGTTGTCGATTAATATAGATGACATAAAGTGATCAAGCCATTTGGATAGACACGTGACAAGTCCTAAGCTTGATCGAGTGTGTCGCGAATGAAAGGAATTTATCATCTCACATAAAGGTTATGTTTGAAGGATTCATGTAAACGTATTTCATATATTGAGTTCGTCGTACGACGCATTCTAAGAGTTTCGTATGGACCTTAATTGAATTAGTATCGATATATGAAGGCCTATAGGATCACACTATATCGATTGCCTTTTTCATTTCCTTCATCCTCTAATTTTATTCATTACATAACAGATATGTATAATTCTTACGGTACTCTTTTTAAACCCCACCTTTTCACTTATTTACAATAGCAATGGTACATATTGGTAAATCTATGCATATCTGAGTCTTCTTTCAATGCACAAAAAAGGCAAAAGGCTGCTGATGTCACGTGTAAGACATGATCATTACCCAAAGGCTGGAGCCCACACCTACTGTAAGCTACATATTTCATTTTTGGTAATTTTTTTTGATATCCAGCTTTCCGACTTACGCCAGACTATCGGTCTCTCAGCACTACTACTAGTAAATCGCGGGATGTGCCTGAATGACCAGAGTTTGAGAGCAGAAACTGATATCACCTACAAGGTCCTACCCCAGAAGAGAGCAAATTGATTCCACTAGGGTTCGAACTCACGCTGCAGGCCTCCAATTAAATTTTAAGTTCTTCTCCCTTGCCATCCAGCTATGCCAGAGACTTCTTTTCTTACTAATTAGGAAGGCCTGTAAAATATTTGTTCTTTAATTTTGTCACTTTTTGGTTTTGATGGCAAAGGCATATTTTGATCATTGAGAGTTTTACTTGACTATATCTATATCCCAGCTAATATCATTTTACCTCTCTATTTAATTTTGAATATGCATTGTTATTTTTGGGCTTCTTTTGAGTTTTGTGTTTGATAGCAAACATTATTTATTTCACGTAGAGTAAAATTAACTAATAAAAATTCATTGATTCCAAATTCTCAAAAACTGATTTTTTTTGTTCGTAATGTATATGTATTTCATCATTTAAACTTACTCTTTTTGTTTAGTTAAAAAATTTACAATTAAGATCAAAGGTCTTTAATTACTCATATTTAGTATAGTAAGATATTTTTGGCCCTTTTACGTTTAATAAGTTAATGGAGTTCGTGATAGTGAACAATTAAATAAAAAAGATAAAGAAAAAATATTAAGAAAATATATATCTTTACTTCAAAGGGATGACACACATTTCAGCAAGACCTCAAACTAAGCTATTACCTACGGGATTGTTTGGCTAAAAGACAAGTTATGTAGGGATTAACATTGTAAGTATTAGTAGAAGTTGTAATATAAAGATTAGAAATGTAGAAATTATGATGAAAGATATGCGTAAATTCTCACATAATTTATACATATATAGTTATGAAAAAAATAAAAAAGAAGATCCAAACTTTATATTAATAAATAGTACTTAGTGATTATATGTATTTATATTGATTTTTATATAGAGAAGATCAAATATATAATCTTTAACATTATTTTCTAATTTAGTAAAATAAAGGATAAAAATTATTATGTTAATATTCAAATATTGGGCCCATGCATAGCACGGGCTAAGCACCTCTAGTGGGATTTAGGTAAGGGGTGGAAAAAAGTAATTACCGGCCTTCGGTATTTATAAAGACATACTTTGATGGGAGTAACGTACAATTTACCATGATTAAATAAAGTAATATAAATTTTTATATTATAGTAATTAATGATTATATATTATAAAAATTATATACAGAAAACACTAGTTGTGTATTTACTAATTTGATTTAAACACGGTAGGTAATCGTTGATAGGAAGGATTAAAAAATAACTCCAGTGTAAAATCTTGTATAAGATAATATTAACTTTAATTAAATAAATTAGAATCCATGCATAATGTATGCGGTGTTTGATTGATCGTATAAGAAAAAATAATTCATGTTTATATATTCAACGTTTGATTGACGATATTTAATTAATAATACTCATATTATGATGTGATGAATTCATGTATTAGTTAATGCATAATAGAATGTGAAATAAAAATATGTGTGGTAATAATATCAAATTTAAAATGTTTAGATATAAAAACATTTTTAAAGTAAGTAAATTTTGCGAAACAATCTTTCACCATTATCACTGCATGACCATCTTCATATTATAATATATATTTGTTGCTATTTAATAAATAAATAATTTCTACATCATAATATTCATATAACTAACATGTGAACTAAACGACTCCTAACATGAAGTAAAAATAAATTAGGAAGTGTGGGGTTGGACTTTTACGGGATCTAGATTTTTTCAATATTTCATGAGCTTTCTTTTTCTTAATCTTCATAGGTTTTGGATTTATTAATAGTGGTCCTAATCACAATAGCATTGAGTTTCTTTAAATGACAAAATTCTCCATAGTTGACTTACATATAAGTAAAATGATTTAATGGAGTTGTAAATACATTTATTTCTTGGGGGTAAAATAGGGACTCAAAATTTTATTGAAAGAAAAGAAAAAGATTATGATGATGATCGAGAAAAAAAAAGAGGATTATGTGATTTTCTGACAGAACTTTATATGTCATCCTGGGATTGGATGTCCAATTAGGATCTTCCTTTCTTTGGAGTTTAACATATTGTACCTAAAATTATGAATGATAGGTATATAATTGATTTCAGGATTGAACGTTCATTTCCGAACTATATATAAGCCCCAAAATTATTAAGTTGCAAGTTGTTGGTTACTATTATCATGCCACCTTTAACTACTAGAATTAAGATTGTTAAATATAAAAATATCGTTAAAGCAAGTAATTTTTGTCAAATAATCCTTTCATTATTATCATTGCATAGACTATATTCATTATTATTTATCAAAAAGATAATTTGTGCATTATATTTTACTTAATTAGCATGTGAGTAAGAAAATTCGAAATTAATGCGGGGTTGGATTTTGATGGGGTCTAAAAGATTCTCTCATATTTCATGAGCTTTCCTTTTCTTAATCTTCATATGTTTTGGATTTATTAATGGTGTAAAGCATTAAGTTTGGTTAAAAGACAAAGTTCTCCTAAGTTGACTTGGTAAGATAATTTAGAGAAGTTGTAAATAGATGCAATTTTTGGGGGAAGCTGAGTCAACTAGAACGTCACTGTATGGAACTCTACTTGAAAATTATAGTATTTTAATATATTTAAATTTTAAATAGGTTGTAACTGATTTACTGATTACATTTGGCTTTTCTCTTAAATTAAGTAGTATTTTTTTTGTGGTCCTACGGCGTTTTGGGTCCCACTATTAAATAAATTATTAAAAAACACTATACTTATTTGATTCCTCTTGTGTCACGTGTATATTCCTTTTCTAATTGAGGATCTAATTACTATTCAGTGTACGTTTTTTATTTAATAGGTTGTTACTAAATGTTAGGTACTTAATTTTAGAATAATATGTCTGTAGTGTTTATTTCTTCACATTTTTTAAGAAAAATATTTTTGATACAAGCACTAACATCGTTGTTGATTCATGTTAAAAAGAGACAATGAACTTACATTCTGGTGAGACATTGCAGTAGGTAGATTGCTATTAATTTTTAATAAGAAGTTTCAGATTCGAGTTTTGAGAATTAAGTCGCTTTAGCTGGAGAACACTTTATCTGGACTTTCCAGTATATTCAAATTAGTCGAACCTATAGCATGTACTGATATCCACTTTGAAGTCTCGATTAATTTGGATTCTCGTCTGAATGAGAATAATCTCATGATTATTTTTATTAATGAATAAGGTATATACATGATATATAATCTTTAATTATGGAAATTAAATCTATCTTTTCCTAATACAAGACTACTACCATAATTTTACTTGTACAAAAATTCTAATAATATGGTAACTAAATATACACAATACACGGTCCGTATATACCGAATATAAACGGACCATCTATCACACCCCCGCAGTCATAGCGGGTGGTTGTCGTACGCTGAGACTGTCCTTAAAATCTTCAAACAGAACTAAGGGAAGGCCCTTAGTAAATATGTCAACAATTTGGTACCGTGAAGGGACATGCAAGACACGTACTTGTCCACGAGCTACCCTTTCGCGAACAAAGTGAATATCTATCTCAATATGTTTAGTGCGCTGATGTTGGACCGGATTCCCAAAGAGATAGACCGCACTAACATTATTGCAGTAGACCAAGGTAGCTTTCTGAATAGAAAAGTGAAGCTCTAATAGGATATTGCGCAACCAACAGGACTCAGACACCACATTGGCTACCCCTCGATACTCGGCCTCCGCACTGGATCACGATAACGTAGCCTGACGTTTAGCCGACCAAGAGACCAAGTTATCACCAAGAAACATATAATAACCAGATGTCAAACGTATGGTATCTGGACATCCACCCTAATCAGCATCTGTATAAGACACGAGAGTAGATACGGAGGATGGATATAAGTGCAAACCATAATCAAGAGTGCCCTGAATGTAACGCACAATGCATTTTAGAGAATGCATGTGCTCGTCCCTCGGATCATGCATAAATAAACACACCTGTTGCACTACATAAGTAATATCAGGCCTAGTGAATGTAAGATACCGAAGAGCCTCTGAAAGACTACGATAGTGGGATAGATCCTCATAATGAGTACTAGAATTAGCACTCAGCTTCGGTTTGGTGTCCTCCGGAGTAGGAGAAGACTTACATGAGGACATGCCAGCTCGTTCAATAATCTCAGTTGCATACTTCCTCTGGGATAGAAAAAGACCACCTGCATGACAATTGACAACTGTACCCAAAAAGTTACTCAAGGGCCCCAAGTCTTTCATAGCAAATTCGGAACTGAGAAGAGACATGATAGACTTATGCAGTTTATCAGAAGAGGCAGTCAATATAATATCATCCACATATAACAGAATGTATGCTAGAGAAGTAACATGGTGATAGATGAACAAAGAATGATCCACATCAGGCAATTGTCCTACTGGCCGAGAAGCTGGACCTGGAGAAAACATGGATAGGCCGGCGACGATGGGCTCTTGGTGAGCTGGGCCGAGAGGGAGATTAGATGGGCGCAGCGATGGGCATCTTGGCGAGAAGCAGATCCAAAAGCGGATAATAGGGCGGCGACGATGGCATGCTTGCGGAAAATAGTCACAGGAAGGGATTGGGCCAGAAGGCAGTGGGCCTGCTGGCAGAATTTGGTCACGGGTCTGCTGGTCCAGATCCCAAAGTGGGGACCAGACTAAGTGGTGGACCATATACGGTGAGAGCTCATCATCTAAAAAATTATATGAATTAGACACGTAATTACACAATTTAGCAAACGGAAATTGAGTTTCATAAAAAATGACATGTAATTATGATTTTATTAGAGGACAAATCAAAACATTTATAACCACGATGATTAGACGGATAACCCAAAAACACACAAGCGTTAGAACGAGTTTGAAGTTTGTTAATTGTAGTGGATGGGAAAAGAGGATAGCACAAACACCCAAACAACCTAAGATGAGAATACGAAGGATCTTTATGATAAAGAATTTTTAGTGGATATAGGTATGCTAATCCTTTGCTAGGGAGTATGTTAAGAAGGTAAGTATCCATTTATAAAACATGATGCCAAAAGGAAGGTGGTAATGAATCATGTGCTAGTAAAGTCCGAACAATATTATTAATGGTATAAATTTTTCTTCCGGCTTTCCCATTTTGTGAGGACGTATGAGGACAAGAAAACCGAAAGGAAATGCCAATAGTGTTACAAAATTTCCGAAATGACCCATTATCAAATTCTCTTCCATTAGAGGGTCTACTATTGTCAATCATACCAAGGCAGTATTGTTCCTCAGAGGCAACCAACTGGCAAAACCTAAATTGCCCTCCTAACATCCTTGTCAGATGGTGATGGGGGTGTATCTGATGGTACATGGATCTCTCTCGGCGCCCCTGATCATATCTGGGTCAAAGACTAATGGGGAGGTAAACTGCTCGTATCCTTCGATGGGTCAGTCTCGATAGAAGATGTATCTCTCGAAGAAGACATCGCTGAAATCATAAACACAATAAAGTTAGAAAGAGGATACTTACAACTCGGCTCTAGTGTACGATCTAGATAAAAAAAGAATGAAATCATCCTAAATGCCGTGTAACCTCCTTGTTATAAGTGTGGCGCACAACACACCTAAAACCAAGACATCCATAGGACTGACCTGTTCTAATACTAAGTTTGTCACACCCCAACCTTGGGGGTGTGGCCAATACCCGGTGTCCTAAGGCCTAAGCATACCAATCCTGATACCTATAATGTATTCAACAACATATAGCTGATAAGGCCTTTGGTGAGTGATTACCTGAGAAAGGACACAATCACCTGCACGCAGAAAGGGTCAAACATATACATATATATACAACAAGGCCGATATAAAAACAACGAGTCTACTGAAAACTCCGACAAGGCCACACAAGACTACTATACACAAAACGACTATCTACAAGGCTCTAGAGAGTACATCAACAACATCTGGTTGGGGCAGAGCCCCGCCATACCCAACTATGTACATATATAAAATAACCATACCTAATAACACATTGGATAGCTCCGAAAGAAAGGAGCGGGACAACCTTCAGTTGAGTCGAGTCACCTACTATGAGGTATCGTCTGAATATCTATTTGTACATGCGGGCATGAAACGTAGTGCCTACGAAAAGGGGCATAAGTACAAAAAATATACTTAATATGTAAGGCAGGCAACATATAAACAAAGGATGAAATACGAAGTAAGAGTATCAAAGTCAACCTGAAACTCATAAATAGCCTTTGAGGGCACACACTATCACAATCATAAATATATGTGTATCTATAAATATTAAGCCACTCATCGAGGCCATATATATATAATATAGTACCAAGCCGCCCTGTGGTCAAATTATGTCATATCATATCGTACCCGGCCTCATTGAGGAATCGTTCGTACCCGGCCCAGTTATGAGACTCGGTAAAATCAAAACCAACTACAATGGTGTGCACGTATAAGTGTTATACCCGATCGACTATAACGCAATCAGTAAGAAAATAGATACATATATAAGTGCAATGCAAGCAATGACTCTGAATGGCCTTATGGATTTGATCGGGGTGACTCAAGGTCATTCTCCTTTGACTATTGTTATATAACAGTGTTCGTATCAATTGTTCCAAGAATCAACAATGATCATAAGAAGCTATAAGATTTAAAGGGAACCAAGGGGGGAAGTGTATTCAACAAAGAACAACAATAAGACCATGAAACATATATCTATATGAAATAATAAGGTTCACAAGCTTTAATATCAAGAATAGTGTTCCTTTTTGAAGTGATGTCATTATGGTTACGTTTAGTCACAGATCATGCCAAAAGAACGAATGAAGGAACCTTACATACCTTGTTGATGATAAATACAATTCCAATGATTCCTCGCTTGTCCTACAATCGTCGACCTAAGTAATAAGGACAATCCGTATAAAAGTTCATTCAAGAGTCTCAAGAACTTATCGTTGTGACATTTCGTCGAACACTTAGCGTGCATACTTTACTCTATTGTATTACTATGGCAACTTAAGATATCTTTTCACCTTTTTTACAACAATAACCATACTATCAAGCTCACCACAACCATACTCCATGAAACCTAGTCATAGTTATCTTAGAAACCTCATCAAACTATCCAACAACCAACACACCAACTACCATATTTAACCATAGAGTTTATCTCTATCTATCCATGTTTTACTTTGTGCAAATGATTACTTTAAGTTAATAGACACCTAAAGCATGGGAAGTAGCAAGAACCTTACCATAAATAATCCAAGAATCCTTCTACAACAAGCTCCAATTCAATCTCCCAGAAGTCGACAACCTTGTCAAGCCAACTAGAGAGGATTTCAAGATATTTTTGATCCTTATAAAGGGAAATCACCTTAGATACATGTATATATGTTATTCAGTGGTGGAGAGGCTTTGGGGAGTATTTGTGAGTTGTTGGGAGCTAAAGGGGTCCAGAAAATTAAATAAGAGTGAGTTGGCAGTGAGGTGAAGGAAAAATGGCTTTGATCTATGGTCTCGTCCGCAAGGTGGAATGGGTTCCGTGGGGAAAAATGTTTAGCATATCGTCCTATCTTCGTCAAATCTTGTCGAGATGTAATTCCTTTAATCCCAATGACTTATAACCATCCATAAACCTTCTTAACATCCATTTATGCCATAAATAACCCTTGGAACGGGGCTCGGGTCATCGAAAATTGAATCATTTAATCGAGTTCTCAAACAGGCGCGAAACAACGAGTATGACTCAGATTCCTTTTGATATACTTCCAATCTTGGCCCAATGCCGTCCTTTATACTTATTATGAACATCATAACTCTTTTCATCTTACATCGGCTAGACACGACATACTCAATGCACGAGTTTGCGAGCATGAATGGCTTAGCGACTTTTAAACTCTTACGACTTATCCGGATTTCAACTCAACCATTCTGTACTCTTCCAAATGGAATCCTCTTCCTTACATTAGGCTTCTTAACTTAAGGTACATTCGATATGTGAATTTACGGGGTGTAACACCTCGAGTCAATGACAATGGGAATACGGAAGGTAGTCTTCTAATGAGATTCAAACACTTCTAAAATATTCAAAGCCCTTCTGATATATGTAAGGAGGGGTGTAAGTGGGTCGAAGTTTGGTTGTAAATGGGTTGACACGAAAACTGAATTGAAATAGGGTTTTCGGGTGGGACGCTTCTGCCGGCAGTGTGGTGTTTGTGGGGTGTGGACGGGTAGTTTATGGAGGAGTTGGATTGAGGCATTTTGTGGGGGTATTCCGGGTATTGTGAGAGTTGTGTTGGTGGTCGGATTTCTATGGTTGGGTGGTGTAAAGGTTCCAGAAATGGACTAGAATAGTGAGGTATCGGTAAGGGGTGGTTTGTGGACTGTTTGGGTGTTGTCGGGTTTGGACGTGTATTTGTGGGTGGTTTCGGTTAAGGACCTTTGGTGTGGGTGTTTGGGAAGTGTTGCGGAGTATGTTGGTAAAATGAATATGATGGTTTGGACAAGGAATGGACACGAGGTTGCTAGGTGCAATCTCAGGTGCAAACCAAGTGATGGTCGGTCGATATGGACAAGGATAGAGACACGAGGTTTTTAATGCTCGAGTCGACACCAAGTGAAGTAGGCCAATTGGACAAGGACTTGATCGAGGTTTCTAAGTACAAGCTCGAGTACAAATAAAGTGAGGGTGGCCGATAACCTTGTGATAGACCCTTGGCTTGGGTTTGGTTGGATCACACAAGTTCTAACCAAACTTACACCGATGGGAACCTTAACTTTGATTCAACTAGATCACACAAGTTCTAGCTAAACTTACACCAAGGGTTTGACCCATAAAAGGATCGAAGGCCCACACAAGGATCAACTAAGATAAACAACACACAAGTTGAATAACTTAGCAATTGAGTAAAACTCAAATATTTTCATTCATCCACAACCGATTTTACAACAACTTAAGGTCCTATTTATACTAGTACATATACCTTTCTAGAAGGCAACTTAATGGACTCTAAGTCAAACCACTCGGCCACAATGGGAAAGGGTTCGGATTCTTGGCTAAATGGGAATAAGTGGGAAAGGGTTCGGGTTAACTTGGAGACAAGGAGTAGACCAACTCGTCAAGTTCTCTAGGCCACTCTTTTATGTTTTCCATGTAAAGCAATGCATGAACTAGTTAGTTCTTGAATCATTTCCTTGGAGCACGTGTGGAAGCTTCTTGTTCTTGAAGTGCCTTGGTCGAAATGGGAAGGGGGAGGTCCTCGGCCAACCTTTCATGTCTTCTAGGCCATCCCCTTGTGTTATCCAAGTGGATAAGTACATGAACTAGTTAGTTCATGAATTCTCTTCTTGGGAGCCTTCTCTTCTAGATGATTCTTGCCTTGTCACTCGTTCTTCTTACACTCTCGGCCTAGTCATCTTCTTGGAAGACATTCTCGGCCTAGTCACTTTATTACATGGCATATTAATTATGTCCTAAGAAGAGCTAGTAATTAAAATAAGAATTAAAATAAGCTAAAAGCAAATGATCTCAGCCAAGACCTACATAAAGGCCGAAAATAACATGCCTTCTTTTCAAATCTTCAAGTCCAATCTTCAATCCCACTCCACATCCCATACCATATTAAGCATATCATCTTAGGCCGATCGATAATCTTTGGAACTCCGAGCATGTCATCTCGAGGATCAAATTGGAACTTTGAGCTCACTATCTTTTTTACATCACCTTCTTGGGTCAATATGCGCTAATCATTAGAGATTTGGCTTAGCTCTACCCTAAATTGACTAGAGTGGGCTTAATCAAATGACTGGGTTACCCGGGTGGACTGCTCGAGGTGAACTGTTGGATGACAATGAACCAACTAAATCTTCAACAAGTTCCAAAGAATTATTTTTTGGTTTTTACTGGAGGACGATTGTGAATTCGCAAAGTGGTCTTTATGCACTGATGCAAGTGTGTGATTTTTCATTTGGCGAAAGATGATATGCATGAATGACAATAATAATTATAATAAAATAAACACATAAGTAATTAAAGCAATGTTATATTATTGGAATCCTTATGGCTAGAACCTAATTATATTTCCCAGCAAAGTCGCCATCAGTTACGGTTCACTTTTACGCAAAGGCATAAAAGCTACTGAATAACTCATGGGTTCTTGGAATTTATTTATTTTTAGTGTTGTCACCTAATTTATAAGGAAAACTAAGAAAATCATATTTTTAAAGGATTTTTTAAAATAAGAGAAAAATGCTAAATTAACCAGAGTTCGGGATAACAGTTCAAGTAATCTCCCGGGGAAGGTGTTAAGTACTCCGGTATTAAGGATTCGTAAAATACGGTAGACCTAGAGTCTTATATAATAAAAAAATAGTTTTATTTACTTGAAATATTAAAAAATGATTTGATATATATATATATATATATCAAATCATTTTCCACCAAAGAAATTAGTATTTTACCCAACACTTTAAAAAGTAAACATATTTCCTTTGAAAACCTTCCCTTTGGAATGCAAGATCCTTTGTTTTCATCAAAAGAGATAGTAAAATGTTTATTCCTTTAAAAAATGTTCATCTTTATATAAAATAGAGAATGGAAATATAAAAATAAACCTTTTTATTTATAAAAGGAGATACCGCTAGTCCATGTTCCCTTTAGCGCAAATCATAATTATAAAAGGATTTTTCAAATTATTGAAGAGTAATTAAATTGAGTTAAAAAATAACGTATTAATTATTCAAGACTTGTCCCTTTTTCAAATAACTTGAGCCAATTTTTCATTCTTTTATCTTGAAAGCAATCCAAGTTTAAGAAAGATCCCTTTTCCCTTGTAAAATAAACTAGAAAATTAAACCAACTTGTTTTTTTCCAATTATTTGCAAATTTAGTTTAAAGAGATTTATTTAGAAGTACATATAATGAAACAACCAAAATATTAAAGCATCTTTTGTTAATTAGCCGAATTTAAATTTACAAAGTGATTCTAGTTTTGAAAGAGTGTCAACTACATAATATCAATCAAATTCTATTTTATGGTTCCAATAATAGTTAAGGTTTTACAAATAGACAAATACAACACAGTAAGATGGAAAAAATTAAAGATGAAATAAAGCAAATCGGGCTGGTGGGTATACCGGCCCACCAATTTTATGTGAGAAAGAATAAAAATCCTATTTTCTACACTATTTTCACCCATGGCTGGGCCTTCTAACCATTTTACCCATGGTTGGACCTTATAGCAATATATATACCATTTTCGCTCATGGTTGGGACTTCGACGGTCAGACTCGATGAAGTAATATGTTTGTTGGGACATTAGGCCCAACGGCTTAACCATTCGCGAAAATGTAGCAAAGTGTGGGCTCACAGTCCCACGAGACATGTGAAGGATAGAGAAAAACATATGAGGCAGTTAGAACGCGCCCGAAATTTATCGATAAATGTAAAATTAAATAAACACGGAGGTGGAATTAAGCACACAAGCATGAATATTTGTATTAATTGTAGCGGTCTTGAGGAGGAAGAACAGTTAGCAGGCCCAAGAATCACAAATACTTAGTAAGACAGATCAGCCCAGATGCATATAGGCCCAGTTACCAGACATCCTCACTTATACATGATATATCATCCCGTTAGAACATAATACATACATGTAGGGGGGCTGATATACCAAAGATACTTAGAAGATACAAAGTATACCTAGAGTATAACTTCAATATACACTCAGTGTATACTTAAGCTCTTACCCTTTGTATATCCCGAAGCATATTATTCTTATACATCCTCAGCAAGCAAGAGAATTAATTAAGGAAAGCTAAAAAACATAGACATGCTCTTAATTAATCATTAGGAAGCAAGAGGAAGAATCACATCTTCTAGATTCAGGCAGATCAGACATATACATCATAATAACACAAACTCAAGCATGTGCATTAACTTAACATGAAGTAAATGCCCCAAGTTCATTGTCACTTTCCAGATCCTCTATCCATACAAAAAAAAAACTTCAAAATCAAGCTATCCCCTTTATATACCTACTTCATGATCCCATTTATAAATTAAAACTTATAACACAGACAGACAATAGGTCAACACCACATAGCTCCACTCAACAGACGCAAGATCACTAATATAGATGCTATATGGACAACTTAGTAAACAAGTTATGATACCACAATAACTTAGGAAGTCTAGCAATCTATGCATAAATATGTCTCTCTTTGCAAACAAGGCATGAAAGTAGGCAGTCAAGGAGGCATTGTATACTCAGACAAATAAGAGCAAACACATGATTATTTGGAAGGTTATGGAGGCCTTGAGGCACACAGTAAATCACTTTTAGAGTGCAACATCCCAATAGTACAAAATTACTTAGATCAGAATACATATGCAACATATTACTCATGCTACATCATTGGACATAATGACATTGAGGCAAATAGCAAGCATGTGAGCATACAGACACAGATAAGAGACAAAAGCGAAGCATGGAGGGTCTCTCCTAGGTGCATAGGGCAGTTTAGACTACATCAAGCATGGTGACACCTTTAAAATAGATATAACAGTTAACATGGTCATAAAATGAATCTTAAGCCAAACATCATCAAAGGCATATTGGACTGATCATAAGAAACTCAAACAGGATAGTGCACTTCAACATATTGGTTCACTAACAGGCACATAGAGAGAACTCAAGTTGCCTAACCCATATTCTACATACACACTTGTATATATGCTAAGTAATAGAATAAAGAACTAAACTAAACTGCTTCTTAACCACATATGGACATATGAGCAAGCTCATGTAACACATATTCAAATAGTAAACCCAATTGATTCAAAAGAAGCATACAATTATGTCCAAATTACACATTGGGTGTGGTAGTACTTTTAGGAGGGCATAGCATGGTCAAAAGGGTCATTAAGCACAGCCTGAAACCTAAAAACTATCATGTAAGGCCCACATAATTCTGTAGGGGTACTCAATCATATATTGGTTTACAATCTACAGACAACCTAGGTATTGAGGAGTGCATACAGAAGAGACTCAAAGAGGTTAACATGCTAGCATAAAGGTATTTCAATGCATCAACAAGCTAGGCATATAAATAATGCACTTACCAGAACACATAAGTATAGTAGCATGGTTTAAACAAGTCAATCAAGGACCACATTTTAAACATATAGGATTGTTCATACTATACCAGATCATAAAAAGTCCTGGACACATTTTTTGCCAGCTAGGAAGGTACTTAGCATATCCACACATACAAAGAATAGTTCAACAAAATGAGAGGCAAACATGGGTGAGTGTGGGCATGATTTGGACATGCAAGAGGTAAATTCATGTTATATGTTAGGTTTGAAGATATTTGAGCAGGTAGGATTATGACATAACTAGTGTAACTTTTTCCCAGATCCCAAACCAACAAATCATCAGGTTTTAGGCAAATAACATACTCAGGACATGAGAGACCAGGCACAAGACCATGAAAAAATAGACAACTATCTCAAATCTACTTTGTATCTTTGTGAATCATATTTAAGAATCAACAATCAAATATGAGTCTTAAATGGACTATATCAGGTTCTTCAACAGAACAGTACCACACTATATGCATATTATAGGACTCTCAGTATAAATCTAACATATCAGATATATTATTCAGCCAAATACATATTAACTTAATCTCTAATCATAATTACAGTCTAGCATAACATCTAAAATACCCTATGTTAACATGGATAATCTAACAACTTATTCACATCAGATCATACCGGCTAACACTACTTAGTCCATACAAGATTACACATATCAATTTAGAATATAAGACATAAATATCACTGATTTAGGTTAAAAACATGCTAATATACTTGAAATTAAGCACTCAACAACCAGAAATTAAACTAACAACCCTCACAAAACACACATTACATAAACAATAAAGTAAAGACTGAAGGGAAATTCAGGCTTACCTTTTCGATGTGTAGCCGTGAATCGAGATCCGGAGTAGAAAACCTTCCTTCAAACCACACGAACTCAGACACATAAAATATAAATAAACTTTAGACTTAGAAACACTATAAGATCCTAGGGTTTCTAGTTTTTGCACAAAATAAAGACTTATTACACCCCGTACTTTGTATATTGTTTCCGTCGTATGTTAACTAGTGTAAGCTTGGTGAGGTTGAGATCCATACACAGGGTTATGAAAAGTTTAAATAAGTGTTAATTATGTTTCGTAAGAGTTTGGGGCTAAATGAATCAAATAAATTAAGTTCGTTGAATCTCGGGGAAATGTAGGCAGAATTTTGGCACAACCTTTTGGGGGTATATCTTCTAGTATATAAGTACTTATGGGATCCATAAATATATAAATTCAAGTTCAGTGAGTTTTATTTCCAGCGCAACAAACTGTTTGTTAATCAGATCTTTGTGAAAGAAGTTATGTGCGTTTTAAGAAAGGGCTGCAGAGAAGATCGTAAAATTAATTACAGGCCATAAAACTTTAATTTTTCCATCGTAAAACCAAATAAAAACTTGGAATGAAGGAATGATTGATGTTAAGATTATAGTTAATGATATAGAATTGGAAGGAGGAAAAATTAGAAGAAAGGTATAATTCTATAATTGCGTTCATATGATTGCAGCTCGCTAAATCCAAACTATTAATAGTAGTATTGATTCTTATCATTATAGATTGACGTATGAGAAGAGACAAGATTAACCTTTCTTGATAGGGCGGTTAATTTAAGGTATGTAAGGCTAATTTCCTTTTTTGGCATGGCTCGGTGTAAATACTTCCTTGAAATGAATTTTCTCTCGTTAAGTTGAATGACCACATGTCCTTCTAGATGGAATTGATCATGTCCTTTATATACCCCTTATCAAGTAGCCATTATTGTATTTTATATGTCTCAAATGATTAGTAAGGTTGATGAACGTGGCGACAATAACAATGGTTGGAGGATACTGACCATAGGTCACTCCAACTCTGATTATGATATCCTTTGAGGTCTATCTTGCATTACACGTATATACATACATATATATATATATATATACATACATATATACATATACATATATATATACATACATATATACATACATATATACATACATATATACATATATATATATATATACATACATATATACATACATATACACACATATATATATATATATATCACCGCGCCACGCCACGCTATAGTCGGTCGGGCAGGCATTTATATGTGCACACCACTAATTAGTTGGGCAGATACCACTGCATCATCTATGGTCGGACAATTTATTATGAGCTCACCCTACAAAGGGATTTTATATGATACTATATGGCCCCATAGAGTGGCCCGATTTTACGTACATACATATATTCATGATTGTGTCAGTTGTATGCCTCAGTGGCTCTTTCTGAGTTCCAGGTTAACTTATGTACCTTTATATATTGTATTTCATTTCATGCTTACTGATGATATCTTCCTTACATATTCTGTACATATTTCGTACTGGCGTCCCCTTCTTCTGGGGCATTGTATTCATGCCCACATGAATAGATAGGCAGGCGGACGTACGTCCCCAGTAGTGTACTTGCTGTTAGTGGTTGATAGCCGTTTTCCACTTCGTTGGAGTCACTAGGTACTTATGTATATATGTTTTGACATTTTGGATACGGCGGGGCCCTGTCCCAACTAGCTATTATATCATAGTACTCTTAAAGGCTTGTAGACTAGTATTTGTGTATATTCATCTTGTCTGGCCTTACTGGCCTTCTTGTCAGTTGTCGATACTCTTGATGTGGCCTTGACGACCTCAGTTATGTATATATAATGTTGGTGGGCCACTTCTGCTTGAATGTTGTACATTCTTATCGTGTTATGATTATTTGGAGGCCTTGTCTGCCCTAAGTGCATATTAGAAATTCCAGGTTCTACAGTTGGTACGCTCGGGCCTTTGAGTGTCAAGTGTCGGCCACACACCCCAAGGTTGGGGTGTGAAAAACTTGGTATCAGAGCAGATCTATCCTAGAGAGTCTGCAAACAGTGTCTAGTAGGGTCTTGGTATTGTGCACCACACTTATAAATGCTACAGGACATTTAGGATGATTACATTTCTTCTTGATCTAGATTGTGCGATAGAGCTGAGTTATAAGTGTCTATTTCTAACCTTTATTTTGTTTACATTCTCAACGATGTCTGATACTACTGGATGACAAGAGTTTTTGTGGAGGTTAGATGAGGAGGCAGGAGAGGGTATCAGTCATGCACAACCCGCTGGCCTGGGGAGACAGGAGCATCATGATGAGGTCTTATCTCAGGCCTTTAGGACTCCACCCTCACCACCTCTAGAGGGGCATATAGGAGCTGATGTACCTCCAATTCTTCCCCCGGTTTCTCATGATTAGGATCTAGACATACAGAGTGTTGTACAACTATTGACTCGACTAATGGCCTCTCAGACCCAGCGTCAGAACCCCAAAATTGTTGATAGAGCTGTTAGCGCGAGAGTTCAGGATTTCATCAACATGGACCCTCAAGTATTCAGGGACTGATCCTAATGTAGACCTGTAGATTTTTCTGGATCGATTGCAGTGGACCTTATGCGTTATGTATGCCACCAAGACAGAATTAGTGGAATTTTCCTCATATAGGTTGCAAAATATTGTTGTCATATGATATGAGACTTGGGAGCAGTCTAGGAGGCCTCGTGTTCCATCAGCAGGATAGAGGGAGTTTTTTAGGCATTTTTGCAGCAGTACCTACCGATTGAGCTTATTCGGGCTAGGCATGACAGGTGTCTACATTTGGAGCAGGGTAATATGAGCGTCTGAGAGTATAGCATGCAGTTTAATTCTTTGGCTAAATATGATCATACAATCAAGGTGGAGATGTGTGACCGAGTATATCCATTTATGGGTGGTTTGGGACCACACTTGGTCAATGAGTGTACTAAGGCTTCTCTGAATCCGAATATGGATATTGCTTGCATTTAGGCCTATGCACAAAATCTGGAGGATTGTAAGAGGCAGTAGCGGGTCGATAGAGAAAGAGAGAGAGAGAGAGAGAGAGAGAGAGAGAGAGAGAGAGAGATAGGGGTCAACATAAGAGGGCCCGATACACAGGTGATACAGGAGAATTTAGAGGTGGGTTCAAGCCACAGTTCTCTAGACGCCTATCTTTTCCAGAAATTAGTGCACCACAACAATTTCAAGGACATTATCGTGATTGGACCTCTTATGCTGGTCAAGGTCAGAGTATTGAGGCAAGTCTAGCCAGATGAGGCCTCCATTTCCCTATTATGATTGGTGCAGTAGATCTCACACCGGGCAGTGTCATCAGGGTTTAGACATATGTTATTCGTGTGAGCAGCCTGGTCATATTATGAGATTTTATCTGTTGAGAGGCGGGGGCAGTATTACAAAGCCGACGGGATCTTTACCAGCTTCTTCTTCATCAGTACGCCCTTTTGGGCAAGGTACTCAGACATCGGCTGGTTGCCAGGGGTTGAGCGTCTAGCTCAGGGGGGTCATCAGAACCGCATTTATGCATTATCGGGTTGACAGGACATAGAGTCATCGTCGGATGTGGTTACATGTATATTATTTATATTCTCCCTTGATGTGTACGCTTTGATATATCCAGGTTCTACTTTGTCATAAATTACTCATTTTGTTGCTGGTAAGTGTGGTAAAGAACCTGAATTGCAACCTTAGTCATTTGAGGTATCTACGTTTGTAGGTGAGTCCGTGATTGTTAGGCGAGTATATTGGGGTTGTGATGTGATGATTTATGATAGTCACACTTTAGCCGATTTAAATGAACTAGAAATTGTGGAATTTGATGTTATCATGAGTATGGATTGGTTGGCTTCTTGTTATGCTAATATGGATTGTTGGACGAAAGTTGTTCGCTTTAATTTTCCAGGTGACCCATTATTGAATGAAAGGGAAATGTTGCAGCACCTAAAGTTAGGTTTATTTCCTACCTTAAGGCTCGGAAAATGATTTCAAAAGGGTATATCTATCATCTTGTTCGAGTATAGGATACAGAGGCAGAACCTCCTACTCTTCAGTCTACTACCATTGTCAATGAATTTCCTGACGTATTTTCTGATGAATTTCCTGGCTTTCCTCCCGAAAAGGAAATCAATTTCGCCATTGATGTGTTTCCTAACACCCAACCTATATATATTCCTCCGTACCAGATGACCCTTGTCGAGTTGAACGAATTGAAGGCGCGACTGAAGAATTTGTTATAAAAAAGCTTTATTAGGCCTAGTAATTCGCTATGAGGTACACATGTATTATTTGTTCATAAGAAATATGGTACGCTGAGGATGTGTATTAACTACTGTCAGCTAAATAAGGTCACTGTCAAGAATAAATATCTATTTCCCAGGATCGACGACTTGTTTGATCAATTGCAGGGTGCCAAATATTTCTCAAAACTTGATCTTAGATCCGGATACCATCAGCTAAGGTTAAGGAGAAAGATATTCCGAACACTTCTTTCAGGACCAGATATAGTCATTATGAGTTTCTTGTTATGTCTTTTCATCTTACTAATGCACCAACGGTTTTTACGGACCTGATGAATCGGGTGTTCAAGTCAATTCTAGACATCTCTGTGATTGAGTTTATTGATGATATTCTGGTATATCAGAAGCATAACACATAGATCATTTGCGAGCGGTGCTATAGATCCTCCAGGATCATAAGTTGTATGCTAAGTTCTCCAAATACGACTTCTGGTTGAACTCAGTGACCTTCCCTGGTCATATAGTATCGGATGAAGGTATTAAAGTTGATAATCAGAAGATTGAAGCAGTTAAAAATTGGCCAAGGCCCATAAAACCTACTGAGCTACATAGTTTCTTGGGCGTAACTGGTTCTTATCGGAGATTCGTAGAGAATTTCACTTTCATTTCCGCTCTATTGACAAAGTTTACTCATAAGGCATCTAAGTTCCAATTGTCTGAGAAATGTTTCCAGGAATTGAAGGGTAGGTTCACCTCAGCACCTCTCTTAGCACCCCCCCAAAGGTTTAGAGGGTTATGTTGTGTATTTTGATGCTTCCAGAGTAAGTTTGGACTGTGTTCTAATGTAGCATGGCAAGGTCGCGATATGCTTTGAGGCAGCTGAGGAAGCACGAGCAGAATTACCCGACTCATGATTTCGATCTAGCAACTATTATATTTTTCCTGAAGATATGGCGCCACTATTTATATGGGGTTCATTTTGACTTGTATAAAAATCACAAAAGTTTACAATATATCTTCAAATAGAAGGAGTTGAATCTAAGGCAGCGGAGATGGCTCAAATTGCTGAAGGACTATGATGTTGATATCTTGTACCATCCCGGCAAAGCAAATGTGGTAGCCAACGTATTGAGTGGTAAGTCTATGGGTAGCCTAAGGCATGTGGGAGTTGACAAGCTGGAAATGACTAAATATCTCTATCGATTAGCTAGTCTTAGTGTACGATTGCTAAATATAGGAGATGGAAGTGCTATAGTTCAGAATACCACCGAGTCCTCATTAGTGGCAGATGTAAAAGCGCTGCAATTTGATGATCTAGTTTTAGTCAAAATTAGAGAGGGCATTCCTTTTCAAAAGAAGCGGTTCTTTGAGTTGTCAGATGACGGAGTCCTCAAATATAAGGGTCGGTTATGCGTGCCTGATGTAGGAGGGATTTGCTGGAAAATTATGACAAAAATTCACCAGTCCATGTATTCTATTCATCCTGGATCTACCAAGATGTATCACGACCTTCAGTAAATATACTGGTGGAATGATATGAAGAAAAACGTTGCAGAATTCGTCGCTCAGTGTCTAAATTGTCAACAAGTTAAGGTTGACCTGGATGATTGCTTCAAAATATTAAAATTCCGACCTAGAAATAGGAGACGATCAACATAGACTTCATTACGGGATTACCTAATTCTCGTCAGAAATTCGATTCTATATGGGTTATTGTGGATAACTTAAAAAGTCAGCTCATATCTTACCCCTCAGAATTACCTATTCAGGTGAGGATTATGCCAGGTTATGTATCAAGGAAATAGTGCAACTTCATAAAGTTCCGATATCTATTATATTCGACAAAAAGGTCCCAATTTACAACTAACGTTTGGAGGTCCTTTCAGAAAGGATTGGGCACACAGATCAATTTTAGCACAACTTTCCATTTGTGGATAAACTGACAGGACGAGCGCACTATTTAGATGCTTAAGGACATATTGCGATCATATGTGCTAGACTTCAAGGGAAGTTGGGAAGATCATCTGCCGCTCATTTGGTTCGCCTATAATAACATCTACCATTCTGGTATCCAGATGGCACCATATGAAGCCCTATACAGGTGGAAGTGCATGTCTCATATCGGCTGGTTTGATGTTGGAGAAATGAAATTATTAGGGCCTGATTTGGTGCAACAAGCCGTAAAAAAGGTGAAATTGATTCAGGAATGACTATTAATGGAACAGAGCCCATAAATGTCTTATTCAGATAACAAACGTCGGGAATTAGAATTTGACGTGTGAGATTGGGAATTCCTAAAGGTGTCGCCTATGAAAGGCGTGATGAGGTTTGGCAAGAAAGGTAAGCTTAGCCCTAGGTACGTCGGACCATATCAAATTATTTAGAGAATCGGCCAAGTAGCTTATAAACTTGAGTTACCCCTGAAGTTAGAAGCATTTAATTCGTATTCCAGGTATCCATACTTCGTAAATGCTTAGGTTATTCTTCTCACATTACCCCCATTAAAGATGTTCAAGTTATATAAGACCTATCATACGAAGAGATTCCTGTTGCTATATTAGATCGCCAAGTCCGTAAGTTACAGGCTAAAGAGGTAGCCTCAGTGAAAGTACTTTGGAGGGATAATAATGTGAAGGAAATGACATGGGAGGCTGAGAATGATATGAAGTCTAGATACCCTCATTTTTAGGCTTCAGGTTCATGTCGACACTCGTGCGATATAATTCTTTTATTCTAATTCTATTCATAAAGCTTAATCCATGTACCTTATTTAGGTAATACTGTTGAGAAAAATATGCCAAATACATCCTAGGTATTGGCAGGAGAAAGTTGAGGTGAGTTATGGCCAACTTTTTTTTATTATTGCATTCATAAACGATCATGTGAGGCCAATTGATTTTTTTTGGTTATTTTGTCACTTTGTGTGGCATTAGATGTGTTTGGGCTGCTTAACAGGATTTGAATAGTCCTGTTTACAAAGAAAACTCTACTTATTTTTTATAAATCTTGAGAGTTAGTATATTTTCTCTTAACATTTAAGGGCGAATGTTTCTAGGGGGGGGGGGAAGGATGTTACGCCCGTACTATGCACGTCGTTTCCATCGTAGGTTAACTAATGTGAGCTTGATGAGGTTGAGATCCCTCCATAAGGTTAAGAAAGGTTTACATAAGTGTTAAGTATATTTCGTAAGCGTTCGGGGCTAAATGACTCGAAGGAATTATGTTCGTCGAAACTCAGAGTAAGGTAGGCAACATTTTTGACAGAATTTTAGCCCAATCTTTTGGGGGTATAACTTCTAGTATATAAGTACTTATGGGGTCCACAACCAATGTAAATTAAATTTCAGCGAGCCTTCTTTCCAGCACAACACACGGTTCGTTAATCGGAGCTTCGCTAGAAGTTATTTACGAAAGGGTTGCAGAGAAGACCGTAAAATTAATTACGATTATAAAATTAATTACGGGCCGTAAAACTCTAATTTTACACCGTAAAACTATATAGAAACTTGGAATTTTTTTACAAAAATGGTGGAGAAGAAACGAGGAGTAAAATATTTTACGGAGCATAAAACCTAGCGTAAAAGTGGAGCAGTGGCCGACTTTCTCGTGATTTAAAAGTGTTTCAGCCCCATAACTCATCAGTTTTATCCTAAATCCGTTCCACAAGATCCCTAAATCCTCTATAATAGTTTCATAGCCATTTAAGATTGATTTGGATGGAAATAACATGTATATTACACCTTGAAGCTCATAGAGGTTGTAGTCCTTCTTGCATTTTCCTTTACTACTGTTTTGACAAAGTTATTCTTCATCAAAGTCGAAGTATAAGGCGAGTACTTCTTGTCCAAGGTAAGGGTTTCATTCACCTTTGAGTAAATGAGTTACATAAACTTCTAGAACTTTGTTATGCCAAAGAATTAAGATGAAAGAGAAAGGGATTTTTAAACTTTATTAAGTAGTGAGGTGAGCTCATCTATGGGTAATCCTCTAGAGTTATAGATAATGGAATTGAAGGAATTATTGATGCTAAGATTATAGTTAATCATATAGAATTGGAAGAAGGGGAAACTAGAAGAAAGATATGATTCTATAATTGCATAAGTATGGTTGCAGGTCGCTAAGTCTAAAATATTAACACTAGTATTGATTCTTATCGTTATAGATTGGCGTGTGAAAAGAGACGAGCTTAAATTTCCTTGATAGGGCGGCGACTTTAAGGTATGTAAGGGTAATTTCCTTCTTTGGCATGATTTGGTGTAAATACTTCCTTGAAATGAATCACCTCTCGCGTTAAGTCGAATGACCACATGTCCTTCTCGATGGATTTGATCATGTCCTTTATATCGTCCTTATCATGTATCTTTTTCGTATTCTATATATCTTAAATGATTAGTAAGGTTGATGAACGTAGCGACAATAACAATAATTGGAGGATACCGATCATATATCACTCCACATCAAATGATGATATACTTTGAGGTCTGTCTTACATTGCACGTATATATACACGTATCTATTTGACAACACCGCGTTGTACTATAGTCGGTCGGGCAGACACTTATATGTGCACACCACTAATTAGTTGGGCAGATACCACTGTGTCTTATATGGCCGAGCAATTTATTATGAGTTCACCCTACAATGGGGATTTGAGATGATACTATATGGCCTTGTAGAGTTGCCCAATTTTACGTACATGCATATAGTTGTGTCAGTTGTATGCCCTCAATGGCTCTTTCTGAGTTCCACATTGACTTATGTACCTTTATACCTAGTATTTCATTTCATGCTTGCTGGTGTTATATGCCTTACATATTCAGTACATCTTTTGTACTGACGTCCCCTTCTTCTGGGGCACTATGTTCATACCCACAAGTACAGATAGGCAGGTGGACGTACCTCCCCAGTAGGGTACTTGCTGTCAGTAGTTGATACTCACACTCCACTTCTCTGAAGTTGTTGTTGGAGTCACTAGGTACTTATGTATATATGTTTTGACATTTTAGGGTACGACGGGCCCCTGTCCCGACCAACTATTGTATCATAGTACTCTTAAAGGCTTGTAGACTAGTATTTGTGTATATTCATCTTGTTTAGCCTGTCGACCTTCTTGTCAGTTGTTGATACTCTTGATATGACCTTGTCAACCTCAGTTATGTATATATTGATGTATATAAGGAGCGGTAAGTGAGGGTAAATAGGTCGGGTCTTAGTTGTATTCCGGTTGACCCAAAAATAGGCAAGAAGGTTGGGCTCTCGGTTTCTCGGCTAAGGTTGGGCAGTGGGTGTTTGGAGGCAGTTGTGGATAAATATAGGTTGATTTAGGATTAGGTGTTTCAGGGTGTTTTTAGGGACACGTTGAGGGTTTTTGTAGTGGTCGAGGCTTGATGGTTGAGTGGTGACAAGGTGGCGGAACAGGGACTGAAACTGTGAGGTTCTCGGTTTCTCGGGTGGAGTGGGAAGTGTGGTGGTTGAAGGCTGATTTAGGTGGATTGGATTAAAAGCGTGCTTAGGAGTTTTGTCCCGGGAGTATTGCGGGAGGGTTTGGTGGTGGGGGTTTGATTGTTTAGTGGTGTCAATGTTACGGAAACAACTAGGATAGTGAGGGTCCGAGAAGTGGACTCGGTGGGACGTTCGGGTGGTTGTTTGGACTTGCGGGTGTTTATGGTTAGTTGCGGGTAGTGGACTTTGGTGATGGTGTTACTGAAGTGTTGTTGGAGGTGGTAGTGTAAATAAACAAATAATTGGGACAAGGAGTGTACACGGAATGTTGGAAATAATTCCGGATACAAGCCAAGTCACAATTCGGTCGATATAAGGTTCTTGGATAGTAACACGAGGAATTTATTGCTCGTGTGGGAACCAAGGATATGTTGGCCAATTACACAAGCATTATATTGAGGTTTGACGACTGCAATGCTCAATACTAACCAAGCAAGGATGACTGGAACCTTAGAGAACAAAGATAGGTGATCCTCCCGGAGGATCCACTAAGTATATCAATCCCGAATTGAAATGCTTAGCAAGTGAGTAAAAACTCAAGTTTAATATATCAACAACAATTGAATAATTACAAGTCCGAATGGTCCTATTTATAATAGCTAAAGGACCATTTTAGAAGACAAACCAAAGGACACAATTCATAAGCTAATCGGCCAAGGTGTGAACGAGGAAAAAGAGAGTGAAGCTTCGGTCGAGGGGATGAGTGCATCTCTTCCATGTATCTTCGACTCCTTTTAATGGCCTTCACATGAGAACTAGTTGCATCTTAAATGATCTACTTGGGAGTGTTGAGAAACATTCCCCTTGGGCGTGAGTCTTGAGCCGATTGGTATGTGAAAGACTCGGCTAACTCCCTCAACTTTCGTGCAGTCCTTCTTGAAGTCTTCAAGTGCACGAATGAGATGTATACTTGGGAGTCACATGGTTTGGAAGCTTCTTTGATGTTTCCATATTGTTCACTCTTCGGCCAAGTCATTCTTGGATGATTTCCTTTCGGCCTAATCACTCCTAAAGCATTGAATATGTCCTAAAGTGAGCTAAGGGTTGTTACATGGTTTTAATGTGTCCTAGGGGAACAATTAGCTAATCTAGAAAATAGGCTAAGCTAAAAGAAAACTAACATGGCTTCGGCCAAGACCACATAAAGGCCGATAAAGCTATTGTACGATGAAGTCTTCACGTCTTGTCCTCAATCTTACTCCATATTCCATCCTACGTTAGGCATGTTACCCTTGGGTGGTTGGCAATCTTGGGTACCCCTATCAAATCGCCTCTTGTTTCTTGTTGAAAGATCAAGTTCACCTCATTTCTTACATCATTTCCCCCTCTTTGATGGAATTTACCCTCAAATTCTCATCGTCTATATATGGTGACAAGTCTCCCACATTAAATGTGGAACTAACACCTCCATACTCATCTGGAAGTTCAATTTTGTATGCACTTTCCCCAAATCCTACCAACACTTTGAAGGGGCCGTCCGCTCTAGGCATTATTTTGTTCTTTCTTAGATTATGGAACCGTTCTTTCCTTAGGTGGAGCCAAACCAAGTCCCCAGGTTGGAAGTGTGGTTGAGTTCTTGACTTGTTAGCATCCATTTTGTACTTGTCATTGGCCTTTAGGATTTGTGCTTGGATTTTATCATGCAACTTCTTGAAGGCCTCAATTCGGTCCCTAGCCGTGAAGCTTAGGATCTTCTTTCTTGAAATTGGCACTAGATCAATGGGTAGGAACAAATTAATGCCATATACAACTTTGAACGGAGCTTTCCCCGTTGTATGGGATTGACTCCTATTGTATGCGAATTCCGCGTGTGCCAACTTCATTCCCAATCCTTGGTGGTTTTACTCACTTATCCTCTTTACAAGGTACCAAAAGTTCTATTTGTTACTTTCGTTTGACCGTCCTTTTGAGGATGATGAGAGGTAATAAATAACAATTTGGTGCCGAGAAGACTCCATAGTGTCTTCCAAAAGTAGCTTAGGAACTTCACATCCCGATATGACACGATGGTTTTGGGAACCCCATGCAACGTTGCCACATCTCTAAAATACAAATCCGCAGTGTGAGTTGCATCGTCGGTTTTGTGGCAAGCGATGAAATGAGCCATCTTGGAGAATCGGTCCATGACAACCATGGTGGAGTCTTTTCCTCGTTAGGTTTTTGGCAAGCCGAGAATAAAATCCAAACTTACACCTTTCCATGGTCGTTCCGGGATCGGTAGGGGCATATACAATCCTTTATGGAAGAAGCTCTTCACCTTTTCTCAAGTGGCAGATCTACTCACTACCCCATTCACATCCTTATCCATCCGGGGCCAATGAAAATTCTCTTGGAGGATTTCCAAGGTCTTGGTAACTCCAAAGTGTCCGCCGAGACCTCCCGAATGTACAAGCAACTCCCTTGTAGAACATTTGGGCATGCATAATTTGTTCTCCTTGAAAAGGAACCCTTCGACTAAGGAGTAAGATTCATGAGCCCCATTATTTCATTCGGCCATCACGTCCTTAAACTCGGGATCTTGATTATAGAATTCTTTAAGTACCTCAAATCCCACGAGCTTCTGTTCAAGTACAGTCAATATGACATGGCTCCGAGAAAGGGCATCCGCTACTATGTTAAACTTGCCATCCTTGTGCCTTGTCGAAAATGTGAATGTTTGTAGATAGGCAACCCACTTGGCATATCTCGAATTCAACTTTCTTTGCCCGTGCAAGTATTTCAAATACTCATGGCCCAAATAAAGAACAAAAGGTTTCGGCCTTAAGTAATGCTCCCATTGAGTTAGGGCCCTTACTATGGCATATAACTCTTTATCATAGGTGGAATAGTTGAGCCGCACACCACTTAACTTCTCACTAAAGAAAGCAAGAGATCATTTATCTTGGATCAAGACGGCGCCAATACCGACTCCACTCGCGTCGTATTCTACTTCAAACAATTTGTCGAAGTTTGGGATGGCTAGGAACAGTGCTTCACACATCCGTTTCTTCAACGTTTCCAAGGCCCTTTGTGCCCAGAGGACCAGTTAAACTCACCCTTTTTTATGAGCTCTGTGATAGGGGCCGCAATGGTACTAAAGTCGCGTATGAAGTGACGGTAAAAAGAAACCAACCCATGAAAACTCCTTACTTCACTTGCACTTTTCGGTGCGGGCCAGCTTTGAATGGCTTCTACTTTGTACGGGTCAACGTGAATGCCTTCAGAAGATACTATGTATCCTAAAAATAGGATACTAGTGATCATAAAGGCACACTTCTCCAACTTGCCATATAATTTCACTTCCCTTAGCTTTTCAAACACAGCTCCAAGTGTGATAAGTGGGATTCCTTGTCTTGACTATAGATTAAGATGTCGTCCAAGTAGACTATGACAAACTTCCCCTTGAACGGTCGTAGTACTTCATGCGTGAGCCTCATGAAGGAACTTGGTGCATTACATAATCCGAACGGCATCACAAGCCATTCATACAATCCGTACTTCATTTTGAAGGCCGTCTTCCACTCATATCCTTCTCGGATTCCCATTTGGTGGTAGCCGCTTCTTAAGTCGATTTTGGAGAATAACTTGGCTCCACTCAATTCATCCAAGATGTCATCTAATCTTTGCATGGGAAATCAATACTTTATGGTAATGTTATTGACCGCACGACTGTCAATGCATATCCGCCAGGTTCCATCCTTCTTTGGTACCAACAACGCGGGTACCTCACATAGACTAAGGCTTTCTCGGACAAAGCCTTTGTCTAGCAAGTCTTGCACTTGCCTTTGCAATTCCTTGGCCTCCTCCGGGTTACACCTATAGGCCAGTCGATTAGGTAGTGAACTTCCCAGAATGAAGTCAATGGTATGTTCAATGCCCCTAATTTGTGGCAATCCAGGTGCAAGGTCATCCGGGAACACATCCTCGAATTTCTTTATGAGGGCTTTCAAGTTGGCATCTTCGATCTTTTCCCCTAAGAAACTTTTCTTAGCCTTGTGTTTCAAGGCATGTAAGGGATTCCCCTTCTTTAGTTCTTCCTTGATTTTTTGGGCATCACGTGGCATGGTCTCATGTTCATCATGAGCTTCAGCCTTTTGAGTCTTTAACTTATTCACTTCACTAGGCGGGAGAGGCACCAATCAGAATCTCTTGCCATTCTTTTAAAAAGAATAGGTGTTCTTTTCTCCATTGTGTTTTGCCCTCCGATCAAATTTCCAAGGTCGACCTAACAAAATATGGCACGTATTCATGGGTAGGACATTACACCATATTTCATCCTCATACTTGCCAATCCGAAAATTAACAAGAGCTTGCATTGTGATTCTAAACTCTCCGTCTTCGTTCACCCATTGGAGATCATATGGTTGGGTGTGGTTGCGGGTAAGAAACTTTAACTTTTTCACCATATCTATGGAGGCTAGGTTAGAACAACTCCCTCCATCAATAATCAACTTGCACACCTTGTCATTTACATTGCACCGGGTGTAGCATAGTTGATCTCTTTGTGATTCTTTTGGTTTTGCGCATAGGGACTCCAATTCACGTAGGAGTACCAATCCCTCATGCTTCGGGTAGGTTGGTAGAGGATTTAAATTGGTGTTTCTGCTCATGGTAGGTTCTGCAAGTTCCTTTTTTCTAGGCTTGCGCACGTCGGGCCAAAACGTCACTCACGATCCTCCAATACTCTTGTTTTGAGTAAGCCATAGCGTTAATGCGTGGGACGGGAATGCTTAACTCTGATATCAATATAATGTATATAAGGAGGGGTTAAGTGAGGGTAAATGGTTTGGATCTTAGTTGTATTCGGGTTGACCCGAAAATAGGCAAGAAGGTTGGTTTCTCAGTTTCTCGGCTAAGGTTGGACAGTGGGTGTTTGGAGGCAGTTTCGGGTAACTGTAGGTAGAGTTGGGCTTAGGAGTTTCAGGGTGTTGTTAGGGACAAATTCAAGGTTGTTGTAGTGGTCGGGTCTTGGTGGTGGTTTAGTGGTGACAAGGTGGCGGAACATGGACTGAAACCGTGAGGTTCTCGATTTCTCAGGTGGAATGGGCAGTGTGGTGTTTGAAGGTTGATTCGGGTGGACTGGCTTAAAAGAGGGCATAGGCCTTTTAGGAGTTTTCTCGGGGGTCTTTCGGGAGGTTGTGGTGGTGGGGGTTTGATTATTTAGTGGTGTCAAGGTTGCGGAAACAACCTAGGATAGTGAGGGTCCGAGAAGTGGACTCGGTGGGACATTGGGGTGGTTGTTTGAACTTGCGGGTGTTTGTGGTTAGTTGCGGGTAGTGGCCGTTGGTGAGGGTATTACTGAAGTGTTTTCGGAGGTGGTAGTGTAAAGAAACAGATAATTGGGACAAGTAGTGTACACGGAATATTGGAAACAATTTCGGATACAAGACAAGTCACAATTCGGTCGATATAAGGTTCTTGGATAGTAGTTAGCCTGAACCCTTTAGATTCCATAGTCTGTCTCCAAACCTCCAGCTTAGCATTCACTTCTCTGCGAGTCTCATCAATCAGGACTATGTCATTTGTGAATAACATACACCATGGCACCTCCCTTTGGATTTGTCGCCTCAGTCCATCAATCACCAAGGCAAATAAAAATAGGCTAAGAGCTGATCTCTGGTGCAGCACCATCATTACTGGAAAGTGCTCTGAGTCTCCTCCTATCGTTCGTACCCTAGTCTTGGATCCATCATATATACCCTTGATCGCCCTAATATACGCCACATGTACACCTCTAACCTTCAAACATATCCATAGAACCTCCCTAGAAACTTTGTCGTATGCCTTCTTGAGGTCGAACACCATATGTCTCTCTTCCTCTCCCTATACTGCTTCACTAACCTCCTAATAAGATGAATGACTTCTGTGGTTGAATGCCCTGGCATGAATCTAAACTGATTCTCGGAAATAGACACGCCTCTTCTGACCCTCATCTCCACGGCCCTCTCTCAAACTTTTATAGTGTGGCTTAACAACTTGATACCCATATATTTGTTGCAACTATGGACAAATTAAGATTGTACCAAGGCAATGATATTCCTCCATGATCACGTTGATGATGAGGGCTTGAAATTAGAATATCTAATTGTTAAAGATCCTCTTATATTGTGGAATAATTTGAAAGATAGATATGACCACTTGAAGATGGTCATTCATCCACAAACACATTTTGATTAGATCCATTTGAGGCTATAAGATTTTAAATCTATCTATGAGTATAATTCTTCAATGTTCAAAATTACACCTCAGTTGATATTATATATTGAAAATATCAATAATAGTGATATGTTAGAGGAAACTTTCACCACTTTTCATGACTGAATGTGCCCTGACAACGCAATAGAGAGATAGGTTTTAAGAAAAATTTTGAACTAACTTCTTGTAGTTGAATAAAATAATGAGATATTAATGAAAATCATGAAAGTCGATCTACTAGTTCTAGTCAACTCTCCGAAGTGAACGAGACGGACTTCCGCCAAGTTAAGCGTGAAAAAAATTGTGTCCCCAGTCCTCATCATAGCCCTATAGTTGTCATGACTATGGTCGAGGGAAAAAATCTAATCATGATGATCGTCTTACACCAAATAATATCCTTCAAAAGAAGGATGAAAAGCATGAAGCGGTGCCAAGGTGAAATCCAAAAAATAGATGCCACAACTGTGGTGAAAAAAGGACTTTGGGCACGTGCTTGTCGTACGTCAAGGCACCTGGTTGAGCTTTATCAAGCCTTTCTAAAGAAGGCAGAAAAAATGTTGAAACAAATTTTATTTTTGAAGATAATGATGACTTTATGGATTTGAATGTAGTTGATTATTTTGCACTCCAAGAAGTAGATCCTTTAGTTAGTGATGAATCTATAGATACTTAAATGATTTAAATTCTTGTTATTTATATTAGCTAGTATAATCATGTTAATACATAAAACTAATTCATATTTTATTTTGCTAATCTTGGTTGTACGGTTATGAGTCTTGTAAATAAATTACAAATCATGTTTTGATAATGCTATTTACTACAATGTTCATTTTGAAGAAATATGAAAGTTCCTCAAATTTTCCTTGGACCAATGATCAGTCGTAAAGATATTTGTGTGATTGATAGTGAAGCAACACATGTCATATTCAAAGATGTTAAATACGTTTCTTACTTGCTTAAGAAAAACCAAATGTTACTACAATTTCTGATAATACGAAATTGATCGAAGTCTCTGGAAGAGCTACTATATTTCTGCCTAAGGGGAAGAAACTTATTATAGAATAAGTGCCCGACAAACTTATTGAGTTTCAAAGATATCCATCAGAATGGGTATCATGTTGAGACATTAAATGAATTGAATGTTGAATATCTTAGTATTACTAAGAATGTCTTCGGCCAAAAAAATATTTTAGAGAAACTACCAACTTTATCCTCTAGTATGTATTATGCAAAATTTAGTACAATTGAAGAACACTCTATCGTAAATCAGAAGTTCACTGGTTCTATCAATAATGATGAGACAAATTATTGAAAATTCAAATGGACATCCACTTTAAAACCCTGGAGATTCTTGAAAGTGGAGATTTTTATGTGCTGCTTGTTGCCAAGGCAAACTATAACAAGAACATCGCCAATGAAAGTTAGCATTGAATCTGATGCCTTTATAGAGCATATACATGGGAATATATGTGCACCACTCACTCACCTTGTGGGTCATTCAGATAGTTTATAGTCCTAATAGATGCATAATCAAGATTGTCGCATGCGTGCCTCCTGTCGCCTAACAACTTGACATTTGTGAAATTATTGGCACAAAACAATACATTTAACGGCACAATTTGAAGATTATCCCATTAAGACTATACGCCTCGATAATGTTGGAGAATTTACTATTATTTGATTGATCTAAGTTCATGCAATTAATATGTTGGTCAATCGTTGAATAAAATCAACTGAAAGGGAAATCATTTCGCCCCTTTTTATTTAATTTTATTTAATTACACGTACAATGCCAGTATCCAATCCAAAACTCCATGGAACAATCGTCATAACACTTAGTCGATTACCGTGAATAATTCCTTCGAGCGGATTAACCAATATCACCTCATCTGATCAATAATGCCACCATAATCTACACCGGCTCAAATAATCTTGCCACTTCGAATCCAAATCCTTTCTGTTGCCCCAAATTGTACCTTACTCCTCCTGGTTCTCGATCAACTATACATTTATCTTAATTCTCCCATTTCTCTATTCTATTAAAACCACATTCACTGTTATTGATCGATCATCACTCAAACCCGCTCAAATTATACTGCAATATCCTAATTCCCGCAAAAATAGTCGAGCTGATCCTGGTGATAGTAGTATACCATAATTGATCCTATTAAATAACACCTCCCTTGAGTGTCTTATATGATGCTTGCCTGCGAAGAACTAGCCATTACCTTATTTTGCCAAACCAAAACACATCCAACTATTCGTGCAATTTTCCATGTCCTTCAGTCAACTCTAAAGTTATTATACCAGTAATTATAGAACTCCTCAAATATTAACCTTTACATACCATGCCCACAAATCTTAGCCAAGAACTAGAAGCAACACCCTATAATTCCTCAAATAGAACTCCACACTTGTCCAGCGCTAGGGTCATTCCTATTAGTCGATCACTGGCTCCCATTAGCCTACGACGTAGTCCAACGTACCAACTCATGTATGATTTCTTACATTTACTCTATTATAACAACTAATAAATGACCCATAAATAAACAACTTCGCGATTTCAACATCCCTTTTTTATCATTAACCTCGAAATTTCAAGCGACCCTATGAACACACTATTTAATTGAAGGAGCACGACTATGCATTTCCTTAAGCTGCACTCGTCACAAGTAACTGCTACACCCCGTAGTTTCACATCTCGTTGTGACGTTAATGGATATCGAAATCTCGAGAAGAGATACGACCCTACGGAAGAATATTGGAGTTTAAAACTTGGTTATGAAGGTACTAGAGTGTTTTGGAGTTAAACGAACCAAAGGAAGTACGTTTCGATGAAAATAAGAACTGGGCAATTTGATGGGACGAATGACGGAATGTCAAATACTTTGCTTGACCATCAAATACCCAGCTTGAGCCGTCAATTTTCCAAGAAGTTTGACGGGGAAGATTTATGGACCGTCGGAAGTTTGACAGTCCATCGAGTGTACCGTCGAAGTACGACGGTGGAGAAATTTTATCAGGTTTAAAATCGGGTTTTATGATTGGAACTTCATTTTCACCCAAAAGCAGATTATAACACTCATTAAATCCTCTCTAGTGGTTCCATAACAATCAAGATCAATCCTAAGGTAAATTGCATAAGATTAACATGATAATCCCCGCGGTAATCGTAAAAATCATCATTCCCACGGGGAGGAAGTTTTGGAAACCGTAGAATTTGGGGTAACTTGCTATTTCACGAAGGTTTGGTTGAATTGAGGTAAACTTCACCCTCCTCTATCTATATATGTGATTAATTGATGATTTGGAATAAGTTTTGAAAGGATTCTCGTAACCGAAACTCGTAAACTTATGAAGTTAAGATATGTTAAGTTGTGGACTATTTTGGCTGCAATTGTAAGTTGATATTGATTAATATATTGGTTGTTGATGTTGTAAACGTAAAAGGTATGTTTCAGAGAATCGTGAGGTCAAATTACATAAATACCCTTTTATTAAAATGTCTAAGAACCTTTTATGTTAAGATGATTGCTAAGATGCCTAAGTGAAGTTTCCTTATTGAATATGGATTAGATATTGATATTGACCCTTTGTTTGTTATAGATAATCGGTCGTGAAGAGTACGAGAGATTACATCACGACGTATAGCTTTGTGGATAAGGTATGTAAGGCTATTCCTTTCTTTCAGAAACGTGAAATCTATAGGATTATCGATTTTGAAAAGAAACGTTAAGAATTCCATTCTATTGTCTATCGACGTTTCATATTGAGAAGTACTCATTGTTATTCCAGTTCTTACGACCCTTGTTGTTGGTTATTAGTCATATCGTAAGTCTTCGAAAGGAAGCTTCTAAAATATAGTCGTCAAGTCGACCAAAGAATCGTTCTAAGAATAGAGTCTAAGAGTTTATGAGTCTCTAAGAGGGCCAAAGAGCCATTGTTATCATATTCTGTTGTTCACGCCCCGAGTCTGCTTTGGTATTGATATTATTTTCATTAGCATTGATATCATGCATACAATCATAATCATATAGAGGATCGGGTTGCACGTTTCGCAACAACACATATAGAGGATTAGGTTGCACATTCCGCAATATATACTTATAGAGGATCGGGTTGCACGTTCCGCAACATATATATTTATTGGATCGGGTTGCACGTTTCGCTATATATATATATATATATATATATATATATGATGAATTGGGTTGCGCATTCTGCAACACATACATGAGTGAGGGTGTATATTTCATTGCAAATTTATACATACACGCAAAATCAAGGACATGTTATACCTTGCACAATTAGACAAGGATAAGTTATACAGTAAAAAGCCTACCCATACATGTTATATTAAGTTTCAAAGTCTCATTATTCGCCCCATGTGGCTCAGATTGATTATGCTCTCCCTTACAACTATTCGCTTCACATTGCTTATATGTTTTTCCTTATAGCTTACAGATTCATATTGTTATTCATGTTTTACATACTCAATACATTATTTCGTATTGATATCCCTTATACCGGGTGCGCTGTGTGTTCATGCTGCATGTTCTGATAGAGACTCTACCAGGCTACCTCAGTAGGAGTTGTCAAGTAAAACCGTCAGTAAGTAAGCTTCATCTTCCTGGAGCTTCATTGTCTTATATGGAGTATTTTTGTAGAGTTATGTATAGTATGGGTAGGTTAGGGCCCTGTCCCGACCACATGTCAGTTCAGTTACTTGTAGAGGCTCACAAACTTATTTTGGTATGTATAGTATGGGTGTATAACCTTGTCGGCTAAGTTAGCATTTGTAAAACTAGTTGTGACCTTGTAGGTCCCATTGTATATATGTGTGTTGGGTTAATACCTCTTATCCAGAGTTCTTGTTATGATATATCTCAGTACGACCTTGCCATCTGAAAGTTCTATTTGTACATGAGATTTGTCATCAGAGTGGTACGCTCGGGCTAACAGGGCATTGGGTGTTGGCCACACACCTGAGTTTGGGATGTGACAAACTTGGTATCAGAGAAGGTCAGTCCTAGAGAGTATGTGATATATGTCTAGTAGATTCTTGTTTATGAGTGTGTTGTACACCACACTTATAAATAAGAGGCTGTCAGGCATTTAGGGATCGTTGTTGTTCTTTCACTTCATAGATCGTGATGTAGAGATGAGTTACATGGCTATGAGTCTAATTTGTGCTTTAATTCATTTTTAGTAATCATGCCAGTTACTACAAGAGCTACAACTAGTAATCGAGCTAGTGCTGATAGGGGTGAAGGTACCAGTAATGCCCCGCCCTGCCAAGTTGATAATGATGAGGCTCAAGGAGAGTCACACTCTCACGTATCACCAGTTACACCCCCTTAGAAGGAGATTAGAGGATATGCAGTACCTTCAGCTCCTAAGGACACAATTACTCCAGTCCCACAGATTTCGGTCCATCCAGTTCCTCCACCCGAGTCTTCTGAACAAGGAGGTGCAAATGGCATATAGTTATTGACTCAGATAGTAGCTAATCAGCAGCGTCAGATAAGGACTTTTACATGATCTGGATCTTTTAATGATATTAGAAGTTCTAGGACTCGAGAATTTCTCGGGTTGAGTCTGTAAACATTCACTAAAATTGATCCAAATATGGACCCCCAAGACTGTATTAATCAAATTTTGCGGGTATTGCGAGTGATGCATGCTTCGGAAATAGAGGCAGTAGAGTTGGCCTCTTTCTGGTTACTTGATGTGGTTGTTCTATGGTATGAGGCCTAGGAGCGGTCCTAAGGGCCAGATGCACCCAGTTGTATGAGAGGAGTTTACAGAAGCCTTTTTGGACCACTACTTTCCTTTAGAAGTACGAGATGCCAAAGTTGAGCAATTATTAAACCTCAAGCAGAGGGGTAAGAGTGTAAATGAATATAGTTTGCAGTTTGACACGCTGGCTAGATATGCCCCAAATATCGTGGATACCATGAGAGCTAGAATTCATTGGTTTATCGTCGGCTTGGATCCGCACTTGATTGGAGAATGTACTACAACCTCATTGAACAGAGATATGGATATTGCTAGAATCCATGCATATGCTCAGGGTGTTGAAGATCGCAAATGGCAGCTTCGAGAGGATATGAGTGTAGAAAGAGAGTTGACCAAGAGGCCTAGGTCACTTGGGTCATTCGGAGAAGCATTGGGTAGCTTCATGCAACAATTGCCTAGATGTTTGCCTCAGTTTACTAATAGTGCTCCGTCTTAGTTTCAAGGTCCTAGATATGATAGGCGTACTCAGTTTTGTTGGGGCGAAGTTTGAGAGCTCAAGTTGTCAAGAGTAAAGGAGATATGGCTAGATGAAACCACATTTGCCACCTTGTGGCCAGTATGGTAAGAGGCATCCGAGACAGTGTCGTCAGGGTGCCGATGTGTGTTATACGTATAGTGAACCTGGTGATTACATGCGTCAATGTCTAAATATGGGAAGATATATTGCAGCCCTATCAACAGGATCAATGGAAACATCCTCATCAAATGTACTTCCATAGAGTGGTGGTCCCCCGACCTCAGAACGTAGAGGCAGATGACGAGGAAGAACCTCTAGTTCGGGTGGTGCTCAAAACCACATCTATGTTTTATCCAGTCATCAGGATTTGGAGTCATCTCCAGATTTCATCACAGATATAATATCCATCTTCACCTATGATGTCTATGCATTGTTAGATCCATGCTCTAATTTATCCTATGTTACGCCCTTTGTAAAAAGAAAATTTGGGTTTGAATCAGAGTAATTATATAAGCCATATGAAGTGGCTACACCGGTTGGTGAGACGATTGTAGCAAGATGAATTTACAGGAATTGTGTCATAATGGTTTGAAATCGCCCCACCTTGGCTGATTTAGCTGAGTTACCTATGATAGAGTTTGATGTTATAATGGACATGGATTGGTTAGCCTTTTGTTGCGTGAACATCGACTATCGAACGAAGATTGTCAAGTTTAGTTTTCCACCAACCCTTGAATGGAAAGGCAATACAGTTATGCATAAGGGCAGGTTTATTTCCTACCTGAAGGCAAGAAAGATAATTTACAAAGTCTATATATATCATTTGGTTCGAGTTAGGGACGTAGATACAAAACCCCCCAACCCTTCAGTCATTTCTAGTAGTCAATGAATTTCCTGACGTATTTTTGAATGATCTTCTGGGTATCCCTCTAGAGTGGGAAATTGAGTTCACTATTGATGTACTTCCAGATACGCAGCCGATATCTATCCATTCTTATCGAATGTCTCCAGCCGAGCTGACGAAATTGAAAGACCAGTTGAAGGATTTACTTGAAAAAGGTTTCATCAGACCTAGCACTTCGCCATGGGGTGCACCAGTATTGTTTGTTTGTAAGGAATATGGTTCCTTAAGGATGTGTATTGATTATAGGCAACTAAATAAAGTCACCATCAAGAACAAATGTCTACTTCCAAGAATCGATGATTTAATCAACCAGTTACAAGGCGCTAAGTATTTCTCGAAGATTGACTTAAGGTCAGGATACCACAAGTTGAGGGTAAAGGAGAAGGATATTCCAAAGACAGCCTTTCGAACTAGGTATAGTCATTTTGAGTTTCGAGTGATGTCTTTCGGACTCACTAATACGCAAATAGCCTTTATGGACCTAATGAATCGAGTCTTCAAGCCATTCTTGGATATTTTCGTGATCGTGTTTATCGATGATATTTTGGGTATACTAACAGATTGAGGCAGATCATGTTGATCATCTCCGAGCGATGTTACAGATGCTCCAAAACCGTAAGTTTTATGCCAAATTTTCAAAATGCGAGTTTTGGTTAAACTCTATTGCCTTTTTAGGCCATATTGTCTCCTCAGAAGGTATTGAGACACTCAGAGGATTGAGGCCGTATGGAATCGGCCGAGGCCTACGACTCCTACCGAAGTACGTAACCTTTTGGTTCTGGCAGGATATTATCGGAGATTCATGGAAGGTTTTTCTTCTATCTCTGCATCTATGACCAAGCTCACTCACAAGGCAGCTATGTTTAAGTGGACTAATGTGTGTGAGTGCAACTTTCATGAACTAAAGGACAGGTTGACATCCGCACCTGTGTTATCTCTTCCCAAAGGTACTGATGGGTATGCGGTCTATTTTGATGCCTCCAGAGTTGGCCTAGGATGTGTTCTGATGCAGCATGGGAAGGTTATAACATACTCTTCAAGACAATTAAGGGAACATGAGGTAAATTATGTGACTCACGATCTCGAGTTGGCAACGGTAATCTTTGCCCTGAAAATGTGGCATCATTATTTATATAGAGTCCGCGTTGATATATTCCAGGACCATAAAAGCCTACATTATGTATTTCGTCAAAAGGAGCTGAATTTAAGGCAAATAAGGTGGCTGGAGTTATTAAAAGACTACGACGTAGTTATTTCGTAGATATTTTACACCATTCCAAAAAGGCAAATGTCGTAGCTGATGCTTTAAGTCGCAAGTCTATGGGAAGTTTGGATGGTATTGAAGCTAACAAGATGGAAATGACCAAAGAACTACATCACTTAGCCAGTTTAAATGTGCGACTCTTGGACACAGATGAAGGGGGCGCGGTAGTGCAGAATATCGCAGAGTCGTCATTAATAGCGGAGGTGAAAGCAAAACAGTTTGAGGACCCCGAGTTGGTCCAAATGAAAGAAGGAATTCCTCTACATAAGAAGCCAATATTAGAACTTACGGAGGACGGATTCCTTTTATATCAGGGTCGACTCTGTGTACCAAATGTTGGAGGACTCCAAAAGCATATTGTAGCAGAAATCCACCAGTCCAGATATTTCATTCATCCTGGATCAACGAATATGTATCATGACCTTCAACAAGTTTATTGGTAGAATGGCATGAAGAAAGACATCACAACATTTGTGGCTCAATGCCCAATTGTCAGCAAGTTAAGATCGAGCATCAAAAGCCTGGAGGTATGCTGCAGCAAATTGAAATCCCTACTTGGAAGTGCAAAATGATTAATATGGATTTCATTACCGGTTTACTCCGTTCTGATCAGAAGTTTGATTCCATTTGGGTTATCGTCGACAGACTTACGAAGTCAACCCATTTCCTATCCGTTCGTACTACTTTTTCGGCGGAGGATTACACTAAGTTATATATTAAGGAAATAATTCGATTGCATGGTATTCCGATCTCCATCATATCCAACAGAGGTAGTTAGTTTACGACTCACTTCTGGAAGCCATTTCATAACGGTCTAGGCACCCAAGTGAACCTTAGTACAAATTTTCACCCACAAATTGATGGGCAAGCTGACCGCACGATCCAGATGCTCAAGGACATGCTACGAGATTGTGTATTGGATTTCAAAGGATGATGATTTACCCCTAATTGAATTTTCTTACAATAACAACTATCATTTCAACATCAAGATGGCCCCGTATGAGACATTGTATGGGCGGAAGTGTAGATCACCAGTTGGTTGTTTGAAGTGGGCAAAGCTGAGTTATTAGGCCATGATTTAATATAGCAAGCAGTAGAGAAGGTAAAGTTGATCCAAGAGCACTTATTGACTGTCCAGAGCCGACAAAAACCATATTCAGATGTCCGACGCCACGACTTAGAATTTGTAATTGATGATTGGGTGTTCTTAAAGGTTTCTCCTATGAAAAGAGTTATGATATTTGGCAAGAAAGGAAGACTTAGCCCTAGATACGTCGGATCATACAAGATCATCTGTAGGATAGGCCGAGTGGCTTATGAGCTTGAGTTACCCTCAGAGTTGGAAGCAGTTCACCCGATATTCCACGTGCCGATGTTTCGTAAGTGCATATGAGATCCCTCTTGTATTACTCCCATAGTGGATGTACAGATCATCGAGAATATAACTTATGAAGAGACTCCAGTAGTTGTTCTAGATTACCAAATTCGAAAGCTGAGAACTAAAGAAGTTGCCTTCGTTAAAGTGCTATGGAGGAATAATAATACAGAAGAGATTACCTGGGAGGCCAAAGAAGATATGAAATCCAAATACCCCTACCTATTTCAATCTTCATGTTTACACCGATATTCATGCGATACGATTCTGTCATTTTAATTTTATTTGACAATTCTAAGTCCTACGTCTTATTTAGCTACTAATGTTGAGGTAGAGGTGATCGATGCAGCTCAGAGTACGGCAACGAACATTTAAGGTGAGTTATGGATAACCCTATTGATTCTTGCATTTATAGATGGTCGTGTGAGGCCATGTTGATCTTATTTTGTTATTATATCGCCCTGTATAACATTGGATATATATTTGGGTTGTTTATCAGGTTTTGTTTCATCAACAACTATTGAATATTTACATTACATAAGGGTCCTATTTATAGTAGTATATGGACCTTTCTAGAAGACAAACTAAGGGACACAAACTACATTGACAATCTTGGCCTAGTGAGAACAAATGGGAACGGGTTTGGGTTAACTTGAGGACAAGGGTGTTCTCAGCCTAAATGGGAATAATGGGAAAGGTTTTGGTTTTACTTGGGGACAAAAGGATGAATTCAATCTTTCACACCCCATTTGTAGATCCCATGAGGAAGAATGCATGAATTTGACTCTTCATAAATCTCATCTTCTTGGAATATGTTTGGAAGCTTCCATTTCGATGGAAAAGAGTAAATACGATTTTCAATACTTTGCTTATGTACAACCAACAAATCAAGTTGAGGTATCAAAGTATATCCTATCTTCTTTCGTTTCAACCCTGATCTATGAGATGAGGAACCCCTCATAGATAGATTCATCAGTAACTTAGAAACTAGGAACTGGATGAGGGGAAGTCAATCTAATCTTGGCCTCACCCATTCCATTACGGCATTCTCTTCTTGATCACCAGATATTGATAGAAAAACAGTCACACCAAAAGAAAGACGAAGGGGGAGCCTGCCGCATGGGTTCCAAACCTAGGCTTAATGCCTCAATGAGCACAATCAAAAGAGAAGCCTGGATCTGAAAGCAACTACTGGAACTTATTATGGTTGGAATCTAGGATAGGCAAAATGATATGTATGTCGTTTAGTTAGATCGCTTATGTTACACCCCATAAATGCATCTACTTCACAATTGTGCAGAATTTTAAACATAGAAAAATGGTTGAAATATATGTATATGAACAAAACAACAACAAGAGACATCAGGAAAGAGGGGATGTCTTAACCTCAAAAAGGGATAAGCGAAAGACAACATGGAACACCTGCTAATAGGATCTTGGAAGAATACCTCTTGTTATATAAAGTTGTGACAACTTATTATTGGTATTGTTGTTTGAGATTAAGAGTCAATATTGTTGTTGAATCATATTGGTAAAGTTGTGAAGTTGAATAAAAGGAGTTAGGGAAGATGATGGTGTCAATTTGAATAAGAATCTATGATAGTATAACTCTAGAACTTTATGTACATAAGTTGTTCGACGAATTTCCTAAATGAAATCTCTTATTCGATATGAGTTGGATATTGATATGAATCACTTTATTAATGTAGATACTCGTAGCTTCATCAGCAAGGTATGTTAAGTCTCACTCCTTTTCTTGGCATGTTTGTTGCAGTATTGAGGTTCGATGAGACGTCCGCTAAGAGATATGTCATTCTTTACTCTTGAAAGGATCACATAGTCCTATTTGTATCTCGTTGGTTTTTGAAAGGTAGAAACGTTATGTCTTGACCTGTTAAAGTTCATATGAAAGGAATAGAAAGATTACAGCCTTTGTTGGTGTCACGAAGGTTAGGGATAAAGTAGCCTACCCTGTTGGCTCTTATAAAAAAATAGAAATAGAAAGGTAGGTTGTAATCATAATGATAGTCGGACGTATGGGACCTTACTCATGATGGATTAGAGGCTCGGTCTTATGTCTCTTAGGGTGAACGTATTCTTGTACAAAGGATTCCCGTAGCCTTAAGACTAAGTGAGAATCTTTAATGGTAGACCCCAAGCTCTAGTTAAGAAAGTAACAATATTTCGGATTGCGATAATTCATAAAAGGCTAGTATAGATTTTCATGTATGTATATACATATGGAATACTAGTAGGGGCATGGACATAATAGTATGACTTACCACTGAGTTACGACCAGTTAGGCAGACATTTACATACCACCAAGTTATGGCTGGTCGGGCAGATATGTATTCACCGTCGAGCGATGGCCTGCTGGACAAATATGTGTTATACCATTGAGCGATGTCCGGTTGGGTAGATGAGCATTACCATTGCAGTTGGGAATAATAACACAGAGTCCCGTATATGGGTCGGGTATGTCCGAGTCCCTTCTTAGGGCTGGGTACGCTATGATATTGACCATGTTTTGGCATATATATATTCACCACCGGGCTATAGCCGGATGGGCAGTCATACAGTTACCACCAGCTGGGTAGTTATATATCGTTAGATACCACTGGCTGGGCAGTCTCGTTGTTTACTACTAATTAGTCAGACATCTAGATAGGGATATATGATAAGCGAGATCTTGGTATAGGTTGTAGCTTCAGTGGTATTTCAAAGACTCAAGTTAACTGGAACCTCTTTTCTTATTTTTGATTATGCACTATTACGTTTTATTTTTGTGTTACATATTTAGTACATTATTCGTACTAATGTCCATAGGGACACTATGCTTCATGTTGCACAGGTTCATGCAGGCGAGGAGAGGACCCGCTCTGGTAGATCGTGTGTAGATATAAGTGTTTTGTTGGTGAGCTCCACTTTCTTTTGGAGTATTGCTGAGTCGGGTCATGTATATACCTCTTTTGATATTTTGGGTATGTCGGGGGCCCTGTCCCGACTTATGTTTTTGTGTTAACAATCTCGTAGAGGCTTTGTAGACAGTTCCATGTTGTACAACTTGATCGGTATAACCTTGTTGGCCCTAGTATGTATATATCTGCTACGTTGTGATTTGTGCTTGCAGGATTTCATGTCATAAATGTCTCAACTATTGTCTTGAGGCCTTGTCGACATAGATAGTTGTATGTTTTTGTGATGATATCTAGGTGGTTCACTCGGGTCATCCAGGCACCGGGTGCCGGCCACACCCCCTGATGTTGGGGTGATACAAACTTGGTAAAGAGCAGTTCTGTCGTAGGGAATCTGCAAGGTTGTGTCTAGTAGAGTCTTATTTATGGATGTGTTGTGCACCACATTTATAAAATGATGATTCATCTAGGATCATTCTATCTTATATGCAGCATCATTTATTCATCTCAGACTGACTCATTATAATAAATATTCTCCATCACAATTAGAATTTGGTCATGAACCAAATATTGTTCATCTTCAGATCTTTGATTGTGTTCTATATGTAGCGGTTGCACCACCACAATGCAATAAGATGAGCCACCAAAGACGGTTAGGAATATATGTTGGGTTTGAATCACCCTATATTATTCTCTCCTTGAGCCATTGAGGATATATTTATTCACTGCTCGATTTGCGGATTGTCGGAGTAATGAAACAAATTTCCCACAATTAAGGAGAGATTAAAAGAAAATCAAAAGAGAAATTACGTGAAAAATTTCACCGCTCTCCCATTTCCATCCATATTCCCCTATATGTGAAATTGAGGTCTAAAAGATCATCCATTTGCAAAAAAAATAGCAAATTAGATGTCGAATGCATTTACTGATTCGAAAAGGATAACTAAGTGGCATATTCCTGCAGAGAATGTGCCTATCCGAATTGATGTTTCAAAAGGGCAATCTACTAGTGCCATTGCTTCTAAATCCTATAGAGCTTCAACTCGCATACAAGCATATGCTTAGGATTTGGAGAATTAAAAGCGGAAACAATAGGATACGGGCGACGAAAGTCAATCTAAGAGGGCTAGATCGGCCAGCCAACCGGAGCATGATTGGAATAACTCTAGGCCTTCAGCTGGTCCTGCATTTAGCACCCCTTATTGGGCCTAGGGGCCACAGTATGATCGATCTGCTTATTCAGGACCAGGTTAGAGCTCTCGAGCTTCGGGCTTTCAACAGCGGAGAATATCAGGGAAGATGAGACCACCTCTTACACCATGCGATCAATGTGGTAGGGCCAATTCCAGGCAATGTCGTCAGGATTCTAATGTCTACACTTGTGGAGATCCTAGTCACTTTATGCGAAATTGTACGATAAGGAATAGAGGTAGGATGGCTCAGCCAACCGGATTAATAGAGGATTCATCGTCCTAAGCGCATCCCATAGAGCGTGGACCTCAGATAAAGCAGGTAGAGGTTGAGGTAGAGGTGGGGTATCTGGCCTCGGCAGTGGCCAACATCGTAACTATGCACTGATAAGTCGACATGATCAGGAGGGGCCTTCCTTTGATGAAGGTATACTTGCGATGTTCCCTTCATTTTCTTATGTAGAGTAGGTATTGACCGATTCAAAATCTATTTTTATATATGCTATCATGTATCTAATACAAGAGTGAACCTTAAGTTACAAAATAGTGTTTAGATCATAACGTTACTTATAGGTAAGTTGTGATGGTCGAGAACCCGAGGGTTAACATAGAAATGTGTCAGTACGGTACGATATAGACCAAGGAATCTTGTGGAAAGTTATGATACATTTTAGGATGTTATGTATAATGGTACTCATGGGAGGACAACATCATGTTACGAGTGGTGTTACATAGTCTGTGTGCAGAGGAAGTTTTTGTTAAAAATCTTCGGAGGGAACCAGAATTTAATGTCTTCAGGCTACAATATTTCAACATTCGAAGATGAATGTTATTAAGGGGGAAGGATGTTACACCTCGTAAATTCATATGTCAAGTATACCCTAAGGTAGGGAGCCTAAGATAAGGAAAACAATTCCGTTGAGAAGGTTAAGGAAGGATCGAGTTGAAACCCGGAGAAGTCATAAGAGTTTAAGAGCAGCTAAGCCCTTCGGGCTTGCAATCCTTACGCTGAATGAGTCATTTCAAGATGATGTATGATGAAATGATTTATGATGTCATATAAGAATTATAAAGGCATTGGGACAAGGTTTGAAGTACATCTAAAATATTTCAAGTTCTACTCGTCGTTTTGCGCATGTTTAAAAACATGGTTCATCGATTTGAGTTCTGATGACCCGCGACCTTCCCGGGGGTCATGTATGACTTATATGAGTATTATGAAGGTATATGGAATATTGAAAGTCAATAGGAACAAAGGAAGTATAACTCGAGGAAGATTGACGAAATTTCGATGATACGTTGTGTCACAGATGCAATTCCACCTCGCAAATTAGGCAGCGGATCAGATCTATTTTTCAGCCCCCTCACTGCCACCATATGTGGTGGTATATGCAGCAGAATCTGGCCATATTCCCCACATATGGGGCCGCATATGTGAGGCGGATGGTTGACTATTTAAGCCCCAAAGTCGGCCAAATTCAATCCTAACTTCATTTTCGACCTCTTGAACCCTAGATACCTCCCAAATACTCTCCAAAACCCTCTATACCATTGAATAACACTCCATCAAGTATTAAAGATAATTTCTCCTTCTAAGGATCAAGAACACCTCAAAATACTCCTTAACTAGCTTGGGAAAGTTGCAGACGACTTTGAGATTGCGTTGAAGGTTGTTGTAGAGAGTTTCTTCACTGGATAAGGTAAGGTTTCATCCCATCTATGTGTTCTTTAGCTGCTCCTAACTTGGTTTGCTTGATTGATGGGAGTAACTTAGGAATTCGGGGAGTTTGGTCAATAGGATCTTGGAAGAATACCTCTTGTTATATAATGTTGTGACACTTATTATTGGTATTGTTGTTTGAGATTAAGAGTGAATATTGGTGTTGAATCATGTTGGTAAAGTTGTGAAGTTGAAGAAAATGAGGTAGGGAAGATGATGGTGTCAATTTGAATAAGAATATATGATAGTATAACTCTAGAACCTGAGTACACAAGTTGTTCGATGAATTTCCTAAATGAAATCTCTTATTCAATATGAGTTGGATAATGATACAAATCCCTCGTTTAATGTAGATACTCATCTACAATACATGAGAGGCTCCGCGGGACGTAACTAGCTTCACCAGCAAGGTGTGTTAAGTCTCACTTCTTATTTTATTGGCATGTTTGTTGAAGTATCGACATATGATGAGGCGTCCGCTAAGAGATATGTCATTCTTTACGTTTGAAAGGATCCCATGGTCCTGTTTGTCTCTCTTTGGTTTTTCGAAAGTTAGAAATGATATTTCTTGACCTATTAAAGTTCATATGAAAGGTCACGAAGGTTAGGGATAAAACATCAGACCCTGTTGGCTCTTATAAAAAGTAGAAATAGAATGGTAGGTTATCAGCCTAATGATATTCGGAAGTATGGGACCTTGCTCTTGACGGATTAGAGGCTCGGGCCTATGGCTCTTAGGGTGAATGTATTCATGTAAAAAATATTCATGTAGCCTTAACATGAAGTGAGAGTCGTTAATGATAGACCTCAAGCACTAGTTAAGAAGTAACGATATTTCGAATTGCGATAATTCATAGAAGGCTAGTATAGCTGTTAATGTATGTATATACGTATGGAATACCAGTAGGGGCATCAACATAATAGTATAACTTACTACTGAGCTATGGTCAGTTGGGAAGATAGTTACATACCATCGGGTTATGGCCGGTCGGGCAGACATGTATTCACTATCGATCGATGGCCGGCTGGAAAGATATGTGTTATACCACCAAGCGATGTCCAGTTGGGCAGATGAGCATTGACACTGCAGTTAGGCACGATAACACTAAGTCCCGTATATAGCTCGGGTATGATCGAGTCCCTCTTTAGGGACGGGTATGCTATGATATTGACCATGTTTGGGCAGATATGTATCCACCACCGGTCTATGGCAGGATGGGCAGTCATACAATTACCACTAGTTGGGCTGTTATGTATCATTAGATACTACTGGCCGGGCAAACGTGTTGTTTACCACTAATTAGTCGGGCATGTAGATCTATGGTGTTGAGATAAAGGTATATATAGGGATATACGATAAGCGAGATCTTGGTATAGGTTGTAGCTGCAACGGTATTTCAGAGACTCATGTTAACTCAAACCTCCATTCTTTCTTGTGATTATGCATTATTATGTTTTATTTTCACCTTATATATCCAGTACATTATTCGTATTGATGTCCCTTTGTCTGGGTTCACTATGTTTCATGCTGCGCAGGTTTAGGTAGATGAGAAGTGGACCCGCTCCCATAGATCATGTGCAGATATCAACATTTTCTTGGTGAGCTCCACTTCCTTCTGGAGTATTGCCGAGTCAGGTCATGTATATAACTCTTTTGATATTTTGGGTATGATGGTGGCCTTGTCCCGATTTATGTTTTTATGTTAACAATCTCCTAGAGGCTTTGTAGACAGGTTCCATGTTGTACAGCTTGATCGGTATAGACTTGTCGGCCCTAGTATGTATATATCTGCTAAGTTGGGATTTCTGCTTATAGGATTTCATGTCATACATGTCTCAGCTATTGTCCTGAGGCCTCGTTGGCCCAGACAATTGTATGTTTTTGTGATGATATCCAGGTAGCTCACTCGGGCCGTCCAGGCACCGGGTGTCGGCCACACCCCTAGAGGTTGGGGTGTGACAACTTAAAATGTTTTAAGGCTTGTAAAAAATCGAAACTGAGCAACAAAATGGACTGATCTTAAACATAAAATTCTGGGAGTGAAACTGATTTTTTAACTAAGTATAAGAAAAAAATGACTTTGGGCTTTATAAATACGATTTGGACTTTAGATTTGAAATGGATTGATTTAAGGACCCAAGAAATGGGCCTGAGTGACATAAAAATGAATGGACTGCTAAATTTTATTTGGGCCTAAATACACACAATTTGTTTAAATTCTAGTCCGGGCGGAGCCCAAATAGGATAAATGATTTTGGACAACTTAAAACAACCATCTTGGACTTGAATTAAGTTAAATATTTTAGAAAGCTAGAATATGGCTTTGACTTGGGCTATATCATGCTAAACGAATAAAAGGAAAAATACTACTTCTCATCTTATTGACATAAAACCAAACTTGATATTTTAAGAGAAACTATACCACTTTTGATTTGAAAAAGGTTTTAAATTGAAAAGATGCAAGTTGAAATAATAAAAAATAGTTGGACTAAATTTGGAGTCTACTCGAATTCGTCTTTGAGTGTTCTTAATCCAAAAACTAAATTGATTGGACTATATTTGGAGTTCTACTCGAATTCTTCTTTGAGTGTTCTTAATCCGAAAACTAAATTGATTAAACATCTCATGCATATCATTTTGGTGGATGTTTTAAACTCTACGTTTTAAACAAAACCTTGAGTTTTTGAATGTATGAAGAATGACAATTACTTTGCGGATTTTTAAACCTTAAATAATTTTATCATTTTAAAGCATACTATAGAACCCGTAGGTCAATCGTATTCTACAGATCTTTAATACCGGGGTGCTAACACCTTCCCCTGGGAGTCACCAGAACCCTTACCTTGACTTCAGTTTAGATAGGATTTTTCAAAGGAATTTGAATAAACCCTTTCACACTGGTTTTCCTTATTTATCTATAAATTAGGTGGTGACTCTAAATACATTATTCAATTTAGGGCACCATGCAAATTCTTAGTAGCTCTTTTGTACGCTAACCCGTATAAAAGTGAACCGTAACACATGGTTTCACCCAAGTTCCCCTAACCAACCATATCACATTACCAAACCACAATTAATTAATATATAGATGTATGTATGATATGAATTCAATGCATATGCAATGTACCTTTCTTAATATGGTATACAGTACGTCAAAGTTTAATTATGATCCTTACACCTATGGGGACCCGCAAAGTCCATATACTGCTCCTAGCTATCCATAATTTCACACACGAATCTGGCTAGAGCCCCAGACTCTTTGAATAATATCATATTACAGGCGTGCAACTTCGTTCCTCGCGTATCAATATCCATTGCGGCGTGCAACCCTAGCCATATGTATTATCATCATCTTAATGTTGCCATAATCTCATAAGTGTTCTTACCTTTTCGGCCTCTTGGGCCCACAACATATACATACCACTCTCATATCAATATCACAGAACCATGAGTGTATGAATGAAAATGACAATATACGGTAAGATATTATGATATAACAATATGCAACCAAGTAAGGAGATGAAATATCAAATGCTTTGAAAAGTTCAATAACACACATATAATCCGATACATATGATTTCATATCAAAGCAGTCCATTAACAATAATCCTAGTACAATTAGGATATTATATCAAAGCATGTGTGATGAATACAACAATATTAAATATAGCGATGAGCCCACATAATGGCGACAAGCCCAAATAACAGCAGTCGGAATCAACAAAAGGCTGATCCCCCAAATCACCCATCACCACAGTTCAACATCGGTACCCACTCAAACATTCATCACAACCATTTGATTGGGACCCCCAATACCCCTCAACATTTATATCTATTACGTACTTCTATCGGTGTCTCAAAAAACTAAATCGTAGCCTACCTCAAAGGCGGATAGGTGCGCAACAAAATCAAGCCTCTGAGATAGCCTTACCCTTCCTTTACGCCTCGCGATAGTCAAAGTATATTCATACATATTACATCGTTAATATAAAGCTAACACAATAAAATAAGACTTTAAATACCCATCTCAGGCCCACGCTATCGAGACTCAAACTTTATTACATACTAGGTAATCACATCCTTAATTTAATTATAAATCTAAACACAATTGAACCTCCAACTGAACAATAATCTAAAAGCCCCAATTTGAAACCCTAGATTTTCCCATTTTGAAAACAAACTTCTATAATCAAATTAAGCTTTAAAACATGATAATCTAACATAACTCAATCATAATTCATGATATTAACACATTTTGATCCATAAATCTCTATTAAAATCACCCATATAGCTCTCTTATTATCACAACATGCATAACTCATCTTCCCAAATTCAAATAAAATGCTAAACCACCATTAATAAGCTTAGAATCATAAACTTAAACCAAATAATGAAGGAAACTCTTACCCAAGGGTCGAAATTTATCTTAAGGCTCTGGATATACCCTTATGCGGTGCTAGTTTCGAGATAGACTATTTTGAGAAAGAAAATCTAACCTAGAATCATTTATAGGATCCTGAACAGTGTTTCCACTCCAGCAGAATTGACTCCGTTGGAGCGGACCTGCTGCGGCGGAAAAATGTCCGCTGAGGCGAGAGTTACTTAACACTTCACCTCTCGCCATGGTGGACCAACTCCGCTGTGGCGGAACTCCCTAGACTCCCAGATAATGCTTCAGTGAGCCAACCTCTCACCGAGGCGGACCTGCCAGAGCATATGCTAGTGCCACCGTGGCGGACACCAGACACCAGTAGATGAAAAATAGCCAAATCCTGCATTGAACATCTGGAAAACTCCCGAAACCCTCCGGACACAAACCATACTTGCTCATCTAAGGTGAACAATGCTACGGACTCAACCGTACCTCAGATTTCACAAATAACCGAGCTAAGTCATAATTTTCTAAAGAATCGTCTAAGAAAACCAATTATTTAAATTTCACACATAATGTCACGACCCGACCCGACGGGCCGCGACTGACCGCCCTAATGACGTCATTATCATGACCTATCACACATAATCCAACTAACACCTAATGAGTCTGAAATCCGACAGCATAACGCTGCAATAACAATATATGCCAGGGTAGGCAAGCCGACAAGGCTGCCTTTACCCCCCAATGTACCTTCCTCCTGAGGAGTCACAACTAGCCAACACAATACAACAGGCAAGCCGACAAGGCTGCCACTAGATAATATCATATATACACGGGGACACCCCAACACAGAGTACAATAGCATGACTGACCAAAATAGAGTTATACCCCTTACATAAGTACAACCCACAACTGTCTACAGACCTCTATAAGAAGGACAACGACATATGACGGGACAGGGCCCCGTCGTGCCCTTAAATATACATAAATCAAAATGATAGGGTTCTGTACCAAAATGGTAAAGCTATGGATCAAAGGAGCTTTCCAAACAGCTACGCCGGAACCTAAATCGGAGGGTCACCAAACTGAGCACCTGTACCTGCGGGCATGAGCGCAGCCCCCCGAGGAAAGGGGGTCAGTACGAAATAATGTACTGAGTATGTAAACATGAAATACTGCAAATGAGATCATAAGTAACCAATGGATAACAAGAGGTCAGTATAAAAATCAGGATCCAAATCCAACTGTGCCATAAACAATAAGAGTAAGTTGTGCCTTATATAAAAAAAATGAGAGTCAAGTCAAGAAAACATGAATGCCTGTCCATATACATATATATACCTGTAACGTAACCCGACCCACTAATGCGGGACTCGGTGGCATCATATCATAACCCAGCCCATATTGGGACTCGGTGAAGTCATATCATAACCTGACCCATATTGGGACTCGGTGAAGTCATATCATAACCCGGCCCATATTGGGACTCGGTGAAGTCATATCATAACCCAGCCCATACTGGGACTCGGTAAAGTCATATCTCATCTATGGATCCATCCTACGTAACCCGACCCTCTAGTGAGGAACTCGGTGAACAATACAAGGCTGTGCACGAACATAACCCGGCCCATATTGGGACTCGGTGAAGTGAAGTAATAACACTTAGCACAAGTAGATTTCATGAGTAACCATATGTAATTAAAGTTTTCATTTGACTCCCAATAAAATCATTATAATAATGTCATAATAAACTCTTTACTGAAAAATCATAGGCACTTCTCATAGCTAACATCTTTAGGAATTAAGCTGTATAAGAATCATGTACGTCCGTCGTACCTTCATTAAATAAAAAATATGCCAAATAAAGAAGGAATAGTTCACATACCTCTTAGACGAACTAATCAACTCAATATTAGAGTACGTCTCATTTTAGAACTTCAACCTATAATAATGGTAATACGTTCGTCAATTCTATGATCACTGGCATACTTTATATCGAATAACGACTTCCTATTCTATAAAAATTCGGGCAACACTTCCCTTGTTTATACATGTTTCCACAACTTCCAAATGAGGCTAATAACATCAATAGCCAAGCACCAATTAAGGGCACAACCAAAACAACAACAAATGGGGTTTACACACCCACTTCTCATGTTAATTTAGCCTCTTAATCCACATTAAAACATCCCACAAAAATAGTCCATGTTCCAACAACAACGAGGGTAGAATGTGAAGCCTTTCTACACCTTTCTACACCCTTATTCCTTTAGGACTTACATTAGCAATTACCACACTTAAACATGCATAATGGTAACTAAATTTTCAGCATTATAACACACCACAAAACAGTCCCTAAAACAGTCCATATCCATCTCAACATGTCCAACGATTTCATGCAAGTTCTTGGCCACAACATGTCATAATTCCATAACTCTTCTCTTAACTCCTAAAATTCAATTCCATATTTCAATACTTCCATATAACTAATTTTAAACTTTAATATCAATGTTTCCTTTCAATTTCATCATGCAATTAGTGATAATAATAACAACAGTAACCAACGAATCCAACAATCACCAAAATCTGTCCGAAATTGGCAACTAGCCCAAAATTGTCACATGCATTATTTAAATTCCAAATTTTCCTTAACACAAATTCATATCCTTAATTCTAACAACATGCATTCCAATTAGATTATAGAAAGAAAAATTTTATACCTCAAATTTCATCCAAAACATTCCACACAGTTTGCTCACTGCCCGGGTCTGAAAATCCCCACTGTTTTCGTATTTCTATCCCTTTTTTGTTCACTTCTCAACTCCAATTGACATGCAAGTGTTCTACAATGTTAATCCATCATCCCTACACGTTTTTCTTCTAAAATATCATCTCAAAAATCTCGAAATTTCTAGGCAATTCTCGACAAGCAGTGGTTGTTTTTGCCACTGTTTTTGGTGTTGTTTTGACTTCTAATTTTTGGTGAAAAATATAGTCTAAGAAGAGGAGATAAAACCTTAAATTTGGTTATGGGTGGGGGGGGGGGGTTCTCGGCTGGCTTGGAGGAGAGAAGAGATGAGAGTTTTTGGTTAAGTTAGAATGAAGATGAAGAGGTGAGTGTAGATTATAAAAAAATCTGAATTTTCTTGTTACATTTTGGCCCCCCAAGTTCTTCAATTAAAAAAATCTCAAACCCACTTCTTTTAATTTCTGTGAATTTCATAAGCCTCGTATCATCAATGTCATAATTTTATAATACATTATTAACCCATATCAGGACTATACAATTTTTATAAGTTTCCAACATCACCCTCATTGTGACCAACATCTTTCCGGAATCACATCCTCTTGTATACTAATTTCCGGTATTTGAATCCTATTTCCTTAATCTTACGAGGTGTAACGTTCTTCCCCCCTTAGAAACATTCGTCCTCGAATGTTCATAATAAGTCTTATGCTAGAAAAATTTTGGCAGAGTCTCCCTTATAACTATGTCTATCCACCTGGAATCGTAGGGAACAAGTAAGGATATGTTTTCTTCATTTCATATTCTACCTCCCAAGTCATTTCCTCCCTATTGTTGTTTCGCCACAATACCTTGACGGAAGCCACATCCTTCGTCCGTAATCGCCTGACCTGGCGATCAAGTATGGCTATGGGACTTTCCTCATAAGACAACTCCTCTGTCACCTGGACATCATCTACTGGGAAGACTCTGGATGGATCACCAATACACTTATGCAACATAGATACATGGAAGACCGAATGTACCACCTCCAATTTAGATGGTAGATCCAACTCATAGGCAACCTTACCTATCCTACAAATGACCTGGTAAGGCCCGATGTACCTTGGGCTAAGCTTCCCTTTCTTGCCAAACCTCATCACACCCTTCATGGGTGACACCTTTAGGAACACCCAATCATCAACCTGAAACTCTAAGTGTCGACGTCGATTATCAGCATATGACTTCTGTCGACTCTATGCTGCTAATAATCTCTCCTGAATGAGCTTCACCTTATCAACAGCTTGTTGAACTATGTCTGGGCCGATCAACTTAGTCTCACCTACATCAAACCAACCAATAGGTGACCTGCACTTCCTCCCGTATAAGGCCTCGTACGGTGCCATCTAGATGCTAGAATGGTAGTTGTTGTTATAGGTAAACTCAATGAGTGGTAAATGATCATCCCAACTACCTTCGAAGTCAATAATACAGGCTCTCAGCATATCCTCTAATGTCTAGATTGTACGCTCTGCCTGCCCATCCGTCTGAGGATGAAATGCTGTGCTGAGACTCACTTGTGTCCCTAATCCCTTCTGGAATGATCTCCAGAAGTTAGCTGTAAACTGAGCTCCTCGGTCTGATATAATAGATATGGGAACCCCGTGCAGTCTTACTATCTCCCTGATGTACAGCCTAGCATAGTCCTCAGCTGAGTAAGTAGTCCTCACTGGAAGAAAATGGGCTGATTTCGTCAGCCTATCCACGATAACCTATATGGAATCACACTTCCGCTGAGTGCGAGGTAAGCCTGTAATGAAGTCCATATTGATCACTTCCCACTTCCAAGTCGGGATCTCAATCTCCTGTAATAATCCACCAGGCTTCTGATGCTCAACCTTAACTCACGACAATTCAGGCCTTTGGGCAACAAATTCTGTTATGTCTCTTTTCATGCCATCCCACCAATACAAGCATCTAAGGTCATGGTACATCTTCGTCGACCCTGGATGAATGGAATAATGGGCATTGTGTGCCTCTCCCATAACCTGTTGTCGTAGCCCTGCAACATCAGGTACACATAACTCGCCTCATACCTCAAAGACATCATCAGTGTAACCTCAAATAAAGTCTTTCCCTTTCGAGAGTCAGATCTCTATACCGATCCAGAACAGGATCCTCATACTGACGTTTCTTTACCTCTTCCACGATAGAGGACTCAGCAACATCCCGAATAAGAACCCCGCTATCTCCCGAATCCGCCAACCGGACTCCAAGACTAGCTAGCTTGTGTATCTCACGAACCATCTCCCTTCTGTCTGACTGCACATCCTTCAAGCTACCCATGGATCTACGGTTAAGAGCATCTGCCACAACATTGGCTTTCCCCGGGTTGTACAAGATATCAACATTATAGTCCTTTAACAACTCTAACCACCGCCTCTGCCGTAGGTTCAACTCCTTCTGCTTAAAGATATATTGGAGACTCTTGTGATCCGTATAAATATCAACATGAATCCCATACAAATAATGTCTCTAAATCTTCAGGGCATGAATCACCGTTGCTAGCTCCAAATCATGAGTGGGATAATTCTTTTCATGCTTTCTGAGCTGTCGGGAGGCATAAGCTATAACTTTGCCATGCTGCTTCAACACACAACCTAGCCCAATACCTGAAGCATCATAATAGATGACATAACCATCCGTTTCCTCGGGAAGAGTCAGAACTGGAGCCGTAGTCAACTTATCATTCAACAACTGGAAACTGTGTTCACAAGCATCCGTCCACTGAAACTTAGCTGCCTTCTGGGTTAGCCTAGTCAAAGGCGCTGAGATCGAGGCAAACTTCTCCACAAACCTTCTATAATACCCTGCTAGCCCCAGAAAACTACGTACCTCAGTAGGTGTCATAGGTCTGGGCCAAGTCTTCACCGCCTCAATCTTCTGTGTATCCACCCGAATACCATCAACCCCGATAATATGCCCCAAGAATGCCACCGAAGTCAACCAGAACTCGCACTTGGAAAACTTGGCATACAACTGCTGGTGCTGGAGGACCCTAAGTACCGTCCTCAAATGGTCTGCATGCTCCTACTCTGAACGGGAATAAACCAGGATATCATCAATGAATACAATGACGAACATGTCTAAGAATGGCCTGAATACCCGGTTCATCAAATCCATAAACACTGCTGGAGCATTGGTCAGTCCAAAAGACATCACCCTAAACTCATAATGTCCATATCGGGTTCTGAATGTTGTCTTTGGATTATCTGCCTCTCTTACCCGCACTTGATGATAACCTGACCGCAAGTCTAACTTCGAGAAGCACTTAGCACCCTGCAACTGGTCAAATAAATCATCAATCCTGGGAAGGGGGTACCTGTTCTTGATGGTTACCTTGTTCAGTTGCCTATAATCAATACACATCCGCAGCGATCCATCTTTCTTCTCACGAATAATACTGGTGCTCCCCATGGAGATGTACTCGGCCTAATAAAGCCTTTCTCTAACAAGTCTCTCAGCTGCTCCTTCAACTCCTTCAGCTTTGCAGGCGCCATTCTATAAGGAGGAATGGATATAGGTTGGGTACCTGACAATACATCTACACTGAAATCTATCTCCCGCTCTGGAGGGAGACATGGAAGATCATCTGGGAATACATCCGAAAACTCACTAACTACCGAAACTGACTGAAGAGCCGGTACCTCCGCTTATGTATCATGCACCCGAACCAAATGATAGATACAACCTTTTCTGACCATCTTCCTTGCCTTGAGGTATGAAATAAACTTACCCCTCGGCGATGCTGCATTCCCTTTCCATTCTATAACTGGCTCGTCTGAAAACTGAAATCGAACCAACTTCTCCCTACAATCAACGTTGGCAAAACAAGAAGCCAACCAATCCATACCCATAATGACATCAAAGTCGGTCATATCCAACTCTATCAAATCTGCTAAGGTATGACGGCTATATATCACCACCGAATGATTTTTATACACACGCTCGGCTATAACCGAATCTCCTACCGGTGTAGCTACCTCAAATGGTTCTATCGGCTCAGGTTCTATCCCTATTCTATTAGAAACAAGAGGGGATATGTAGGACAAGGTGGAACCTGGATCTATCAAAGCATATACATCACAGAAAAAGACAGATAGTATACCTGTAACAACATTTGGTGACGCCTCCTGATCACGTCTACTGGCCAAAGCATATATGCGGTTCAAAGGATCGCTACCACGGCCTGCTGGCGTCTGAATACCCCGCCCGGTGGGGCGCATAGCTATAGATGATGACGAACCAGCATCCGACCCCTTAGGTCGAGCCATCCCACCTGAACCACCCATGTTGGGACACCCTCTCATCATATGGCCCTGACTGCCGCAAGAGAAGCAAACACCTGTGGTCGAACGACATTCCCCAATATGAAGCTTACCATACTGAGAGCACCGAGGATAAGATGGCCTCAACTGACTAGAGCCCATGTTCCTCTGAGAACCCGAAGCCCTGGAGCTCTGTCCGGCTCCTGAATACCCGGGGCGGTCGAACCTCACCCGTAGGCGTAGAGGAGCACTCTGTCTTTGGTGAGATGAATATCGACCTCTTCTTTGGGCCCATGCGCCTCGAGACTCACTGGAATAAGCTGCCGACCTAGCCTTCTTATGCTGGTCCCTGTCATGACCTTTGTTTGGCTGTCGCCCTCTATGTCGGTCCTCAACCCCCTGTGCGTATGCCTGGATACGAGCAATATCCATACCCGGCTGAAGAGCCACCGCCATACAACCATCGATCAGATAATGGTCCAGCCCCATCACAAAGTGATGCACCATGTCTGCCATATCTATTACAATAGTGGGTACGTATCTGGCCAATGAATCAAACTCCACGCTATACTCACGAATGGTCCTGCCACTCTGCCTCAACTGTAAGAATCTGTTCACTCTAGCTCTCCTCATCTCTGGAGGAAAGAAGTGACCAAGGAAGGCCTCTGTAAACTCCTCCCATGTAGCTGGAGGAACATTCTCTCCCCTGGACAACTCCCAAGACTCATACCAGTTTGTAGCTATATCCCGCATCCTATACGAAGCCAACTCCACAGACTCAGTCTCCGAAGCCCTGATTACCCTCAAGGTACGCTGCATCTGTCGGATAAACTCCTGCGGGTCATCCTCAGGCCTTGACCCAAAAAACTCTGGTGGACTACAACTCAAGAAATCACGGACCCTATATATAAGTCTGCCCTGCCACAAACCTAGTCAGCAGCTGCACCGCATCTCTCATGGCTCTGTCCTCTGCTCCCAGTTGAGGAGCTGGAGGCTCAGGTGTTGGGGCCTCGGAAACTGGTGATGTTGCCCCCTGAACTGGAGCCTCTGGTGGTGGCGACGAAGCAGAGCTCGTCGACTGGGGCACAGTCTCCGGCATATATTGAGTACGGGACCTGGTAACTCTCTGAATCCGACTAGTATCTTCCGCTGTAGACTTGCCCTTCTGGGCTACTATCGCCTTCTTCGGAGGCATAGCTGTAAACATAGTAAGTCGTCAGAAAGGGATTATCCTAATAACATAGCTCTATTGCACGATCTAAGAGATGGAAGAATAGAAACCAATCCTAAATGCCCTACAGCCTCCTGTGTATAAGTATGGTGCACAACATACCCATACGCAAGACTCTACTAGACACGGCCTGTAGACATTCCGATGACTAACTGCTCTGATACCACTTTTGTCACGACCCGACCCGACGGACTGCGACTAACCGCCCTAATGACGTCATTATCTTGACCTGTCACATATAATCCAACTAACACCTAATGAGTCTGAAATCCGGCAGCATAACGCTGCAATAACAACATATGCCAGGGTAGGCAAGCCGACAAGGCTGTCTTTACCCTCGAATGTACCTGCCTCCTAAGGAGTCACAACTAGCCAACACAATACAACATGCAAGCCGACAAGGCTGCCACTAGATAATATCATATATACACAGGGACACCCCAACACAGAGTACAATAGCATGACTGACCAAAACAGAGTTATACCCCTTACATAAGTACAACCCACAACTGTCTACAGACCTCTATAAGAAGGACAACGACATATGACGGGACAGGGCCCCGTCGTGCCCCTAAATATACATAAATCAAAATGATAGAGTTCTGTACCAAAATGGTAAAGCTCTGGATCAAAGGAGTTTCAAACAATGCTTGTAACCTAAACCGGAGGGTCACCAAACTGAGCACCTGTACCTGCGGGCATGAACGCAGCCCCCCGAGAAAAGGGGGTCAGTACAAAATAATGTACTGAGTATGTAAACATGAAATACTGCAAATGAGATCATAAGTAGCCAATGGATAACAAGAGGTCAGTATAAAAATCAGGATCCAAATCCAACTGTGCCATAAACAATAAGAGTCAGTTGTGCCTTATATAAAAAAAAATGAGAGTCAAGTCAAGAAAACATGAATGCCTGTCCATATACATATATATACCTGTAACGTAACCCGACCCACTAATGCGGGACTCGGTGGCATCATATCATAACCCGGCCCATATTGGGACTCGGTGAAGTCATATCATAACCCGGCCTATATTGGGACTCGGTGAAGTCATATCATGACCCGACCCATACTGGGACTCGGTAAAGTCATATCTCATCTATGGATCCATCCTACGTAATCTGGCCCTCTAGTGAGGGGCTCGGTGAACAATGCAAGGCTGTGCACGAACATAACCCGGCCCATATTGGGACTCGGTGAAGTGAAGTAATAACACTTAGCACGAGTAGATTTCATGAGTAACCATATGCAATCAAAATTTTCATTGGACTCCCAATAAAATTATTATAATAATGTCATAATAAATTCTTTACTGAAAAATCATAGACACTTCTCATAACTAACATCTTTAGGAATTAAACTGTATAAGAATCATGTACGTCCTTCGTACTTTCATTAAATAAAAATTATGCCAAAGAAAGAAGGAATAGTTCACATACCTCTTAGACGAACTAATCAACTCAATATTAGAGTACGTCTCATTTTAGAACTTCAACCTATAATAATGGTAATACGTTCGTCAATTCTATGATCACTGGCATACTTTATATCAAATAACGACTTCCTATTCTATAAACATTCGGGCAACACTTCCCTTGTTTATACATGTTTCCACAACTTCCAAATGAGGCTAATAACATCAATAGCCAAACACCAATTAAGGGCACAACCAAAACAACAACAAAGGGGGTTTACACACCCACTTCTCATGTAAATTTAGCCTCTTAATTCATATTAAAATAGCCCACAAAACAATCCATGTTCCAACAACAACGAGGGTAGAATGTGAAGCCTTTCTACACCTTTCTACACCCTTATTCCTTTAGGACTTACATTAGCAATTACCACACTTAAACATGCATAATGGTAACTAAATTTTCAGCATTATAACACACCACAAAACAGTCCCTAAAATAGTCCATGTCCATCTCAACATGTCCAACGATTTCATGCAAGTTCTTGGCCACAACATGTCATAATTCCATAACTCTTCTCTTAATTCCTAAAATCCAATTCCATATTTCAATACTTCCCTATAACTAATTTTAAACTTTAATATCAATGTTTCCTTTCAATTTCATCATGCAATTAGTGATAATAACAACAACAATAACCAACGAATCCAACAATCACCAAAATCTGTCCGAAATTGCCAACTAGCCCAAAATTGTCACATGCATTATTTAAATTCTAAATTTTCCTTAACACAAATTCATATCCTTAATTCTAACAACATGCATTCCAATTAGATTATAGAAAGAAAAAATTTATACCTCAAATTTCGTCCAAAACAGTCTGCACAGTTTGCTCACTGCCCGGGTCCAAAAATCCCCACTGTTTTCTTATTTCTATCCCTTTGTTGTTCACTTCTTCAACTCTAATTAACATGCAAGTGTTCTACAATGTTAAGCCATCATCCCTACACGTTTTTCTTCCAAAATTTCATCCCAAAAATCTCGAAATTTCTGGGCAATTCTCGGCAAGCAGTGGTTGTTTTTGCCACTATTTTTGGTGTTGTTTTGGCTTCTAATTTTTGGTGAAAAATGTAGTCTAAGAAGAGGAGATAAAATCCTTAAATTTGGTTATGAGTGGGGGTTTTCTCGGCTGGCTTGGAGGAGAGAAGAGAGGAGAGTTTTTGGTTAAGTTAGAATGAAGATGAAGAGGTGAGTGTAGGTTATAAAAAATATGAATTTTCTTGTTACACTTTGGCCCCCCAAGTTCTTCAATTAAAAAAATCTCAAACCCACTTCTTTTAATTTTCGAGAATTTCATAAGCCTCGTATCCTCAATGTCATAATTTTATAATACATTATTAACCCATATCAGGACTATACAATTTTTATAAGTTTCCAACGTCACCCTCATTGTGACCAACATCTTTTCGGAATCACATCCTCTTGTATACTAATTTTCGGTATTTGAATCCTATTTCCTTAATCTTACGAGGTGTAACACATAAGGCCACAAAATACATATGGTTGCCTCGGAAAGTGAACCAATGACTTGACTAAGTCATAAATAGCCCTCCGAAACTACCAGAAGCAACATAACCCAGAAAAGAACTCATCTAGCCAAAAGTCAACTTGAGTCAAACTAACTTTAAGTTTTCAGACTTAGGCTTTTCATCTAAAACTCATAAAAATGGACCTCGAGATCTGCGTCACCCATCCCCGTGCATCACAAACCCCATAGAGAGTCTATGTGAAGGGTCAATTAGGCAAATAAAGGTCTTTAGCTAAAAATAATTGGATAGGTCATTACATTATTTGAGTCGGTACGATGTTTTGCATATGTTATGGGTATGGCTTGACCTTGTACCAACTTTATGATGATGATTCTACTCTTAGAGGCTTGTAGACGTTAGTCCTGCATATAAATTTTATGTATGGCCTTGTCGGCATATGTTTTGATGTACAGTCTTTCATGATGGCCTTGTCGGCTTGTGTCTTGATGTATAAACTTCACGGTGGCCTTGTCAGCCCTTGGCAATGGATATATGATTATTAGGTTGTTATCGTCAGATGTTTATCACTTTTGACTTCTTTCAGTCTATCATGGCAGCATTGACGACCCGTTTGCTTATTAAGAGGTACATTTAAGTCATGTAAATGGTGCTAGGTAAGTAAGGCTCGGGTACCAGTCGTGCTTCTCTGGTTCGGGTGGAGGCAGAAAAGGAAGAGGAAAATGGAATATGAGGGGTTGGATTTCTTGTTAAAGTACATGTTAATATCACTTTGTCTTTATTTTAGACTTTATGCATATGTTACAATTATCAAATTACATTAATTTTATTTTAAAATAAAAACGTTGGAGCGAACAAAATGGTCTATTACCAGGTCCAAGAACCAATTCGGATTTGGATCTTGACGTGTTAGTGGATTTTTAACCGTAGGCATTATTCTATAAAGTTGGTGTGCTTATAATAAAATAGGTCGGGTGGCTGGTGGTTTCGGAATCTCATAGAAATGCGATTCACTGGCCCCCTCTAATGGCATGAGCTTCTTCAAAGACATAAAGCTTTGGTTCCTCTTCTTTCTAATGGAGCTCTGGCACTCCTTCCTATTGGACTACCAGAACCCCATGATTAAGGACTCTTAAAAAGAAGGATTACCGTCTTGCATACCGTAATGACTTACCCTTATTAGGAATAAATTGGCTGCCTTCCTACCTTTTTTATTCAAAGAAGAAAAATGAGAGGAAAAAAAAGAGAAAGCTATATGGATTAGACTCAGTATAGGGTCAATACGACTCACGATGGGCAAGCAAGCGAGATAATTATGCATCGGAAAGCAAGTCTTCGACGTCATTATAGGCCAAGTCATATATAGACTTACTTTTGAAAATGTTGCTGAAAGACTCAATTCCATCGAGCCTCTTTCCACATCCAGTTTTTTGGTCCTTCTATTAGCTTATTCACACTATCAATCTGAACTAATGAGTAACTATAGAAGCATTGAGTGATTCAGCCCTGAGTTAAGATATAAAAGTGGAAGAGAATGTGATCGGACAGAGGCTAGGGATGCTTCCTTCTCACTAGCTGGTTCTTATTGTGTTCACCAACATAGTCTTGCTCGCTCATTTCCTTACCGTCAAGTGAATTTCTACACTTGAACTCTACGGTAAGTTCAACCACCACCTCTGGTTTTAAACTCTGTTTGAGCCCCCACTAGCCCTTTATGGAGTAAGCAAACCAAGTGATAAAGTTCTCCGATTACGTTAGTGTTAAGCGGAGAAAAGAGAGTAGATACCGCACTAAGAAAGGAAAGTTCTTCGATCACATGACAATAACTTTTACCGACCAATGACTTGTAAACAATTCATAGACCCTATTACTGGCTTTTATAGGAGATAAAGTTAGTACACGTGATAAAAATTAACTTATTGCCTATTTATTTCAACTATTTTCTTTTTTCTTTTACCGGCCAAATTTATTAAAAAAATTAGTTAGAGCTCCTTTATTTTTAGTAAAATAAAAAAATAGCAATAATATAACGAAGTTCCAATTGCACAATTCTTACTATATCTAATTTAAACATAATAATTACTATTTGTTTCAACAATGTAGTTCTTTTTTTTTTACAGAAGTCTGTAAAAATAATTGCTAAAATTCCATTATTTTTAGCTAAATAAACTTTTTCGTCTAAAATGTGGAGTTCTAGCACAGTTTTTACTAATTTGACCAGAAAAAAAAATCTAAAAATAATTAAAAAATATTTTTATTTTAAAAGATGTCACATGGACAAAACATTTACATAGCAGTCGAGTGTATTTCACTCTCTTAGGATGAGATTGTGCGGGGGTTATGGCTATAAAAAAACCAAGCTTGAGGAGGGGGTAATTAAGACGATTAAAAATTTAGAAGGATCTCAAAAAACTAGGCCAATTTTAGATAGATTTTTAAGTATTTTGCCTAAATAATTACTATAGGCAAAACCTATTTGTATTAAAAATCAGCAATAATATGACCAAAATAATTTCCTTGATCTACTTGGCAATTCACATGCCTTTATTGAGCAAGCAATATTACCATTCTACTGTCAACCATGTGAGGGTAATTAAGTAAATTACACACACACCCTTTATCACAGAAATACTCAAATCCCACACGGCTCTCGCATAAAGAGCTCTCGTTCTCTCTCAAACTCCTCCTCTTTGTGGCTCTACATAAAATCTTGTCTTCCCCTTTGATATAAAAGAAGCATTCTTTCAAAATTCTTACCTCCTTTTTCTTTCTAAAAATCAACCTTTTTGTCAATTCTGAGCTCCAATTCAGCAAAACCTAGTTTTAGATTTTGCCTTCAAGGGTCTGGATCTGATCCATATTTTCATCATCTATCTCATGTTGTTTCATTATACATTTGGGTTTTATTCATTTGCTAGTTCAATTAAAGTCTATGTTGCCAATTTATGCGACATTATACTATAGTTTATTTTCCATGTTCTATTAGATGTGTTATAGGCATTTAATTTTGAATTTGCTTTAACAAGACTATTCCTGAAATAAAAATTAAACCCTGAATTACTATTTTCATTATTGATGAAGAAATATTGATTCTGTAGAAATTGTAGGTAACTTTTAGTGTTAGGGAACCTAAATTTCTGAATATTGGATTAGGACAGGTCTAAATTATTTTGCTCAACACAGGTATAGCAACAGTTTTGGAGAGTCCAAGTAATATGGGGTCTAAATGGAGCTACATGGGTAGTGTGGATTTATATAGCATACCCAACTAGCTTGTTATTGATGTACAGTAACAACAACATACCCCGTGTAATCCCACTAGTAAGGTCTGGGGAATAGGTTGTACGAAGACCTTACCCTACCCTGGAAGGTAGGGAGGCTGTTTTCAATAGACCCTCGGCTAAGAACAAAATAATAAAGCAATTGTTATTGATGTACAGTAGTTGTATTATTTATTAACGAGAAATTGATTCTATCTGCTACTTTAATTCCATTTTGTAGAGAAAGGATTAGGTGAAAAGAGGAATGGCGGATCAGGGATTGGAGGGGAGCCAGCCAGTGGATCTTTCCAAGCACCCTTCTGGAATAGTTCCTACGCTGCAGTAAGTTAATTCTTATCAGTTGTACTAACTTTATCGCCTATAAAATCCAGTAATAGGGTCTATGAATTGTTTACAAGTCATTGGTCGGTAACTCCTGTCCCAAAATCTTAGTGTTTTATTTGATTTTTTAAAATATAATGTAATAATTTGTTAGAAGGGGAGCCTTGGAATAATTGGTAAAGTTGTTGCCATGTAACCAGGAGGTCACGTGTTCGAGTCGTGGAAACAGCCGTTTGCAGAAAAGCAGGGTAAGACTGCGTACAATAGACCCTTGTGGTCCGGGCCTTATCCACACCCGCACATAGCAGGAGCTTAGTACACCGGGCTGACCGTTTTTTAATGTAATTAATTTGGCAAATTATTGTTTGGGGAAACAAATATTATCAATTGTATTAAAATGGAGGGGGTACTATTGATATCCACCAGTTTTGAACCGTGCGCTCCCTCGGGTATTTCTCTGTTATCAAGAAAAACAAAGAAAATAGAGAAATTGGAGACAGAACTGAAAATTTCTAGAAAGGGAAGTTTGGGTCATAAAATTTTTGATTATGAACTTTGAGAAGTTGTAAACAAGTAACTTCTGATAATGATTAGGGTGATTGGTGCAAGCGGCAATTAGTGTGTAGTTTTAAAAGTAGATTTCCACTAAGTGACCTATGCATCTGTCATTCTTTTTCATTGCTAGGAACATTGTCTCAACGGTGAACTTGGACTGCAAGTTGGACCTGAAAGCTATTGCACTCCAAGCTCGAAATGCAGAGTACAATCCAAAGGTATATCTCTGTGCTATATATAAAACTGTGATAAAAATTATGCTCAGCTAACCAACTGGCCCATGTGAGCTAGGAATTGGTCAGTATTGTGTTACTGTATTTCTACGTAGTTATAGCTCTTATATTTGTTTTTTATACCTTGTTTGCGTGATTTTGGGTAAGGCTCTAAAACGATATATTTAAGGTTTGACAATTAGTAGAATTGCTACAGTTTCATTTAAAGTAATCCATGAATCATTAAAAGTAGGTATTCTATCATTATTATAAGGTATCTATGTAAAAATATTACTATGACAATAATTTGTGTATAGAGCAATTAAGTAGCGATTGTTTATATTTGCATCTAAAGTTACACTACTTAACTTGTTTCGTCACCGTATTCTAGTTGGATCTGCTGAACAGACTATTTACGAATATTTGGATGTTGTATCGGCAGTGCTTCCTTTGTCAAGCAATTGAGAATGAAAGTCTATACTACTTTTAACAATATGTTGTGCTTTCAGCGTTTTGCTGCAGTTATCATGAGAATTAGAGAACCAAAAACTACAGCATTGATTTTTGCTTCCGGGAAGATGGTATGTTCTAAACGACGGTTTGGTTTTAGCAAGTATTGGCATTGTTGCTGATTAAGTTTTTGATTGTTTCAGATAATTCTGGAAACTATAATATAACCTTATGATTAACTTTCCAATGTTGGTAAATATTGTTATCTACTTTTTAAGTGTGAGTTTATCCATCTCAGGTTTGCACTGGCGCCAAAAGTGAACAACAGTCAAAGTTGGCCGCCCGGAAAGTATGTACTAGTTAATAGCTAGTATTGTATCCTTCAGATAAATCTAATTTGGATTAAGGATCAGTCCATTATATTTCTTGAATAGGTCCCGACAGTTCAGCGAGCCTTTTTTGTCTTATAGTAGTTATTTTAAGAAATTGTTAAGTTCTCAATTTCTTTTTTATTTTTAAGTACTTATCTTTCTTATTTTGATGTTTTTCTAATCTTTCAGTATGCTAGAATCATTCAAAAGCTTGGTTTTCCAGCCAAGTTTAAGGTAACCACCATCACTTAGTTATTCAGTTTGTTGAGATTTTATAGACAGATATTGACATTCCCTCATCCTGAATGTGAAAATGAAAATAACGAATGGGAGGAAGAAAACTACCTCTTCAGCAAAAAAAAGAAAAGGAAAAGAAGTTTATATGTTTCCATCCTAATTAATGCATTCTTCACAGTTTTGAAGCATTTTTTTCCATTTTGAGACTGCAAACTCTTTTCTAAATTTCAATTTCGGAATTACACCTTTTGGATCTATTCCACTATATCTGCATCTAATCCGTCAATGATGGTACCTATTCTCATGTAAATACCGCATAGATAAATAAGAGGAATTTAATTATATTAAGGATTTCACCACAAAAGACAAATCAGAATACTGATTCGAGCCAGCCTGTGGAGGGAGTGGTTTATCCTGCAAACTGCTCTGGTGCTTTGATATTCCCATGAATCAAGGCAAAAAGTAAACTCACAACCTCGATCAATAAGTTGTGCAGAGACCCTATAGTCACTGCTGAGCTGGGATATGTGATTGAAAGCCTGCAGTACTCATTTTGCAATGTTCTGGAAGCGGCTAAAAGATATTTCTTTTGGTTCACGAATTAGCACTTGTTTTGGAACTGCTTCATAATGTCTTAAAACTCTTTGATTTTGCTTTTTCTTTGGTTGTAGTTTTAGGGAAGCATACACAAATAAAGTAGCACTTGTACCAGACAATCCTTAGTCTAGCTATTGTTCTTTTTCTTGTTTTCTGCTATATGTTTCAGTTTCTTGAACTGTTTTGCTCCATTGTAGGATTTTAAGATCCAGAATATAGTAGGTTCTTGTGATGTTAAATTTCCTATTCGACTTGAAGGCCTTGCGTATGCTCACGGTGCTTTCTCAAGTGTAAGTATTGACGTGTATCACTATTTCTCATTATTCATAATTTTAGTGAATATTGTAATTGCAATGCTTATTGTACCTGTAAGCCCTTCATGCAATTGATTATTTCGTTATGTTTCTCCTGTAATTGCATCTATAGCAGATCAAGTTTTGAAATTTTAATATATTGTTCCTTTTAAAGTTATACTGTTGGAGGTGTTAGTTACCTTTTTCCTCAACATGTCTTCCTATTTATCAGTCTTCATATGCAGTATCCCGCAATTCTATTGGTAACAGATAAAAATTCCCAAGATTCAATATATTGTTGGTTTTAGATATTAGGTATTGTTGACTTGCTATCTCTTCATGTCAATTGTCTTGGAAGCGTAGGTTATTTGAAATGCACAGAACTTCAAAGGGTCTGGTATTTTATGCTGGTTAACAACAATTTTTTGTAGCACAGAATAAGCAAGAATGAGAAATATCAATCTTTTCCTCAAAGTGGTTGGAAATAACTAGGTCATGGTCATGGTCATGGTTGAACCATGGGTTAACTTCAAATGGCATTGAATGGAAGTGACAAAAAATCTTGGTCATGAATGATAATCCACCTATGACATCCAATGTTTTGACAAGTCTGAAGTATTTGACACACTGTAGAACTTCATATCTTCTATTACTTATATCCATTAACAATTCAAACTTAAACCATGATTTGATGTTTCCTTATCTCAATTACTACTATTAATTTTTCGTCCTCAATAATATAATCACGTTAGTCAATTTAACTTTACGTAATATCATCCATTAATAGAGAAGCCATTTATTTAACTGAATTTGATAAAGATGGATAAAGGGTCGACTTAGATCTTGATGTGTGTCCAAGTAGCTTGAGTCCACTGACCGGCAAAGAACTTTTTGGCATGATTTTCGGATCTTCTTTCCGTGCCAGTCCAAGACATGCCTTTTTTCGTAAGAATCTTGGTATGCATCTCTCTTGACATGTTCCAAATTTAATTGAATAATTGATTTGTAGGGGTAAAGGTTGTACCATAATAGGGAGTGGTTTGTTGTTTAACTGTCCCCCATGCTTCATTTATGATTTGTGATCTAAAATTAGTTCTTCATTGTTTTTGACCTGAAAAGCAACTGGTACATAGTTCCAAGTGGTTGGTCTAGGTGGCGATGCTTGAGTTTCAGTCTAAGTTGCTCGGACTCGGGTGCGGGTATCCGATACGGGTACATATATGTGTGTCGAATTCGGCAAAATCTAAATTTTAAGATTCGGGGGTGCGTATTCATGTATTGATACGGGTGAGGGGATTCGGCTAAAGAAAATTCAAAATTATAAAAAATAGAGCTATAATATCGCTGCTACTGTCTATCATCCAAACTCAGAACACGACCTTGAATTCTTGGTTTCTTTGAAACACGAAGCAGCAAAAATGAGACAAAAATACTATAACATTGAAGGTATTCCATTTCCCTTATCTTAAATCCGTTTTATCTTTAATTTTGAGAAAGCAAATATCAATCCCCCCCTCCAATTTTTGATGTACTCCGGTAAAAGTATCCGAAGTTGGTTGACCGTATCCGGGATGTATCCTGTACCCAAAACGGAGAGTCCGCTCAACTTAGGTTTCAATACCTTGATATATTCATTAGAATTATTGATGTCTTAAATAGAAAGTCAAAAAAACCTTTTAGTGGGATTTCTAACAGATAGAGACCAGTATGTTGACTTGATAGTTATTATGCTTCCTTGTATTTATCATCTTCCATTTCTCTTGGTACAGTACGAGCCAGAACTATTTCCTGGATTAATATATCGCATGAAACAACCAAAAATAGTGCTGCTTATTTTTGTTTCTGGGAAAATTGTCATCACAGGAGCCAAGGTAATACATAGTATCTGCCTGTTAATGGATTCTTCACTAAATCTCAACATGTTATGCTGGTGGTATACCTTAATACGCATTTGATATGTATTTCAGGTTAGAGATGAGACATATACTGCGTTTGAGAACATATACCCAGTTCTTACTGAGTTCAGGAAGAATCAGCAATGGTATGACGATAGGCTGTTTGTATATGCATAATTTTTGTTTGGGGTAATAAAATATTAGTCCATCACTCAGCAGAAGGGGGTGGGGGTCATGCCCTTGTAAATATGTGTTAAGGGGATTACTGATTAGTATCATAAGTGGTCGTAAACCACTAGTCAATTAGTTAACATGCATTAAGACGTAAGGTGTAACTTTCTAGTGCTTATTTCTAGTAGTAAATGCAGTCAGGAAAAATGATTTACTACATCTTGCTTTTGGATGGAATAGTGAACCCATTAATTGGTGAGAGAAACTGAAATTCTTTGTCATGCAATGTTGAAGCTAGTGTTGTGTCAACTTTTAACTTTGAAAGAAATTCAAAAAAGAAGACCCTTGTGGTCCGGCCTTTTTCCGGACCCCGCGCATAGCGGGAGCTTAGTGCACCGGGCTGCCCCCTTTAAAGGATGAAATAATTTGTGGGGAGAAGCTCATGCAGTTTGGAAAAAGAGGGGTGGGGTATTCTCTATTTGACACCATATGCAATTGTACGGACTGTTGCATTTATATAACAATATAATGTATCCTCATCTTTATATTACACTGGTTGTTGCTTGCAGAATGGATAGGCTGTTTCATGCAGTGGAGCATCTGCTATGACTAACTGCAGGGTGGTTCAGATTTGGAGACTTCTTTGTCTTTTCTTAATTGTAGATATTCTACAAATCAGGCATCGGCTTTTGTGGAAAGTTTGTTCAAGTTACAACTGATAGGTTGGAACTTTAACAAGATTGGGATAACTGTGTTACTTCACTTGTAGCATATCATAAATTTCAATTTAGGACCCAAAAAAAAAACTGGTCGTTGGTTCCCAATTTATTGTACTTGTTGAGTCTATAATGCTTGAATGCGGCTTTTTGGTTTAGTTTTCTAAAGTTTGACCTGGAAATGTGTGCTTAACTTGCCTTCTATGCCGAACGTTTTACCTGTTCTTAAATTCCAGCTTTATTTTCATAAAATTTAACAGCCTACAAAATTTTATGAAATGAGGATATTGGGTTCCCTTTACAATTTAAGAACCGTGTATATTAGCTTTGTATATATAGTTGACGGGCCATTCATTTGAGAGATGACATTGGCATGGTAATACTCCTTAAGTATTGGCGCATGTTATTTTCGTGATGCATTTCTTCATCTTAGTACTGTAGTCCATTTATAGGCTTTGTTTGTTTTCTTTCTTATCATAAAATAAGCTGCACCAATGACCAATTAGCCTCTATTTCTTGCAACACTTGGCTTGGAAGGAGCCATGACAATTAATCCTCCCAAAACTGAAAAATAGGTCTCCAATGAAGCATATGAACACACGAAGTTACATTAAAGATTTTTTTCTAGAAAACATCAATCTATCAGAAGCCGTTATCCGTTACCCCTGGAAATATTAGTAAGGGGAAGTAAGCTGTGTACTTTATTATAAGGGCAAAACTTTGATGTTTTTCATAAAACTTCTCATCATATCAACTAACTAGCTAAATACAGTAGAAATTCTATTAATTAATACTTGATTATTTAATAAACTCTCTTAGATAATATTTTTGGTCGGTTCCGACTCGGAAATAACGTGCTAAATTAATAATTCGCTAAAATTATAAAATACATTTTTGATTATTCATATAGACCCTATGTAAAATATAAATTAATAATTCCTTATATACTACATAATACATGAGTGATTTATGAAGACTTATTGAAAAATGACTCAATTGTCTTTTGTTTTTTGTTGAAATCAATGTCACATTGAATCTCATCTCTAATTTTTCTTATCATTGTAAGAACTTCTGGTGTTGTTTTCTCATAGCTCAACAAGAAAATTATTCAATGTGATTGCCGCTTTAATAGCCTCATTTCGTGAAGGGGGCTCTACTGTAGAACTTTCATCATCATCTTTATCAGTTCCCATAACGCTCTCAATTATTTCTTCATCAGTCAACAACTGTGCAACTACATTTTCTTTTGGGTAGTTCAAGACATGTTCGACATCCATTGTTTGTGTTAGCATGATTTGATCTTGTGTTTATATAGAAAATATTTTAAATATCCATAAAGTAGTACATTGAACACAAGAAGCATAATAAAGTGGGAGATTGAAGAGTGCTTAATTTGATATAGTACATTGAGCAATAATGAAGTGGAAGATTGAATGATATTTGTAAATTAGGTATTTCATTATAAATTTATCTATAAATTGATAAAGTATTAATTAAGAATAATTTATCAATTAATTAATATCTATTTTAATTAATAAATTTTGATGATCCCAAGAGCATTAATTTATGGAGTTTCTACTGTACTTGTAAGTGGTATTATAGTGGTATTATAGTCAGTGGTATTATAGTGGTATTATAGTCTTGCCCTCGCACGTTATTTCGAGGAACCCATAGATAAAAGGTTTGCCTTTGATCCTCGTACATCAAACTTTTCGCTGTCCTCGTGAACTTCCTCTTAAAAATAAAATCTACTATCCGTTTGTTTTCCCACTTTTTCTTTTCGGCATGTAGTCATAATATACGGAAAGGCCAAGCTTTTTGCTTCAGATTTTTGATACTTCTGTCCAGCTTCTACGCAAGTATATTGAGGGGAAATTTATTAATCTAACACGAGGGATTTATTGCTCGTGTGGGTACCAAGGATATATTGGCAAATTGCACAAGGATTAGATTGAGGTTTGCTGACTGCAATGCTCAATACTAACCAAGCAAGGATGACCGGAACCTTAGAAAACAAAGATAGGTGATCCTCCCGGAGGATCCACTAAGTATATCAATCCCGGATTGAAATGCTTGTCCTCGACCTTACTCCATATTCCATCCCACGTTAGGCATATTACCCTTTGGTGGTTGGCAATCTTGGGAACCCCTAGCAAATCGCCTCTTGGTTCTTGTTGAAAAATCAAGTTCACCTCCTTTCTTACATCATATATGAGCTTACTTTCAAGTCAAACTTTGAAGTCACTTTAGCTCCACACAATTCATCCCGATAAGAACTCATCCTTGGCCATGGAGATTTGTACTTCATGGTGAGGTTGTAAGCCAATTGGTTGCCAATGTACACATTCCAAAGTGCATTTTTCTTCGACACTACTATGATAGATACCTTGGAGGGGCTAAGGAATTCTTGATCATCCTCCTTGCCGAACACTTATTATTCTTCGCATCCATAGACTTGGTGATTAGGCAACGAACTTCGAGAGTAAGTTCATTATCTTCCTTTAGTAGAGGTCCACATGCATTGTTCTTCAGCAACTCCAAGTCGGCATCTTCTTCCATAATTGTTTGCTCATACAACTGGTTAACAAAGAAGGTATTGCCTTTTTCTTTCACAAGGTACAAAGGATTAGTAAGATGGATCCAACCTTGCTTTGTTCCTTCATTTTCATGGATAGGGGTCAGACATGGAACAAGACCTTTTCGGCCAAATAGTTCAGATGCTCTCTTTGGATCTTTGTTGAGAGGGAGTGATCTTTCAGAGACTACCTCATAAGTATGATCAACATTGTTGATTGATGGTAGTTCGGTTGTTGAATCACCCGGCTTGGCTTTTCCCGAAACTTCGAAGGCTACCTTTGGGCCGGCGACTTCAAAGGTCCGTTGCTCTTTACACACTAAGGCATTTACGTCACTCCCCTTCTTTAGTTCTTTCTTTTCTTTCCATTCCTTAAGCACGAGAGTTCTGGATTCGGTTAGACGCCTTTGAGCACTTTGAATCTTCATTTCCCTTACCTTGCTAGGTAGTAAAGGTCTTAACCGGAAATCCTTACCATCTTTATAGAAGGAGTGGGTGTTATCCTCCCAATCATGCATCGTCCTCCGGTCATATTGCCACGACCTCCCTAACAAAATATGGCATGCATCCATGGAAGTTTGGAGTAAAGTAAATGCCATTATCTCTCCCTGCTTCAAAACCATATGCTTCTTGGGAGAAGGAACATCATGTAGAGTATCCACTTAAACCATGCCCGCTTCCTCGCCACACCCGCAATTGTCTGTGATGCAACTTCTCAAAGGACTAAAGAAGGGTGAGCCAACATAGATGGTTGCCATGCATGACATTGAAGATGCTTCCGAAGATAAGGGCACAGAAGATATGCCCGAGTGCATCAAATAACTCTTGGAGGAGAACAAAGACATCATGCCGGACGAGTCACCCATACATCTACCACTGAGGCGGGAGATAGACCATCAAATTGAGTTGGAACCTGGTATGAAACCACCGCCTTTGTACCATATAGGATGGCACAACCGCAATTAGAAGAGTTAAGGTAGCAACTCAAAGAGTTACTTGAGTCCGGGCAAATTCCACCATCCAGAGCACATTTTGGCTTCCAAAAGAAGCATGATGGTTTTTGTTGTTCCCTCGAAGTGAATATCATTCGCTTGACGAATAAAGTGGGTCACCCTCTTTTTGGGCTACGGCCAAACAATTTTTCTCGCTGGTCGAGCTTTCTACAAAAAAAAGAATGCGATAACGTATTATTTTATCTAAGCTTCTTTTGTGTGCATTAGCTTCCCCCATCGTAGATCGTTCAGCCAGGCCCGGTTCCACAAAGGGCGTGTGTGCAGGTGCATGATTCACTTTTCGAGAACGGTGAGCTTTAGAACATTAATTACCTATCCCCCTATTTAAGAACAGAGATGGGATTTTATTCAAATGAGGATTTCCCGACCTGTAGTTAATTGATTAAGTTTCACCATAGGTACCCTAATTCCCTATCACTATTGGCTTTATCTTCTTAGATGTCCTTTCATAGTTTTCGAACCTCCGACAGACAGATCCATACATGCGTTCTTTCTCTCTTCCCCTCAGCCATGCATATTTTTTTGGCCTTTTTTATTAGGCATTGAACCCCACTCCACGGAGCAGTGCTGAGTGGTGTCCTCCCCTACCTAATACCTAAATAGAGAGCAGCACTCTCTTGGAAGAGTTTTAGGCGACAAGATACTTTAGGACTTGTTGGAGCTTTTGAGCATAACGAACGAAAGCCGAAGATGGGTCAAGATTGATTTACCTTACTAGTCATATGCCCTAAAGGTTTACTAGTTGGATGGTACTTTTCCAAAGATAATTGAATCACACTCAAGTGTTCATTAACAAAATATCTAATCCTCGTTTTCCCTATCTGGTGTGGTCTTCTAATGTCCCTTTCCGCTTCACGCAAAGCATGCTCCTAAGCAAGCGGGCTTCGCCGGTAATAGCCTCATGAATTAGTCGAATAGCTTATTTCTAGAAAAGCTTTACTAACCTACTGGAGTAAGTAGTCTTGTTCCAAAGCCTCAGGCAAAAAGACAGCAACAAAGTAACAAGGTTTTAAAAAAAAGACAGGTCCGATGCTAATAAAAGTTGATTGCTTTCCTAGTAGTGAAGGAAAGGAGCTGAAAGCTAATTGATTGGTTGGAGAAGGATTTTCATAGTAACAGTGGGTCACTCTCATGAGATCTATGCCATTTATTGGAATCAAACGAAGGTCGAAGGACCATTCGATTCATTAAGGGGAATAGCGGCACCCTCGCCCAGTGCCATTTCCGGACCTAGCAGTAGACTCTTCTTTGTTTGAGCTGCTCCCACTACTCACTCACTTTATGTATCCCTCACTTTGTGACTCACACTCATGTATCACTCTAAGGCCAAAGGCTTTTGAGGCCACTCCCGAATGAACTCACCTCACTCTTGCCTTTTACCACTCTTGAATAACCCAAGGTTTAAAACCAATACCGTTCCAATAATTCACAAGTGGTACTACTTCTTCGGGATGGAGTGGAGTTTATGTAAATCAAGAAAGGACAATTAAATACTAGCATACAAGGAAACAAATAATTATACAACAAAATAAAAGAAAAAAACACGAAGTAAATTGGCACAAACAAAATTAAACGAACAAGAACTAGTTTAACATTAAGTATGAACTAATACTTAGAGTAAACTAGCTAGAACTAACAAGAAAAGAAGGAGAAAGTAAAGCTGAATAGGTTATATCATAGATGAAATTGTAATTTCGTTACTACAAAAAATGGTTACTTTCGAACTAGTGGGACATATTTAGGTTATTTCTGAAATTTCTTCTTTCTTCTTCTTTAACAACAATTTACAGTTGAATTTCTCCCAAAAAAAACAGCGAATAATTCACAAAATAGGCCCAAATTTCATATGTGAACTCTCCAAGACGTTCCCGATCCTTCGCAATATTATTCGTTCGAAACGATGCTTGTTTACGGTAACCCAAAATTTCAAAACAGAGCTTCAAGCTTCCAATTTAGTTGACAGAGGAAATTTTTTCTTAGATGATTCCTTGAATCTCATGCCTCAAATCCCATAAGCAATCACCAATTTAGCTTCATCAATTGTTACCCAATAGAATTCAACAACGAGCCCTCAATTATTCTATTTTTTCAATCGTCTCCAAACACCTTTCAACAAGCAGGTCCGGTCCGTTCAACAAATGGAATCCAAAATAATATTCAAATAATATACTTCTTTAATTGACAACAAGTATTTGGAGTATTTGGCAGACTGAAATCCAACCACTATAGACAAGAAATAATATGCAAACAATGACCGTTTTTATTCAAGTTCTTTTTTTGGATTTGATGGTTCAAAATCAATAAAACAATTCAATATAAGAAGACCAAATAATCCAAAGCTCTGAATATCAATTTGATGTGAAACAAGAAGCTAAAACAAAATAGAATTGAAAGATAAAAATTAAGATAGATACACACAACTAAATTCTAACAATTAAAAGATCTAATGGTGAAACTAATCAAAACACCACTTAATTGGGAATTAAGAGCACCTAATCTATTAGAATCCTCAACAAGGCAGTAATCTTACTTTTAAATCCTAGGACAAAATATTAAAATTCAACAAAATGTTTATTAAGCTCTCACAAGAGGCACAATTCATCATATCTCAAAACCTAACTATGAAATCCTAATATTATACTATTTATACTAAGGGCTAAAAGTAGTAAAAAAACCCAATTACCCTTCAATAAAATTACAAGCTAATTAATATGGGAAGACACTTAACATATTAAATATCTTTAAGTCTTCCATGTTGGAGCCTTCCAAAGATTCTATCTTCATCCATAAAGCTTGCAAAGCTTGAAGGTACTTTTCTTGGCTCCTTTTGAGAGGTCTCCTTGAAGTAGTCACTTTGATCCACATCACCTCCTAACCTCATAGACAGACTGATGAAAGAAAGGCCATGGACTTGAACTCCCAACTTGATTTGCTAAGTGAGTTGCCGAAGGAACTCATCTACATAGAAAAAACAAAGGAGTGGCCTAGAGAAACTCCAAAATTGGCCGAGACTACTTCCTTCCACACTCTGTCAAACCGTCCTTTCCATACTTGGCCGAAATGGTTCAAGATTTTCGTCCCTTTTATTACCCTTCTAGAATAGTCTATGTCCTACTATAAATAAGACCCTTAGGATGTTGTAAAAAGGAGAGTTGTTGATGAATGAAAATTCTTGAGTTTTACTCAAACACTAAAGAATTCAACTTGTGTGTTGTCTAACTTAGTTTGTCCGTGTGTGGCCCTTCGGTTCTTATGTGAGCAAACCCCTTAGTGTAAGTTGAGCTAGGACTTGTGTGACCTAGTTGAATCAAAGATAAGGTTCCCTCTGGTGCAAGTTTGGTTAGAACGTGTGTGATCTAATCAAACCCAAGCTTAAGGAACCCCCTCGGTGGAACTGGATGTTGGAACTGGACGTTGGAACTTCTGTGATCCAACCAAACCCAAGCCAATGGTCTATCTCAAGGTTACCAGCCACCCTCACTTGGCTTGTTCACGAGATTTTACTTAGCAACCTCGATCAAGTCCTTGTCCAAAATCCATCAATCGAAACAACTCACAAAGACCCATACAACCCCGACACACCAAACAGACCTCCAAAACACCCCTTACCAATACCTCACCGTTTCAGCCGACTTCCGTCACCTTACCATTATCAAACCACCAAACCCCGACCGTGAATACAACCCTCAACGTACCCAGAACACCCCCATAACATTCCTAAGTCAGAGTCCACCTAAAACTACCAGAAATAATCCCACAACACCACACTATCCGGAAGAATCGTCCAACCCGAGAACCCCTATTTCCAACCAATTTTTGTGTCAACCCGTATACAACCAAACTCTAACCTATTTACACCCCTCCTTATATACATCATATTGGTATTAGAGCCAAGTATTCCCGTCCCACGCCTTAACTCTATGGACATCACAAAAAAGGAACTTTGGAGGATTGTAAGTGAACTAGTTGCGGAACAAGTGCAACTAACGAGAAAAGAGTTTGAGGATCATGCCGTGATGAATAAAGCCGAATTCGTGGTTGTACAAACCAGCCCAAGACCTGAAAGGGAAGAGTACCACGATTGTGGGAAATTCGTTTTTATGGAGAAAGCCGAAATCGAGGAGGTCCTAGAGGAAGAACAAGGTCGTACCTTGTTCACTAATCCGTTGTATCATGTTGAAGAAAATGGCAGTACCTCATTTATTAATCCATTGTATGGTCAAGAAAATGTGGAGGAAGATGTTCCTCTTGCGGAGGTGTGTGAAAATTTAGTTCTCCGACATGTGTTGAGTGTTCAACTTGAAGAACACGAGAAGACACAAGGTGAACAATTCTTTTACACTCGATGAAAAGTAAAGGAAAAGGTGTGGAACATGATTATTGACGGAGGAATTTGTATCAACGCTTCTTCCGTAGAGATGGTGAACAAATTGAACTTACCTTCCCTTAACCATCCTAACCCGTATACTCTCCAACGGCTAAACCAAGACGAAGGGCTGAGAGTAGTAAAATAAACTCTTGTCAGCTTTCAGATTGAAAAGTATGAAGACGAAATATGGTGTGACGTCCTACCTATGGATGCTTGCCGTATTTTGTTGGGGCAGCCATGGAAAAGTGACAGGAAGATGAAACATGATGAAGCGAAGAATACCTATTATTTTAAAAGGGATAGTAAGAAGATTCAATTGCTACCATTTCCACCTAGTAAGGTGAAGGAAATGAAAATCCGAAGGGCCAAGAAGCGCAAAGCCGAGGCTCTCTTACTTGATGCACGAAGGGTAAAATAATAATCAAAGAAGGAGAGTCCTATAGATTCATTGGCATGCAAGAAGAGAGAGATCATCGCGGGAGTTATGGTAGAAAATGCCGACGTAAAGGAACTTCCGAATGATCTTGCATCCGGAACACTACCGAAAAGAGGTGTTGAACTTACCCCTGATTTATATTCACGAAGTTCATTACCCAATCAACAAAACTATGGATGCCATTCGGGAGAGACTAAAGAATTGCAAGGCTAAGAACAAAAATTGGTAGGCGAAAGCTATGCCCAAAAGAGCCTTAGTCCGTGTGCGGCATCCACCGTAATGGTGCCAAAAAGAGATGAGGTTTGGCACATGTGTATTGATCGTCGAGCGGTTGATAACCTCACCATGAAGTGCAGAATTCCTATGCCGAGATCGAAAGGTCTTTTGGATAAATTTGCAACTGGGCCATCACCGATGGAAAGCATCGAACATGCTCTTGGTTTATTTCCGAGAAGTTCATTGCCCAATCCTCGAGCTTACGGACCCAATCCAGAAGAGGCTAATAAAGTGCAACATCGAGTGTTAGAACCACTAGATGAAGGCTTTGTTCAAGAGAACTTTAGTCCATGTACGGTGTCTGACTTGTTGGTACCAAAGGAAAATGAAGCTTGGCACGTGTGTATAGGTAACCAAACAGCCTATGACCTTACCGTGAGGTACAAGTCACCATGGATGAGAATTGATGATTGTTTGGTTGAATTTAGGAGGAAAAAATTGATCTCCAAGATAGAGTGGGGATGCGGTTCCTAACAAATAAAGATCCGAGAAGGAGATAAGGGGAAGCTGACCTTCAAAATCGAGTATGGGCGCTATGAATGGCTTGTAATGCCATTTGGGTTGTACCTCTTTCCAAGCCCTTCCGTAAGTCTCATACATAAGGTAATATGACCGTCAATGGGATCTATGGTCCAAGAATGCAAAATATCACTTGAGGACCTTCATGTTAAGCCATACGACGTGGGAACTATCTGGGGTAGTCCCGAGAGTACAAATGTAGTGGGGGCAAGGAGCTTCTATGGCTTGGTTTCTTTTGGCCATCGTTTCATCCGGGATTAGGGTTCTTTTTCTACCGCTCTTCTGAATGGTAAGTTACTACTTGAAATGGAACATGATGTTAGAGGATATGATAGTAGTACCGGCTTAGTACAAGAAAAAGATCCCATTACTTCCTATAGCGAGGAATTGGGGGGTGTACGGCTAAATTCTTTTACCTATGACTCCTTGGTCCAATGGGAGAACTATTTGAAGTGTCGTCCCTTCAAGGCATTGGCCAAGTTTCGAGATAGCTCAAACAAGAAAAAATTCCGGACGAAGATGATGGTTCAACATGTTATATAGGTGAAGTATCTTCATACTTAAACGATGATAATTTGAGGAGAAATTCTTTTGAAGAAGGGGAAATTGATGAAAGAAAGGCCATGGACATAAACTCCCAACTTGAGTTACTAAGTGAGTTGCCGAGGGTGTCAGCTACTATCCATCAACCCACGGGTAAAGGCATCAAATGGCATGGAATATGGAGCGGATTTGAAGACATCATTTGATGAATTAAGAAGACAACATTTATTCGGTCTATGTGTTGGTCTTGGCCGAGACCATGTCTTTTAGCTTGTTGTCTTTAATTTCTAGATTAACTACTAGTTTCCTTATGACACAATGAACCATGTAATAACTCATAGTTCTGCTTAGGACACCATCAATGCGCCATGTAATAGAGGAGAAGTACTAGGACGAGAGTACTACCAACGGGTTGACTATCCCAAGAATGTAAGAGAATAAGGTGACTAGGCCGAGAGAAGATAAGGTGGCAAGAACTATGAACCATATAGAACATGAGGCTTTCAATAGGATATTTCATTCATGCACTTGGCTACATAGAAGACACCAAGGAGGCCTTGGGAATGTGAAGAGTTGGCCGAACAACTCACCTTACCTTTCGGCCAAGGGAACACATTCAAGGTAGAAGCTTCTCATCGGATTCCAAGGGGGTGATTCATGAATGGAATAAGTACATGAACTCATCTACATAGAAGAAACAAAGGATTGTCCTAGAGAAATTCAACAATTGGCTGAGACTACTTCCTTCCACACTTGGACAAACCGTCATTTCCACACTTAGCCAAAATAGTGGCCGAAATGGTTCAAGATTTATGTCCCTTTTATTACCCTTCTAGAATAGTCTATGTCCTACTATAAATAAGACCCTTAGGATGTTGTAAAAAGGAGAGTTGTTGATGAATGAAAATTCTTGAGTTTTACTCAAACACTAAAGTATTCAACTTGTGTGTTGTCTACTTTAGTTGGTCCGTGTGTGGGCCTTCGGTTCTTGTGTGAGCCAACCCCTTGGTGTAAGTTGAGCTAGGACTTGTGTGACCTAGTTGAACCCAACCTAAGGTTCCCTTTAGTGCAAGATTGGTTAGAACCTTTGTGATCTAATCAAACCCAAGCTTAAGGAACCCCCTCGGTGGAAGTGGACGTTGGAACTTTTGTGATCCAACCAAACCCAAGCCAATGGTCTATCTCAAGGTTACCGACCACCCTTACTTGTCTTGTTCACGAGCTTGTACTTAGAAACCTCGGTCAAGTCCTTGTCTAATTGACCAACTTCAACTTGGTGTCAACTCGAGCATTAAAAAACCTCGTGTCATTATCCTTGCTTATATCGATTGTCCATCACTTGGTTTGTACCTGAGATTGCATCTCGCAACTCATGTCCACTCCTTATGCCAACCACTATATTCCTTCCACCACCACATCCCACAATATTTCACAAACACCCACACCAAAAGCCATCAATCGAAACCACTCACAAAGACCCGTACAACCCCGACACACCAAACAGTTCGCCAAAACATCCCTTTACCAGTACTTCACTGTTTCAGCTGACTTCCGTCACCTTACCATTATCAAACCACCAAACCCGATCGTGAATACAACCCTCAACGTACCCAGAACACCCCCATAAAACTCCTAAGTCCGAGTCCACCTAAAACTACTCGAAATAACCCCACAACACTACACTGTCCAGCAGAATCGTCCAACCCGAGAACCCCCATTTCAAACCCATTTTTGTGTTAACCCGTATACAATTAAACTCTGACCCACTTACCCATTTACACCTCTCCTTATATACATCATGGACTCTAACTCATCAAATTTAAGCTCACTCACCTACTCTTCCAAATAAACCTAATAACATCACCTATCTATCATGAAACATGTGCCCTCACAAGAAGAAATAGTCCACACACTCAATTTAGAGAATTGAATATAAATTAAGGACTTAGCATTAAAGCACAACTCTAACAATCAGAAAGAAATTCACATGTATGCACAAAGAATAATATGCTTGCCCATTTATGTACATATCTATTAATTAAATGTTCTCGAATAGAATCAAATAGGACTTTGAAGGGTTGTAATGTTGGCTAGGGGACGGTAGGAAAACTATATAATAGTGACTTACACTTCCCTAAGAACTTTGCAGTTTTAGACTTCATCACCCATTATTCTCTCCTCTTTACTTTGTTTCCCGTCCCTCTCTTTATCAATTATTTCATAAGTATTTTCCTCATATCAAGAATGTTTCAATCATTTTTAAAAGCAAATTTTCATTTTTTTTATTTCATGTCACATTCTTTCTAAGAGATTGTCTTTTCATCACTTTGTAGCTATCACTAGTCGTCATTTTTCACTCAACACTCCCTTTATTTAGATTTATCAATTAATATCACATTCTAAGCTACAATGCTCAAGGAAGTAGGGTGCAAAAACTAGGAATTCAACCAAAAAGGATCAAGGAAAAAATACAGCTTCCAAACGAAAGGCTACAAGCTCAAAGGACTAACTAGTGGTACAATATCTGAAAAGGCTAAAATTCACAAGACATATCAAATAAAGACTATCATCATCTTCTAAACAGAGCAACACTTTTTATTTCGCTTCAATAACATGCATGGTAAGTTCTAGTCTAAGATGCAAATCATGAAATATGCAAGAAATCCTCACCACACATGACAAAATAAGAATAAGCTATGTATAGAGTCACAACCCTGAGCCTAGGTGTCAGAAGGCCTGCTATTCTAAATTAACTCAAGCACTCATAGGAAAGTACTACTCAAACTCAGGCTTAAATATGTTAGTATCAAATAAGTCAAAAGGTATTTCTTATCCTCTCTTACTACTACTAAAAAAAATACTCCTAAAAAAATTAAAAAAATCACCCGGTTCAAGGATCCCCCTTTGGAAAAGAATGGAGGTCATAAGAAAATCCAAGGGGTGGATGAATTATGCCACTAATAATAATAATAATAATAATAATAATAATAATAATAATAATAATAATAATAATAATAATAATAATAATAATAATAATAATAACATACTAAAAAAAATAAAAAAAGACCAAAATAAAATCTTTTTTAATTTTTTTAATTTTCTGATTTTCTTTTATACTAAGACTCTAAGAATTACATAAAAAAAGTTCCTATGGCATAATCATCCTCGACCTCAAAAGTATCGGAAGTACCCCACCCCACACTTAAAAATATGTGTTGTCCTTAATACATGTATAGCAAAGAAAAAATTAAAACATGGGTGAGAAATACTCCATAAGACCCTCTAGGGGCTAGCTAGCAGCATAATAATCAACATCAAGGGTCAACGCGACCCACACTTAAACTCAAACATGCTCCTCAAATTTCAACTTTAAATACTCAGATTTTCCCTAATCTGCAAAATAAAAACAAAATAAAATGTAACACTAAAAAATAAGAATAACTAAAATACATGCTGGATTGCCTCCCAACAAGTCCTTGATTTAACACTACGACACAACGCGAACCAAATTTTTTCTCCACCTTGAATTTATGAATTGTACCCACCTTGAATTTATGAATTGTACCCCTAACAGGGCATCCAGTCTGTGACTATGCTCCTTTTGGTGAGGATACAAAGATAACAATGGTCCAGTAAAAAAAATTCACTTTGCACTTCTCGGCCTTTAGATGAGGAATGTAATTTTTTTGATACAACAAATTCAAGAATATAGACACTCTTATCCTCACAATTTGACTCCCCCATAGGCTCTGATGGCTCGATTACTTTCTTACGATTTAAAGACAATGTGAAAAAATGATGGGAATGAGGTCTAATTACACCCTAACTCATGAATTGTACTACTATTTACATCCTCATATATACACTCAGGTCTCCAAACATAATGTTATCTAATCTGTCACATGACTCTAGAGCATTCTTCTTAACATTGGCACTATCCAGAAAAAAACATGGTTTAATGATTGATATTCTCGTTTTAGCACCTCAATTTGACCTAGAAGAGTTTTTTCAGCTTCACACAACTCATCACTAAATTTTTGGGGATTGTACACGTCAACCTCTGCACTCAAATATGCATCGAAGTTATGCACAACCAAGCCATACCTGTAAATTTCTTATGCAAGCTCAGTTCTGCCTTCTATCAATTGTATCACCGCGTTCATAGTATCATCACGAAAACCCCCATATTCCTCTAGTAATTTCTTGAAAAGATCCATACTATCAAAAGCATAAGCATTATTAGAATCATCATAATAAAGGCCCAAGATATGATAACAACAATTGGGACAACCTTTTCAATTGCCCTCGCAAATATCATAAGATTGAGATGGTGCACACAACTTGCCCTTGGGAATATATAGACAATCTTTCCAAAAGTGAGGTCCTTTACAATACAGACATGGATCAACAAAATATGAATACTTATCACTCCACAATTTTTTATTCACAGATGTCATGTTAGGAAGAATACAAAAAAATAGAACTTGAATAGACAAAAAGAAAAGTCTAATCCAAATAAACAGTTAATTTCTAAGTCCAGGAAATGATGCAAAAAACTTATTGCTCCCAAATACGCATGTAAGTATACACGGTCATACAAGTAATATACAATTTAAAGTTCAGATATCGTACCCACAGAGACTTATGATTAACCGTTAGCTAAATTAATCGATCCGAATTATCCATACAAGAGAGAAAATATGAAAGTTGTAATTCTAAACTAAATAAAAAAAAGAAAACAAATAATGAACTTTGACAAATAAAGAGCGGGTTATTATATTATCAATGATATGGAATCAATCCAGGGCTATGGGCTATCTAACAATCACATTGTACTCTTTAATTGATTCAACTTCATAATTTATCCAGTTTACTAATTGATAGGGTTGATATTATGACTATAAATCTCTCGAGTCCTCTAGCGGCCTATTCATATTACTTGCATGCCTATATCTCTATGGTCATGAACCTTAACACAAGCACGTTTATATTTCCTATATATCAACCAAGCATGGCGAACTAGGTATATCACTATCCTAGACGCAAATCCGCTCCCCGATGCCCAGGGTTGAGATCCTGCTCTATTTAACCCTATTGCTCTCCTAGTATTCCTTCTCGAATTCAATATAAGAATCAAAGATAGTATTGGATTGGTGATCAAATAATCAAATAATTAAGCTTAGAATTAAATAAATAAACCAATACGATATTCTAATTAATTGAAATTAATATTTGAATAACAACATTTATGAAAGAACCATAACCCTAGAACGAAAAGTTTAGCTCCACATACACATGGAGAAAAAATAATAAACCATCCAAAGAAAATATAAAAACTAGTATATGGAGAAGAAGAGATAAAACCCAATCAACTCTGGCCTCCACGGCATCTCCAAGCTCTCCCTATGTCAAATGCAAACTAAAAACAATGTACAATATATATTTATAGGGTACCAAAAGGTCTGATCTTTTAAAAAATAAATCTAACTTGGTCCGGTAAAATTAACGAGGCTCATGCGCAAAAGGAAAAAAGTTTAGAGGACTGCTTCACTTGCCATCCTCGTGCGACGCGAGTTGGTCACCACTTGTTACCAGGTACATTGTTTCTTCAATTTCAATTCCTTCAATTTTATTTGTCTTTTCCAATTGTTGGTTTACTATGCTTTAGTCATTAGGCAATCATTATGCAAACACTTGTCCTCTCTCTTCTTCCTTCTTTATTTTTCTTTCATGTTTTATATAATTTTGCTCCATATCTCTTCATCTTCACACCACTTTATTCCTACATAATAAAATATGATATCAAGAATAAATTAGTATAATAACACTTAAAAGATAATTAAAAGTACTAAAATATGAGGCAACAATGGCTAAATATATGCATTTTTGATCGAACATCAATACGAACAGTTCTCTTAATTGTATAACGGAAGTTAACTTACTCTCTAATGAACGAACAATATTTTCCATGTTCTTACTACTTCCTCAAGCCTACAACAGGAGAGACAACCCAACAATACAACCAACAACTCAATATAATGGTATGACGAGCAACAAGCTCGATTCATGACTAACAAAGTTATACCTTCAAAGCCCAAATTCTTCTCCTTTCAATATATCAAGGATAATAACAACATAGTCATGTTCTCATATCTATCTTCAGCCACAAAGGACAACAACAACACTTTAAATTAGCACAACAAGCTTCTATAGCTTCCGACATAATTTCTCCTTCAATACTCAAGAGTTCTACTCCTTACAACTTAGCTACAATTATCAAAAGCTCAAGAACATAAAGGAGAGGAGATTTCTTACCTCAAAATTCAAGAACATCTCCTAACCTGGGCTTACTTCACCATGAAGAATCCTCAAGAACTTGGATCACTTGCTAAGCTTTGATTTCACTCAAGATCCATATGATAACTTTGGGAGAATCTTTGGAGAGCTTTAGGACTTTTCTAGGATCACGTTTGGTGAGAAATGAAATAACAAGAGAAGCCACAACTCAAGGATATTTATAGAGGATTATCATAGCCTCTAATATGCAGTGGGTTTTACATCACAGAATATGACGGGAGACCACATATTCCACCACACACGGTGGCAGAAACTTCATAAAGGAAAAATGCCAAGATGCGGCCCCTTTCTGTAAGGCATATTGGATATGCGATGCGAAACATTTAGCAGAATGTACTAACTTCGTCAAACTTTGATGAGGAGTGTTTCCTTCAATCCTAATGACTTTTAAACCTTTGGACACCATATTAATACTCATTTAAGTCATTGATATCCTTAAGAAAGGTCTCAAGTCACCATAGTCTAGTTCAACCCCCTTCACACACAAGAGAATATAAGAGAGTGGGGTTGTCGTGATTACTTCATTAAACCTTGAAAATGATCTTTCCCTCGAACTTAAGTTAACCAACTCTTCAAGAATCCAACATACAAAAGTCATGGTGTAACATCATTCCCCCCTTAGAAATATTCATCCTCGAATGTTAATTGTTAGAGACTTTGCGAAAATTCTACCAGAGTCCCCTCTGTAACCTAGATTGAAACCAACCTGCACGTAGACAAAGAAAACACTATACATGCCACACAGGGCCAATATATATAACCAACAACACTACTATTTTATGTTGCACGTTCTGGATAGGCGCCGAAAAGAAGACTCACAAGAGGTTTTTAAAACTAGAAGATGTCTTTATTTTTATTTTTTTATCAAGACATTTATCTTATCATTGGATGCTCAAATCCCCTCTTCACCCAAATCATCTCTCTGTGTTCAAGCGGTTGAACTCCTCCTAGGCGAATTAATAATGATTGTGGCTGGACTCATCTATTCATCTATCAATCTCATTTATGAATGTTATGATGGCCAGGCATAGACAAAACTCTTTCGTATGCATCTCTCGAGGCAGTGGCTCTAATAGCGGAGATTCATGAAAAAGTATTATGCCCTTCATATAGTAGGGATATGGAAGAGTGAAAAAGTACTTTCATTATTGTGAGAGACTAGCTCTACAGAGCCTTACTGCTTGGGATACTATCCCATAATTTTGCTAACCAGTGTGAAGTTGAGTTCTATCTTTCCCTAGTTCATGAAAGCACTCGATAAAGGAAGTCAGCTTTGGGAAAAAAATCATTCCTTTGCCGGGCTCTAGCCAAAGTAGTAAAAAAGGGCAAGCCACCGCTACCATAGTAGTAGCATGTATAAGAGCTGAAATATGAGTAGGCTTGGCGTCACACGGTCTCAAATCATAAGCATCGTAATCATAAATAAAATTCCTCTCAAGGTCTATAGATTAAGTTTGTACCGGACTACATGGTAACACGTCATCTCGTATAAATCTAAAGTTGACACCTTATATTGTAGTATATATACCCTTCTCATAATAACTTTTTAATACCTCTTGTCTACGGACGTCACGAACCCATAACTATTATTCCTACTCTGATTCTCACTCTTCTGGTTCAAGCCTATTTAGTATATTTTAGTCCCTCCTAATATCTATAAATTGGATCTCCATTGGCCATTTATCACCTAATCTTTATCGTCTGATTTGTTGAGCTCCTATTGTACACTATGTTACGAAGGGTTATCATAATAATTTTACCACCCTTTAGCGCTTGGTTCTTTTCTAACTTATAAACCTCCTCGAGAGTTTAAAGATCTCTAAATTTCTCTCGGGTTCGTTTAGTTATCTAGTCCTTATATCCTTTAACACTGTCTTTATGTAATTCACCTTAAGTACAAAAAACTAATTCCATTGACAACATAGTATTTACCAATACACCACATTAGTATAACAAAATGCTAGCCCATCCATTTTTTAAAATTAATTATGCCTGATTGGGTTTTATATATAATCAAATCATCCAAAACAACAAAAAATAAAGTACTTCAGCAATGACTAGGCCCAAAAAACATGGCCCAGTCCAAATTAAAAGAAAACAAAATGGAAAAAGTTAAGATTATGAAAGTTGATCCATTTCCTTTTGTTGCCCTACACCATATTCTCCCTCTAAGCTCTGATCTCTCTCTAGCTTGAATCTCTGATCTAATGTGAGGATGATGAAAAGTCGTTCTTGGTGTTTTGAGACTCCATAAATGCCCCTGACTCTCATCTCTTGTAGCTTCTTCCCAAATTCTCAACGATATGTTAATGAAAGTTGATTTTATCATTTCTTTTGTGTAATTTCTCCATTTACCTGCATTTTTAGCTAATAAACCCCATTTATTCATGCATGTACTAGATCTATTGATGATGATGACTGAGAGTGTGAAATTCTACCCTTTCATCTGCAATCTGAATTCTTCTAACTCCACTCTCAGGTATTTCCTTTTTCTGTCTTTCCACTAAGTATAAATTGCCTTTCATTGTGCTTTGTGTTGTATCCATGTGTTCCAACTGAGTAAAAACTATTTTTACTCTTAACAATGATGTGCTTTGTTTCAATCCACAATGTTGTTTATCCCTAAAAAAGTTTCCATTTGACCTGAACCCTTAGGTATGGAACTTGTGATTTATCATTGTTCAAAATCTTTCTTAGTCCCACTTCCATGTCCATGAATTGCTCATATATCACTGCTATTTTTTTGAGGGTTGTATTAGCTAAAGCATCAGCTAATAGATTGCTTCCCTGAGTATTTGAGTGTCTATTACTTGTTTCTCTTCACCTAATCTCCCGATTTCACCAATCCAATTTGATATGCTCCAAGGAGGTTTCTACTCTTCTATTAAAATCCTTTGAACAAATTATGAGTCTGTTTGAATCACGATCCTATCAAACTGATTATTATTGCAGCATCTGATTGCCTCTAAAATTGTCATTGCTTCTGCCTCAGTATTGGTTACTTTGCGCTATTTCCTCTGCATTTGCATAAATATATTTCCATACTCATTCCTAGCATAATACCCACAAGCTCCTCTCCTAGGGTTTTTTCTAGATGCACCATAAGTGTTGCACAAGAGCCAACCCATAGGAGGAGGTTTTCATTCCACTTTCCTGCACTTCACCATGGCTCTGTATCCTTCAAGACGATGTATCATGTATTTCCATTTGCTAGGTATATATTGTATTAATGGATTTCTATACTTGACTAAGTTCTGAATTATAGAATAAACCTGGTATATACATCTTCCCACTGACTTCTTCTCTCCATGTTTATAGGCATTTATTCTTTTCCATAGCTCTCATAAAACGATATCAGGTATAGCATGAAACAGTGGTTTCAACCTATTACTGACAGGTTGTTGCTACTATTTTACTATGATCTACTGTAGTTGAAGTCCTTCAATATTAATACCTACAAAAGAAGAAAAATAGGACCAAGTCCTGTTAGCATAAAAAGACCTAGAAAATACATGTTGGATTGTCTCCATCTTAGGATTTGAACAACACCAACATCTAGATGATAGGTTGATATTCATCTTCTTCAAAACATTATCCGATGGCACCTTAAACATCCAACACCTCCACATAAAGAAATATATCTTGAAAGGCAAACCTTTGACCCATATGTACTTGTATATTTCATTCTCATTTCCTCTTAGCTTCAAATACTCCCAAGCAGACTTGACAAAGAAATGCCATTTTCTATCTAGTAGCCACCAGTGTGTGTCCATCTCCTCGGTAAATCCAAGAAGCTTAATAGTACTGATGATATGTTGTACTATATCCTCAGGCAATATATTCTCCAATTTTGCCACATACCAATTTCCACCAGTCACCATTTCATAACCACATTGTATTCTGTCATCATAATTGTCTCATGATGTAGCATAGTACAAGCCTCTTAATCCTATTCAATTATCTACCAAAATTTATCATTGCCCATATTGTTTTGCGAAAAAATTTGTTGCTCTATCAGACCCCTATCTTGTAACATCTTTTTCCAATTTTAGGATCCATAGTTTCATTGTACCATCACTGCATTCTCCTTCTTGCAGTATTTATTACAATGATAAGCACTCCACAGTGATGGTTATATTTTGAACTTACACCATATTTTTAAATATAAAGCCATTGAGACATCATGGAGGGATCTAAAACCCAACCCCCTTCTTTTTTGGGTATACACAAATTATTCCAAGCTGACCAATGTCTTCTTTTTCCTCCAACTATATTATTCCAAAAGCATTGTGCAAATAACTAATGTATATGTTTAACCACACATTCTGGAGAATTTAGAGCTGATAATAGATGAATTGGCATACCTTATAGTACATGTTTGATTAAAACTGCTCTTCCCCCAAAGGACAACATTTTCCCTTTCCAAGATTGCAACCTATTCATGATCTTGAGCAAGATAGGATTGTAATAATCATTTTTCCTCCTACAATAAAAAATGGGACATCCCAAATATGTAAAAGGAATCTCCTTTCTCTCAATTCCAGTGACCACTTCCACAATAGCTTTAAGATCTCTTGTGACATTATGATGCATATAAACTGAGTTCTTATCCCTAGTAATCTTCTGACTTGAACTTTCTTCCTATCTTCTCAACACTTTCATGATCAATTGTAGAGATAACATATTTGTTGAAATAAAGATGATCATATCATCTGCATATGTCAAATTATCAACTTTAGGACTCGACTTATGAACTCCATAGCCCTTGAACTATAGTATTTGATGTAATTGATTTGAATTTCTTAAAAGTATCTCTGTTGCCAATATAAATAAAGTAGGAGACAACAGATCTCCTTACATTACCCACCTAGAAGATTTAAAGAAACTATGTAGTTGTCCATTTATGAGAATTCAGTACCAGTTATTACAGATGATTCTGAAAACCATGTCCACCACAATATGTGAATACCCCAACTGTCTCATGACTTTTGTCAGAAATAACCAAGTTACTCTATCATTTTCCTTTGTTATGTCCAGTTTCATAACCACATTTTCAGTCTTAGTCCTCAATCTTATGTCTGAAATAATTTCTTGTGTCAGCAATACATTCTCCATTATACTTGTCCCCTTGAAAAAACCTGCCCGATTAAGAGAATCATATCTTGCAATCCCTCTGCCAGTCTCTCATGTATCAACCTTGAAAATATTTTACTACTGAAATTACTCAAACTAATAGGTCTTGTATAAGAGAAAGTTCTTATAATCTCCTTATTTGGTAATATGATCAAATTTGTATGAGTAATAAATCTTGGTAATTCTGCTCCACAAAAAAAACTTTTCACCATGTTAGTTATATCCTCCCTAATAATGTTCCAACAAGATTGATAGAACAATCCTGTGAAACCATCAGGTCCAACTGCACTTTCTCCTTTATGTTTAAACACAATCTCATTCACATCCTCCTAATATGGCATGGCAGTGATTCTACTATTTTGCTCTTCTGTGAGCATTTTGGAGACATGGTCAAAAATCTCAAATTTAGTAGGGTTTGTTTCCTTTGCAAATTGATCCTTAAAGAATCTGATGGCTTCTGTTGCAATATCTTCTTTTTCCTCTAACCATGTTCCAGTCTGCCCCTGTATTCTCTTTATTTGTAGCCTTTTTCTTCTACCCTGCACATAAGTATGAAAAAACTTAATGTTCCTATCTCCATCATTACACCATTGCATTTCTTCCTTCTACTTCCAAAAAACTTCTTGTAGATGTAAGTATCTATTCAATTCTGGCTAGACCTTATGAAGATTCTCCCTATAGTGAGGAGATGGATTCAGTTCAAACTGGACTTCATGCACCTTTATGACACCTTCCAAAGACTCAATCTCTTGGAAAATGTTACCATAAGTATTTTTTCTCCAAGTCATCAAAGCAACTTTAACATTCTTCAACTTATAATGAAATAATGTGAAAAGATTAGCCATAAAATCTACTTTTCGGTTCTCCTTCACAATATCAAGAAATGCATCATGTTTCACCCAAAAATTTATGAATTTAAAAGGCCTCTTTATTGGATCTGTGTTCCCAGCATATGAAATAAGCAGAGGAGCATGATCAGACCCTATTCTAATCAGGTGATGGATTTCAATATTAGGATACACAGTCTAAATCAACTGATTTCCTAGACATCTATCCAACCTTCTAAAAATACAATCACTCCCATTCTAAACATTACACCAATTTAACTTACTCCATTTGAATCCTAAATCATATATCCTACAGTTTTGTATACACGATTTGAAATTCTGTACCTCTTGTAAGCTGACTGGAAGTCGGGTAAGCTTAGCCCCAAGTATGTCGGGCCATACTAAATTATTTAGAGAATTGGCCAAGTGGCTTATAAGCTGGAGTTCCCCCCGGAGTTAGAAGTCATTTTTCCCGTGTTTCACGTATCCATGCTTCATAAATGTCTTGGCGATCCCTTCCTCATTATCCCCATTGAAGATGTTCAAGTGACAAAGGACCTCTCATATGAAAAAATTCCTGTAGCCATCCTAGATCATCAAGTACGTAAGTTACGAATCAAGGCACTTTGGTCAAAGTGCTTTGGAGGAATAACAATGTGGAAGAAATGACATGGGAAGTGGAGGAAGATATGAAATCCAGATATCCTTACTTGTTTCAGTCTCCAGGTTTATACCAATACTCATGTAATACGGTTCCCTTAATCCTAATTCACTATCGATCTTAATTCGTGTATCTTGTTTAGGTGATAGGTGATATTTATGAGACATATATAATAGAGGCAACTCAGAGTATAATGAGGATAATTGAGGTGAATTATGGCTAACCCTTTTGATTCTTGCATAAATAGATGGTGGTGTAAGGACAATATTATATTATTATGTTATTCTATAGCCCTGTGTGGCATTGGATGTATGCTTGGGCTGCCCGACAGGTTTTGGATAGTTCTGTTTATAGAGGAAACTCTGCCAAATTTTTAAAGAATATTAAGAGTTAGAAATCCTAAGTTGATGACCACAACATTCGAGGATGAATGTGTCTGAGGGGGAAAGATGTCACACACCGTATTTTGTACGTCATTTTCATCATGGGTTAACTAACATAATCTTAGTAAGGTTGAGACCCATTCACAAGGATAACAAAGGTTTAGATGGGTGTTAAGTATGTTTTGTAAGATTCAGAGCTAAATGAATCAAAGGAACTAATTTTGTTGAAATTTAGGGAGAAATAGGCAGAATTCTGGACAAAATGTGGCCCAAATCATTGGGAGTATATATCTTAGTATATAAGGTATTATGGAGTCCATAACCTATTTAAATTCAAGTTCAGTGAGTCTACTTTGTAACATAATAAACTGTTTGTTAATCGAAGCTCTGTATAAAATGTTATGTTCGTTTTAAGAAAATGCATTTTAGCGAACGTGGAATGCGGCCGCAAACTCAGTCTTAGGTGATTTATCCCTCCAAGGATCAAGAAAACCTTGAAATTATCTTTAGTTGGCTTGGAAAATTATGGATTTCTTGAGATTGAATTGATGTTAGTTGTGGGAGACTTCTTGGTTGATTAAGGTAAGGTTTCACCACCCTTATGCGTCCTTTAAGTTCTTTTAGCTTGGTTTAGTTGATTAGTGAAGGTAACTTGTATGCTATGGAGGTGTTGTAAGCACAGCTTCTAAGAAGCAAATCTTGTAGTATGAAGTTATGTTATCTTGTTGTTTGAGATTGCGGATTGAGATTTTGAGTAAATACAAGGGTTGGTGAGGTTGTGAAGTTACGAAAAGGAGTTGTAGAAGATGGTGGAGTTAAATTGAGTAAGATTCCATGGTAGAATAACTCTAGAACTTCACGTACGCAAGTTATTCGATGAAATCCTTAAATGAAATCTCTTATAAGATATGGATTCGATATTGTTACAAATCCTTTATATGATGTAGATAATTGTCCATAGAAGGAGCAAGGGTTACTAATATGACCACTAGCCTTCAAGCACAACACAAAAAAGGTAGTCTTCTTTTTCTATATTCAAGTGTGATGTAACTAGCTTCCTAAATAAGTTATGTAGGGTAACTCTCCTTCTTGGCATGTTTTGACGTAAATGCTTCTTTGAACTAGAGTCTCATCTTGTGAAATCAAATAACGATATGCCTTCCTTGACAAAATTGATCATAATACTCATGTGTTCCTTATTCATAAGCATATTTTGGATCATATATGTCCCAGAAGGGTCGTATTGAGTTTAAAGAACGTAGCGACAATAACGATAGCCAGAGAACTTCATGATTGTGACAGGGTATTCCCTCAAAGGCTTGTTATAAGTTTCACATTGACTTCTGTACCTTTTTATCTTATATTACCTCCTTTTAATTACATTACTTGCCTTACATATTCAATACATCTTTCATATTGATGCCCCCTTTTTTTGGCACTGTGTTCATGCCCGCAGGTGCAGGTAGGCATAACAACATTCCTTTTCAGTAGGTTGCTTGTTTAAGATATTGGTTATCACACTCCACTTCTCCAGAGTTGCATTACATGAGTCGATAGGTACCATTGTACATATTTCTATCATTTTGGGTATGGCGAGGCCCTATCCCGACTGTTGATGTACTATAGCACTCTTAGAGGCTTACAGACTAGCGTTCAGTGTGCATATGTTTTGTCATGGCCTTGTCGGGCCTCTTGTCAGTTGGTGTTACTCTTTTAGTGGCCTTGCCGGCCTTGGTTATTTGTATATATTATATTGGGACTCTTCTGCATGTAGGTTATCATACACTCTTGTCTTGTTAAAGTTATTGGAGGCCTTGTCGGCCTAGGTTTCGTGTTAAAGGCTCCGGATACTATAGTTGGTTTGCTTGAGCCTTCGGGTGCTAGGTGTCGGCCACCCCCCTGCTAAGGTTGGGTTGTGACAAATTCTTATGTGCCATCTTTATTAATTGATATATCTAGTCTTAGAGAAGATTAAGAACACTTAGGAGTAGCAAAACTTACCTTTAAATCAGTCAAGGATTCCTCTACAAGACCAAGAAACTCCAACTCAATCCAACCAACTAGGTGTTGTCTTTGAGATGATCTAGCCTTACGAAGAGTGAATTGACTTCATAATCTTGAAGGATGGGTCTTAGATGATATACAAACCTTTGGACAGTGTTTGGGGTCTTTTAGGATGAGTGAGGGTCGATAATGAAATGAAACAAATGAAAATTAGAGATTGACATATATATAGCCAACCCACCGCCTCCATTATGTAGGAGGATTTGCACCATATATTGCCATTTGCGGCCTCATTTTCCATCGCAGATGGTGGCAGAAAGTTTGCAAAAGAATGGCCCTGATATACGGCCTGATCCGCGAAGCAGATTTGATTTTCCGATGCGAAATGCTTAGCGTATCGTCCTTTCTTGGCTTCCCACACCCCTCTTGAGTGTACACATTCTTATTGTTTTTTTTATTCCGGAAATGTGCATTACAATGCATCGATCCACCTGGACCTCCATAATCCTGGGGTTCCTCATATACATGGCATTAAGTTTTACTCTGGGTCCCGATCTTGTTTCTCTATTTAGACAGCATGACTAGCAATACGCTACTGATATATTCCATGTTAGAACATACTCATACTTAAATCAATTTATTCGGAGTAAGTTCTCCTTCCTTGTCTCCTAGCTAGCATATTCCTATAATATAGTCCTCAGAAGTAAACTTGTTATTCATTTTCAAACTGCAAATTCCACCATTATATATTTTTAGGATTTTGGGTTCCTATAATTACCTATCGTTGTCCTCTTACTTTTACTTCTATTTCAGCTCTGTCATTACCAATTATGGGTATAAATTTTAACTGTTTACTTCCATTTCGAGGCTTCATATCTCTGTAGCTTTTGATTTTCTTCATGCTAGCCCCTTTTTGCCATTACTTTTTGTCTGAAATACTCACTGAGAGTTGTGATCTCTTACTTGTGAAATTGGAATACTTCAGGTTCTAAGACCATCGTATCCCATAACATTCTATATCGATTTACAGCTCCCCTGACCTCTTGATTAGCCTTTTTCCAGGCTTTACAGACATCTATTTCTGTCATTAACTCAACTTACCCTTTCACTCCTTAATTCCAACTACTCCTTTTAGGCCTATATACCTTTGTCTTCGCATATGCACCATGCTCTTCTTTTCTAAGCCTTATATATCTAGGTGCTCTTACTGTCAATAACATTCCCAGCCAGAAGGTTTCTACCGTCATCCTTATAAAATTTGTACTTACACATCATTCTATAACCATAACATATCCGCAAAATCTAAATAAACACAACCTTATTCGTCTTGGAATTATTTGTAGTGACCTTCTCGTCTACTTACTAAACCATCATGTAAGTTTATGTTGATTCTTTATCGTATTATCTACCCTATGGGAAGAGAGCCACCCTTTGCACTATAATGTTTTCTTCCTGCAATGCCATGTTTTTGTCTCAACACTTTTTACTATTCCACGATATCTGATAACTTCAACTTATCTCAAGACAATCCCTTCTCACTAGGGACTACTAAATCATTTACGCGTATGAAATGTCATATGTTCATAACTAGCGTGCTTAATTTTGATAGATTGTGCGTCCTTTAATCAAGACATTTGTCGTAGGGGGGCCTCTTTTTGGACAACAATTAAAGGTCTTTATTTTATAGCTTATCCTCCTACTGCCTGATCCTAACTGGGCAACTTCGCAATATCTTTCGTTATAACAATCTTTCAAATCTCTGACTCATGTCCTACTGGACTTGAGGTACATTCCAGTATTATATTTTCTAATCATCCAGTTGATATATTTTGTTGACCTTGGTCAATTAAAATCTTACAATAGACACTTGGTCTCGTTATACATTCATTTTCTCAACTTAACATTTACTCATTTTTACTCTTTTGTTTATCTCGGCTACGAACCTGTCACATTACTATACTTTTCCTTACAACTATCTGTCACTTCTCATATTACTTAGGTGTCCCATTTGTCTTCTCATCATTCTCTTACTACTATCATCACATATTATTACCTTAGTCTAGATACTTATAACAAACATTTTCTTGCTTAAACTTCTTCTTTAGTCGGTCTCATTCTCCAGGTGCTTATTTTTTCTTTATATCAGACAAGAGCCTTACGGAGGGAAACATTCACCTCACACATCAAGACTTCACTACTTGGTTCTTAGACATTGCAAGTTCTCAAAATGTCATATCCGACTCACAATTCCTAGGTGCATCAGGTATACATCCTCTAATGAGATACCGTCAACATATTCGTGCTATCCTTCAGTATTACCCATCACGAGGATTATTCTAACCCTTTCTAGATATCGAAATCCCATTTCCTTCTAACACTACGTCTATAAGTTTTTGTATTTCATGAGCTAGGGTAGATACTTTTCATTATGACCCTATTATTGCTGAAAGTGGAATAATAATGTTTACATCATTCTATCTGAAGGTCAATCCTTTTACCATACTCTACATTCCAGTTCTCTGTACCTTTTTCACTTTATTTTCCTTGCATTCTACAACCAGTACTTCATCTTTCTAAACTTGCAATACCTCCTTTGTATATGAATGAGATAAGTGCTCACGCTCTGAGACTTTAATATAATATTAGCATTTTTAGTGCATATGATTTGAGAGGAATCTTTCACTTACTTGCTACGAGTACAAACTATTCAAAACTCTCCTAACAATCGGTAGATATATCACGAGTTAGAATCATATTCTTAAAACTCATCTCTATTGCACGATTTATGAGATAAAAGAATAGTAACCATCCCTAAATGCTCGGTATCATCTCACTTATAGATGCGGTGCACAACACACCCGTGAACAAGACTACTAGACATGACTTGTAGAATCCCTAGGACAAACCCGCTCTGATATCAAGTTTTTCACATCCCAATATGGGGGGAGGTATGGTCGGCACCCGGTCCCTCACTGGCCCAAGCGTACATCTTTGAACACAACCTCTAAACTAATAGAAACTTTGGCCAACAAGTCCAAAAAAACCATGAAAGATATGGAGGTATACCTAACATACGTATATGGCCGACAAGCCCACAATCTGGAAACATAGGACATCTCAACCAAAAGGGTAAACAATCCCAAATAGACATATATACATATATATACAAGACCAACAAGGTAATCGTACATATTAACTAGCCATTATCCAGGCCGGTAAGGTCGTACAAGACATTTGAACATATATACCAGGTGTACATACCTATAAGAAAACACATTTGTCATATGGTCGGAACAGGTCCCCGACCTACCCTCATTTGTACATATATATGTAAGACTCAACTCATGACATCTGACTCAGTAGTATTGGAAGAAGTGAAGATTACCAATCAACAACTGAACTCAACATACTTCTATTGGGGAGGTCTATCTTTGCCTCTACTTGAACCTTAAACATGAAATGCAGTGCCTTGGCAAAGAGATGTTAGTACAAATGAAATGTACCGATATGTAAGGCATGAATAATATTATAAAAACGTAGAGTGTAAAATAGGGCATAAGTTTCATACCCCACATATGGGGGTATGGCCGACACCCGATGCCTTAACGGTCTGAGAGTACCACTCCTAGAATATGATATAAATATATAAGAATTTGGGCCGACAAGACCTTAGAATGATAGCTTGTATAGTGATCTGAACACAATAACTGACAAGACCTTAGAATGATAGCTTGTATATATATATATATATATGTAACCAAAGCCGATAAGGCCACCAGAAGTATAAACAGAGCATCAGAAAGGCAGGCAAGGCCATACAAAACAATTGTACGCAAGACTCAAGTCTACAATCCTCTATACATAACATAAATAGAAAGTCAGGATAGGGCCCCGCCATACCCAAAATGAACATGTATATAAGCATCATAACCTAGAAACACACTACAGTAGATCTAGAAGAATGGAGCACGACAACCAACCGCTGGATCAGGAAACCTACTAGGGAGGAGCATCTGTCCGTCTACCTACACTTGCGGGCATACACAGTGCCCCCAACAAAGGAACATCAGTACGAAGAATGTACTAAATATGTAAGGCAAGTAAACATATATAAGTTCAGAAAATGTATATATGGATAAGAAAGACAACATGTGACTCTGAATGCTAGTGAGGGCTTATGATATGCATGATTTAATTTGAAAACATATACATATATATATGTAAGCCACAATATAAGGCAATATCATCATCAAACCGCTCTCTGGGGATATATAACGTATCCAACTATAGTGATGTGCACAAATAAGTGTCGTACCCGACCGATTATAGCGCGACTCAATGTCATAATATATATATATATATATATCTATATAATGCATGAATGAGCTCAGAAAGCCATTATAAACAGGGTCAAAGTGACATAAAGTCGTTACCCTCCGACTATCGTTATGAGTATGTATATCAGCTATCCTAAAGCCAACAGAAGCATATACCATTACATAATAAAAGATAATACAAAGTGTATAAAAATATCCCAATAAGGGACAAATAAGAGTCATGAAATATTTTCAAGAGTAAAGAACAAGCATATCTTCAATAGTCAATAGTAGAGTTCTCTTTTGCGGATGTTTCATTATATGTCGTTATTTCAAGGATCATACCAAAAGAAAGGAAATGTAAGAACAATCAAAACAACGGTGAGACCATGGTCAACTACAGGGAAGACTAAGTTACACTATGTTGAGCAACAAGTTCGACTTATAATAACAACTAACACCTTATTATCTCTTCTCCTTCCTCATCAACATGATTAACAACATACCCAAACAAATTCTCCATGACTTACAACCAAAATTTAGTCTAAGAACAATCAAAACAACCCCAACTAGTTACAATTATGAATTCTCAAATTAATTTCACCAGTTTGGCTTCTAATCCGTTAGACATGATGTAAAAAACTTCCAATTCATGGAAAAAGAAATGAAACCTTACCTTAACTTCCAAGATCAAGTTGAACATAAGCTTACTTTGCTTTAACGGATTCTCCAAACCCACCATACACCAGAGAAATATGATCTAGCAAGTACTAAGGGCTTATCGACATTAGATTTCCAAACTTTAACATGACCGTGTATGATCCATATTTGATGGAGGCTTTATAAATCCAAGTCCAAATCCAAGGTGCTACATAAGCTGGAGATGCTATTCAAGCTGCTATACATTATAAAATGGCTTAGCGAGTTCAAAATTATGCTATGGATCTTTCACTTCCAGGTGGAGAAAATGCTTTGCTCTTAACCGCAGATGCCACCAAAGGAACTACTATGTACACCCAAATCCCAAAGTAAATTTCTAGGGAGGAACTTGTCAAGAAAGAACTTTTATGAGTGTTTAGGGGTATCTAAGGTCTGAGAGGAGTGTATAATGACGCCCAAAGTTGAGCTAGGTACTTAAATATGAGGCTAGGTCAGTGGCACTGCCTCACTTCTATGGCTTGTTCTGTGACCCGCAGAACCTCCTTTACGGTCGCAGTATGGACCAGAAATCACAACCCTATAATATTTTCTATGATCAACACTATGGCCCACAAACCTATTCTATGGTCCACAAAATGCCTCGGAGAGACCCCTTCGATATTCCTTGAAACTTATTTCCTTTGATTCATTTGGAACTGAAACCTTAGAGCATACATTTATGTTACATCCCATGTTTTTGTACATCGTCATTACCGTATGTTATCTGACATAGATTTAGAGATGGTAGGATCCCTCCAAGAGACTAACAAATGTTTACAAATATGTTGAATAGGTTTCAGGAAGGTTTAATACTTATCAGATCAATGAAAGTAAGTTTCGATGAAAGTTTGACAAAAAGTTATCTCTCGGGGAACTCTGTAAATCGTAGAGCATGATCTACAAATCACATACCATGTCCGTGAGATGCAGATAGTGTAACAGATTGAGACAATGATTTCTGAAATATTAGCAAGGTCTGTGTAACGACCCGTGTGGTCGTTTTTATCTTAAGACCCTTATTTTCTTATCTGATCCTTTCTATAGACTCTATGTTGGGTTTGTGATGTGCAAGGATAGGTGGCATGGATCCCGAGGTCCATTTATATGAGTTTCAGATAAAAAACCCAAAACCCAAAACTTAGAGTTCAATAGATTGACTCAAAGTTGACATTTGATTAGATGGGTTCATGTCTGGGTTCTATCACTTCTAGTAGCTAAGAAAGGTCATTCATGACTTAATCGAGTCATTAGTTTGCTTCCCGAGGCAATCAACTTTTTTTTTGGCCTTATTTGTTAAATTTGTATATTTTGTTATTCCGGATAATTCTTTAGAAAAGTATGGCTTATCTCGGTTAAATTGGAAATCTGAGGGTACAAGCAAGTTTGTAGAACTGTTTACCTTAGATGAGCATGACTGGATTTTGTCTGGGGGTCTCGGGAGTATTTCAGGTGTTTGGTAGATGTTTTGGCTATTTTTCTATGTTTTGGTGTATGGTTTCTGTCTCGTGGCACATGTTCTCACTTTGATGTGTCTGCCTTGGTGGGAGGTTGGCTCACTGTAGAAGGGATTAGGAAAGTGTAGGGTTTCTTCCTTGGCGGAGGGTGCAGGGGTGAGTCCGCTTCTGCAGAGTTGGGTACACCATGGAGCAGAGGCGATGTGTCAAGTTTAACCACCTCAGCGAGGCCTTTGTTCACCATAGTAGGTCTGCTCCAACAGAGTCATTTTGCTGGGGCAAAATCACTGTATCAGATGTCCTATATAATTTCCTATGACAAATTTATTTGCCAAAATAGTATATCTCGAACCTAGAGTTGCCAAGGGAGAGAATTCAGAGGTTTAAATGAGAAATTCATCTTTGAGGTAATAATTCCATCCTTTATGATTTGATTCCATGTTTCTAAGTCCTTTAATGGTTATCTAGTATGTATATGGGTTGGGTAAAAATGTAGCCCATTTGAGAATAAGAGAGTTGAGTCTTGATTTAAATGATGATTATGGACTAGTTTACTTGTGTTATTTGGAATTAGTGATGGATTATACTATCTTACCATGTTATAGATCTTAATTTGGGTATAGAAACCTATTCCAACTGGGGTGAAATTCTAGGGTTCCAAATTGAGACTTTTTGTATATTGTTCAATTGAAGGTTCAAATGTGTATAGTTTCCTAATTAGCTTAAGGATATGATTCCCTCGTATGTGTTCTTAGTATTTGAGTAATAAAGTTTGAGTCTTGGTGACGTGGTCCTGAGGATGGTACTTAAAAGTCTTGCTTTGTTCAGGATTATATCCTTGTATAGTGTGTAAGCTCTTCATTAACAAATAGTATATGCGTGATTAGACTTCGATTATCACGAGGTGCAGCGGAAGGGTAAGGAAATCATCTAGGCTTGATTGGTTAGCACTCATGTTTGGCCTAGAGGTAGGCTATGGTTTACATTCATTAGACTTCAATAGAAGTATGTAATTAATTATAAATAATAGGGGTTATTGGGCGTGTTTGGGGGTCCCACTCAGCTGATTATGATGAATAATTGAGTGGATACCGGTGTGGAACTATATTGATGGGTGATTTGGGGAATCAACCTTGTGTTGGTTTCGACTGCTGATTTTTTGGGCTTGTAGCCACACGTGAGCTTGTCACCGTATTTGTCATTTTTGTTTATTCATCCCACCTACTTTCGATATGATACCCTGATTTGTACTAGGATTGCTATGATGTTAAATTCATCTCTATATTTAGTTGCATCTCATTACATCATGAATTCTTGCCTTACATTGTCATTTGTATTCATACACTCATGGTTTTGAGATATTGATATGAGAGTAGTATGGAATATTGTGGGTCTAAGAGACTGGAAATGTGAGATTACTTATGCGATTATGGCAACTCTAAGATGATGATGATATTCGAGGGGACAAGTTACACGCTTGCAACATAATTCTATTTAGCCAAAAGCTGGTCACCGATAGGAAATTCCAGAAAAGTATATGGACATTACCGGTCCCCCATGGGTGTGCGTCTCATAATAAAAAAACTTGAGCGCTAGTATACTAGAAAATCAAGGTACCTGATTGCATTGCATTCATAACATATCATTCATGAATTACCTGTCAATGAAACAAGCATTGAATTAATTATTGATGATTTGACTTAATTTCGAGAATAAATGAAGCATGTTAATTACTCAATGATACTCGGAATGCTGTTATTGAACTCTATGGAATATGCCGTGAATAATGTGATCTTACTTGGACATTTTAAACTATTAGAATAGAACTATTTGGTGTCAACTTGGTATTTATGTCTTTTTATGTATCTTCTATCATTATCGACCTATGATACCTACGGGGGTACATTGTGTACTTATACTACACTTGCTGTATAATTTCTGGTGTAGATACTAATCCTACTACCAATTTGTGAGCTCGAGTGTTAGTCCGAGCAGGCAGACATTCAATATTTAGGGTGAGATGCTACCTCCGGCATGCCTTAGATATTCTATCCTTGTCTTGTCTTTTATTTGTGATCGAGAGACATGTTCAGACGTTTATACTATCAAAGTTCATTTTGTCCTGCATGCCTCATACAGACTTGTATTAGATTCATTAGAGCACTTGTATTATTGACCAAATTTTGTGGGTGTTGTTATTTCTCAGACTTTTTTCCACATTTATATTATGAGACATTTATTGTATATTTTGTTCTCCTTCTGCTCTTCATTATATATTATGTGAATGATTGGGAATGGTTCACCTATCAGTAGGTTTTACGTAGGTGCCACCACGATCACTAAAAGAGGTCGTGACAAAATTGGTATCAGAGCTTTATGTTAAACGGTCTTGAAAACAAGAGCAATGTCTAGTAGAGTCTTGCAAATCAATGAGCAAACGTCTATACTTATCTTCGGGAGGCTTTAGGACATTTAGGAAATTTCACTTTCTTCATATATTTTGTGCTAAGTTTAATCAAATTGGTATATGACCTTTGTTCCTATTCTCTCACAGATGGTGGGGACTTGTGCCAATGGAGTGAGAGAGGAGGCACCGACACTAGCATTGGGGGTGCGCGATCACAGTAGAGGACGTGCTCGAGGCTAAGTTAGAGCCAGAGGAGAGGCACCAAATCATGCTAGATCAGTGTCCCCTGAGCGAGTTGTTGAGCCTCAAGATGAGTTACTTGAGAAGGAGATGGGGCCAACCTAGGATCATCCTGGATGTATTACTACTCTAGTTTTATAGGACAAATTGGTCAGATTATTGATTATTCTTGATGGTTTTGCCCAGTCGGGCATGATTCCGACTATTCCGGGTGGTTCTCAAACTAGTGCCGGGAAAATATGAAGCGCATGGATACAAGTTATGCCTTGGAATGAAGGACAATTCTTAATCCACTTTGTCTACATTCCCTTCTTTCTTCACCTCTTTCATCTTCTCCGAAAGAGAGCTAACAAAGCCTTTAAATGGGAGTTGTCTAGACACAAAGCCAAACAAGTCTAGATTAAGTCAAATTTTTTCTCCTATTTTTTATTTTAGACTAACTCCTTTACAGACTCACACTCCCGTGTTATGTACTACCAAGATTCAGCTATTGGCGATGTCAGTGCCCTGTATGATGAGGTTCTTGCTACAGAGTTTGGTCCCTGACCGATTGCAGGGACATCTATGACTCATGATAGCGAAAGATATGGGAGCACTTTTTGAACATGAATCCTTCAGTATTCTATATTCGTCCTGAGGAGGATGCTTATGAGTTTATTGTGAGCAGCCATGAGAGGTAGCATACCTTGGGAATCATCGAGTCGCATAGAGCTAGGTTATTGGCCCTTCCGCTTTTGAGAGAAGCTAAATAATGATGGAGAGCTTATATTGATTGTCGACCAACATGGTCTCATCCATTTTCATAGGTTAGGTTCTATCACATATTTCTAGATAAGTATATTCCTCTTAGTTTATGTCTAAGCAAGCGTGATGAGTTTCAGAGGATTGAGTAGAGGGGTTTTTCGGTTGCATATTATGAGACTCGCTTCCAAGCCTTATCGCGCTATGCAACATCTTTTCTAACTATAGAGGCTGAGCGAGTGAGATATTTTGTTAGAGATTTGAGAATTCCTCTCCAGTTGGCTACATTACAGTTGGTCACTGCTGGAACTTCTTTTGAGATTGTAGCTAAGCATGTGAGGATGGTAGAATCTTTGATGGGTAAGATACCCAGATATAAGTCAAATAAGAGAGCAACATGCTAGGGTCAGTACAATGGATCTACTTTCCATATTTATGTTCAGCATGGTAGATATCAGCAGTCATAGCCTTGCTCTTCAGATTACAAATGGTGTCTCTGCGGGGAAGGGTGGTTATGGTGGAGGCTAGTATTCGAGGGGTTCTCAGTCTCGGTATTCTGATCATGATAGTTCGGGTTCTTCTATCTCTATTCATCAGCCCTTAACGGCCAGGACTTGTTACACATGTGGTGAGGTTGGGCATTTCAAGAGAGATTGCCCAACTTTGTATTGAGTGCATCCCGTGCACCCATGACCCCAGCAAACCATCTAGGAGTGGTGGTCAGGTTAGCAGGGAGGATCTCAGTAAGGTCGTGGTGGCCATCAGACAAGTTATGGTGATCCCATTCAAGTAGAGATGAAGCTCATTCAAGCCAAGGTGGCCAACAGAGTACTCAGTCTGAGGGAGCATGCACGCATTGTTATGCTTTCCTGTGTAGACTAGAGTCTAAGGCATATGATGCAGTTATCATAAGAATCATCTTAGTCTGTTATCGGTCGGCTTCAGTGTTATTTGATCTGAGGTATACTTTCTTATATGTGTTTGCCTACTTTTCTAGTGATTTGGATATGTTGTGTGATATGCTTGATGTCCCTATTTGTGTGTGTACATTGGTCGGTGATTCTGTGGTTGTAGATCGAGTCTATCAGTATTGCTTGGTTACTTTTATGGGTTATTTTACTTGGGTAGACTTGGTCATATTAGACATGTTTGATTTTGATATTATTCTGGGGATATATTGGTTATCATCGTATCATGCGATCCTAGACTATTATTCCAAGACATTCACGTTAGCAATGCCTAGACTTTCGAGGTTAGAGTTGAGAGACGCTCCAAACCTTGCTCCTAAGAAGATAATTTCTTTCATTTAGGCTAAGAAGTTAGTAGATAAGGGTTGTTTGGTGTAACTAGCTCATATTTGGGATACGAGTGCGGGGCCTTTTTCCCTTAAGTCCATTATGGTATTTAGCGAGTTTGCCAAGGTTTTCCCTTCAGATATACTAGGTATGCTGCCAGATAGAGATATCGATTTCTGTATTGATATTGAGCTTAGTACTCGACCTATTTCTATTCTTTTGTACCGTATGGTTCCAACAGAGTTGAGAGAGTTAAAGGAGAAGCTTCAGGATTTGTTGAGTAAGGGCTTCATTCAATCGAGTGTATCTTCATGGGATGCTCCTATCTTATTCGTGAAGAAGAAGGATGACACAATGCATATGTGCATTGATTACAGACAGTTGAACAAGGTCACCATAAAAAACAAGTATTTGATCCCTTGTATTGATGACCTTTTTGATTAGCTTTAGGGTGTTTCAGTGTTATTGAATATTGACTTGATGTCTGGGTATCATTCGTTGAATATCCGGGCCGAGAATGTTCCCAAGACGGCTTTTCGGACTCCTTAAGTCATTTTGAGTTCTTGGTGATGTCTTTTGGGCTTACCAATGCCCCCGCAGTGTTCATAGATTTGATTAATGGGATGTTCAAGCCATATTTGGATTTTTTGTGATTTTGTTCATTGATGATGTCTTGATCTATTTAAAGATGCGGGAGGAGAATGAGCAACATTTGAGGGTGGTCTTTGGTTTATTAAAGTAGAAGAAGTTGTATGCTAAGTTCTCAAAGTGTGAGTTTTAGTTGAGTTATGTGGCATTCTTGGGACACGTGGTGTCCAATGATGGAATTATAGTTAACCATAAGAAGATAGAGGCAGTCAAGGACTGGCCTAGACCGACTTCTATGACAGAGATTTGATATTTTGTGGGTTTTGCTAGCTACTATCGTCAGTTCATCAAGGGTTTCTCTTCTATTAATTCTCATCTGATGCAGTTGACTCAGAAGGAGGTACCTTTTCAGTGGTTCGACCAGTGTGAGGAGAGCTTTCAAAAGCTTAAGACTCTTTTGACCACAACCTTAATTTTATCCCTTCTGGTGAAAGGGAAGGACTCCACTATGTATTATAATGCTTCTAGGATTGGGTTGGGATGTGTGTTGATGTAGGAGGGTAAGGTTATATATCTTATGCATCGAGGTAGTTATAGGTGCACTAGAAGAATTACCCTATTCATGATTTGGAGTTGGCTGCCATTGTGTCTGCTTTGATGTTTGGAGGCATTACTTATAAGGTGTTCATTGTGAGGTGTATATCGAGAGTCTTTAACATGTGTTAATAAGAGGGATTTAAATTCTAGGCAGCGTCGGTGGATAGAGTTGTTGAAAGACTATGTCATGACCATTTTGTAGCATCCAGGTAAGGCAAATGTCGTGGTGGATGCCTTAAGCCGGAAAATAGTCAGCATGGATAGTTTAGCTCGTTTGATCGCTTCTAAGCGTCTTTTGCCATTAGAGGTCCAGACTCTAGCCAACCATCTCGTGAGGCTTGATATTTCTAATCCGAGCACAATTTTGAATTATGTAGAGGTGAGATCATCGCTTTTAGATCAGATTCGGACTCACCAGTGTGATGATGTGAAGTTGTGCAAAATTAAAGATAAGGTGAAGATTGGAGAAACTAAAGCGACTGTGATTGATAGTAAAGGGGTTTTGAGAATTAAAGGTAGAGTGTGTGTGTCTCGTATGGGCGATTTGACCAGATTGATTATGGAGGAGGCCCACAACTCTAGATATTTGATTTATCTACTTTCTACTAAGATGTACTGTGATTTGAAACAACACTATTGGTAGGGGAGGATGAAGATAGACATTGTGGAGTTCGTGTATTGGTGTTAGAATAGTTAGCATGTCAAATATGAGCACTAATGACTCAGTGAAGTGTGTTAGAGGATGCCCATTCCTGAGTGGAAGCGGGAGAGGATTGCCAAGGATTTTGTTGTAGGATTGCCTAAGACCATCGGCAAGTTTGATACTATTTGGGTCATTATTGATAGGTTGACCAAGTCCGCACATTTCATTCTGATCTAGACGACTTATAATACATAAAAGTTGGCTAAGATCTATATTCGTTAGATTGTTCGTCTTCATGGGGTTACTATTTCTATCATCTTAGACTGGGGTGCTCAGTTTACTTCGCATTACAAGAGGACTTTACATGTGGAGCTGGGTACTCACTTGGATCTTAGTATAATATTTCATCCTCAGATCGTCAGTCAGTATGAGAAGACTATTCAAGTATTGAATGACATATTATGAGCCTGCATGATTAATTTTGGTTGTCATTGAGACAAGTTTCTATCTTTGGCAGAGTTTGCGTACAACAACAACTATAACTCTAGTATTGATATGGCACCATTCGAGGCTTTATATGGTAGGATATATTGATATCTAATTCGTTAGTTTGATGCATTTGAGGTCCGACCTTGGGGTACCGATCAATTAAGATATTCTTTAGAGAAGGTGAAGGTGATCCAGGATAAGCTCCTGGCAGCTCATAGTAGGTAGAAGGAGTATGTGGACCGAAAAGTTTGAGACATGGAGTTTATGGTTGGTAACAGAGTTCTTCTAAAGGTTTCACCCATGAAGGGTGTGATGAGGTTCGGAAAGAGAGGGAAGTTAAGTTCGAGGTATATTGGACCTTTTGAGATTCTTTAGAGAGTTTTGGAGGTGGCATATGAGTTTGCTCTGCCACTCGGTCTTTCAGGCTTTCATCCAGTTTTCCATGTGTCTATGTTGAAGAAGTATCATGATGATGATTTTTATACCATCCGATGGGATTTCGTATTGGTTGATCAGAATTTAGAGTTTGAGGAGGAGCCTATGCCTATTTTGGATAGGTATGTAAGAAATAATGGTCTAAGGAGATTCTGTGTAGGTTCAGTGGAGGCATCATCCTGTTGAGGAGAAGACTTGGGAGACAGAGTCCAACATGCAGAGAAAATATCCTGACTTGTTTACCAACATGGGAGACAAAGTCCAATCTAACTCGGCGGTACCTGTTCTTGCTCCGGCGTGTCCGCCTAGGCGGGAGGTTAGCTAGCCGAAGTGGGAGTTGGAAAAGTATAGAGTTTCAACCTTAGTGGAGGGTTGGTTAGCTAGCCGAAGTAGGAGTCAGGTACGCCGTGGTGCAGAGGTGAGGTGTCAAGTGACACCGCCTTAGCGAGGCCTTTGTTCGCCGTAGTGGGTCCATTCCAGCAGAGTCAATTTTATTGGGGCGGAATCAATGTATCAGATGTCCTATATAATTTCCTAGGTCAGATTTTATTTTTCCAAAATAGTATATCTCGAACGTAGAGCCGCCAAGGGAGATAATTCAGAGCTTTAGAGAAGAAATTCATCTTTGAGGTAACAATTTCATCCTTTATTATTTGATTCCATGTTTCTATGTCCTTTAATGGTGATCTAGTATGTTTATGAGTTGGATAAAAATAAGGTATGATCCCATTTGAGAATAAGATAGTTGAGTCTTGATTTAAATGATGATTATGGACTAGTTTACTTGTATTATTGTGAATTAGTGATGGATTATACTAGCTTAGCATGTTATCGATCTTAATTTGAGTATATAAACATATCCCAATTTGGGGGAAATTCTAGGGTTTCAAATTAGAACTTTTTGTATATTCTTCAATTAAAGGCTCAAATGTGTATAATTTTCTAATTAACTTAAGGATATGATTCCCTAGTATGTGTTCTTAATATTTGAGTAATAAAGTTTGAGTCTTGGTGACGTGGCCTCGGGGTTGGTATTTAACGTCTTGCTTTGTGCAGTATTATATCCTTGTATGGTGTGTAAGCCTTCATTAACGAATAATATATGCATGATTAGACTTCGATTATCACAAGGCGCATCAGAAGGGAAAGGCGATCACCGTGGCTTAATTGGTTAGCGCTCATGTTTGTCCCGTAGGTAGGCTACAATTTACATTCACAAGACTTTAATAGAAGTGCGTAATTAGTTATAAATATAGAGAGGTATTAGGCATATTTGGGGGTCCCACTCAGCTGATTATGATGAATAGTTGAGTGGGTACCGGTGTGTAACTATGTTGATGGGTGATTTGGGGAATCAGCCTTGTGCTAGTTCCGGCTACTAATTTTTTGAGCTTGTTGCCATATGTGGGCTTGTCGCCGTATTTGCCATTTTTTGTTTATTCATCATACCTGCTTTGGATATGATATCCTGATTTGTACTTGGATTGTTATGTTGTTAAATTTTTGGAAGCACGTGATAATCATCTCTATACTTGGTTGCATCTCTTTACATCATGATTTATTTCCTTAAATTGTCATTTGCATTCATCCACTCATGGTTCTGAGATATTGATGTGAGAGTGGTATGGAATATTGTGGGTACAAGAGACCGAAAAGGTGAGATTACTTATGAAATTATGGCAACACTAAGATGATGATGATGATATTCGAGAGGACGAGTTGCATGCCTGTAACATGATTCTATTTAGCTAAGAGTTAGTCTCCGATGGAAAATTCTGAAGGAGTATATGGACTTCACGGGTCCCCCATGGGTGTGCGTCTCATACTAAAAACTTGAGCGCATGTATAGTGGAAGATCAAGGTAACTCTATTTTCATTGCATTCATAATATATCATTCATGGATTACCTGTCGATAAAACAAGCGTTAAATTAATTATTGATGACTTGACTGAATTTCGAGAATAAAAGAGGCATGTTAATTACTCAATGATACTCGGAATGCTGTTATTGAACTCTATGGAATATGCCATGGATAATGTGATCTTACTTGGACATTTTAAACTATCAGAATAGAACTATTTGGTGTCAACTTGGTATTTATATCTTTTTATATATCTTCCATCATTGTCGACCTATGATGAATACGGGGGTATATTGTGTACTCATACTACACATGCTGCATCTTTTCTGGTGCAAATACTGATCCTACTACCAATTTGCGATCTCAAGTGTGAGTCTGAGCGGGCATACATTCAATATTCAGGGTGAGATGCTACCTCCGACATGCCTTAGATATTGTATCCTTATCTTGTCTTTTATTTATGATCGACAGATATGTTCAGACTTTTATATTATCGGATTTCGTTTTGGCATGCGTGTCATATTCTGACTTAACCAGATTCATCAAAGCTCTTGTATGATTGACTAGATTTTGGGGCTGTTGTTATTTCTCAGACTTATTTCCGCATTTATATTATGAGATAGTTATTGTATATTTTTGTTATCTTTATGATTTTTATTATATATCATATGAATGATTGAGAGTGGTTTCCCTAACAGTAGGTTTTACATAGGTGACACCACGGTCCCTAAAAAGGGTCGTGGTAGTCTGCGACCCAACCTGGGATTCACAGGTAGGGTCTGCAGTTCGCAGACCTCACTACGTTCCATGTCGGTGCCAACTTTTCTAACTTCTGATAAATAGACCCAACTCGACCTAAGATAATTTTATTCCATTTATCAACCCTAAACAACTCCTAATTCATATAAAAAAGCTCTCATATGATCCTAAACCAAATCAAAGGCAAATTACGCAATCCAAAGTAAGAAATCATGTGATCAACATTATATCATTTTCTCCTCGTTGTGTTGATTTTGGAGAATTCTTGGAGGTGAAGTAACCCTTGTTTCAAGTAATTCATGTGTTTTGAGGTAAGTTCCATCCATTAGTTCTTATTATTAATATTTAACAAGTGTTAGAAGAGTGGAACCGTTGGGAATCATGTAGAACAAGCTCTAGGAAATGTTAAAACTATGATATGTTATTGTTGGGCTATTTTGTGTAAAGTATGGATTGGTGTGAGTAGTTAATCCTTTTTGTATGTGTTATGGAGACTAAGGGTAAGGATTTGAGAAGCTTGTGGTATTGATACATGTATAGGATTGAGTATAACAAATAACATAAGCTTTAGGCACGCAAGGTGTTCGACAACATTCTTACGTGAGTCTTTTTCTATGTTATGGATTCGTGGTTGATACCAATCATTTGTATAATGTAGATAATCATTCTCAGAGTATGCGAGAGCTTGTTGAATCCGTATAACTAAGGCGACAAGGTAAGTAGGAATTACCTCTTCTTCTTGGCATGATCTTATTATCAAACCAAAATGAAACGAAATATCCTTCAATCAACTCAATTCATAATAGCTTGAGTTACCATATCTTGTATTCCATTGAAGTAATTCAAGACCTTTGTTTTTCCCTTGTCGGGAGTACATTATGCACACTATATTATCACTCTTATTTTGACCTAACATGGTTCCTTGTTGGCTTCCTAAAAGCTAGAAATGGTATGTTTTATCTCTTCTAATTGACCATATAAAAAGGCAAAATAATATGCTATCTGTATAAGGATCGTCAGAGGTGTAATGACCTTACGTCACTCCGATGTTCTTAAAGAGTATTTTATGTTCATTGGGTGAGTCTCAAGTATATGTATTGTCTATCTATATTACCCACAGAGGCGTATGGCGTTATATACACAACCTGTATAGGTATGATATCGATGATATTGCCTATAAAGGCCTACAAAGTTATATATGTTATATGCTATAAAGAGGACATTGCGCACAGAGGCCTATGGTGTTATATACGCGATCATATCTCATTTATTTGCAGTATGGTCCACAATGACACTTTTGAGTTACAGGTTGTTTATTTTGGTTCACCTTGCATATTGATTCCCTTATTTATGTTTATTCATGCCTTAAATATTCAATACATTCTTCTGTACTGACTTTCCTTTGCTGGGGTGTTGTGTTTCATAATCGCAGGTGCAGGTAGACAGACAAATGCACCTCTATAGTAGGCTATTTGATTCAGTTATTGGTCATCGCACTCTACTTTCCCAAAATTGTTGTACACAGTCGGTAGACACTGTTGCTTATGTTTATAGTTATTTTGGGTATGGCAGGGCCCTGTCCCAACCTGATGACATATTGTAGTATTCTTAGAGGCTTGCAGACTAGTGATTGGTATACAGTTGTTTTGTATAGCCTTGTCGAATTTCATGTCAGTTGATTGGTATACTGGTTATGGCCTAGTCGACCTTGTCATATATGGATATTTTGGTTTGGATTTTACTTGTTACAGGTCGTTATGCCCAAATCTTCTTTATAATTGTTTTTTGAGGCCTTATCGGCCTAGACAGTTATGTGTTCATGTCATGATATACAAGTGGTACGCTCGGGCTGTTCAGGCGCTAGTTGCTGGCCTTACTCCGTAAGGTAGGGGTGTGACAAACTTGGTATCAAAGCAGGTCTATCCTAGGGAGTCTGCAAGCTGCATCCAGTAGTGTCTTGTTTATTGGTGTATTGTGTACCACACGTATAATCAAAAAGCTACAAGACATTTAGGATGGTTACCTTTATTCTTGATCTAGGTCGTTCAATGGAGCTGAGTCGTAAGTGTTCAACTCCTAATCCTTATCTTGTTTATACTTTCAGCAATGCCTACGACTAGACGATAGATGACTATCAAGAGGTTAGATATTAATGCGTGGGAGGGCACCAGTTAGGTGCCACTTGCTAATATAGGCCAACATGAGCCTCAAAATAAGGCTGTATCTCAGGCTTCTGAAGCACCGCCACCTCCAGAGGAGCACATGGGAGTTGATGTACCTCCAGTTCCTCACAGGACACTCTTGGTTAAGATCTTAATATGCGAATCGATGTTCAGTTATTGACTCGATTGGTGGCTGATCAGGCCCTGTGTCAGACCACTGGTCCTTTAGATAGCAATTAGTGCGAGAGTTTGGGACATAATTAACCTGGACCCTCTGGTATTCATGGGATAATGTCTGAATGCAGACCCATAAAACCTTTTGGATCAGATATAATGAACTTTGTGGGTGGTGAATTCCACCGATACTAAATCGGTAGAGCTAGCTTCTTATAGATTGCTAGATGTCGCTGTTGTATGGACTAGTTATGGGTGCGGTCCAGGGGACCCCGTTCCCTACCATAAGTATGGATAGAGTTTTATGAGGCTTTCTTACAGCAGTATCTGATGTCGAGCTTCGACAGGCCAGGAAAGACATGTTTCTACTTATTTAATAGGGTAATATGAGTGTCCGAGAATATAGTCTGTAGATTAATTCTTTGGCCAGATATGATCAGGCACATTGGTTTGTTAAAGGCTTGGGGCCGCACTTGGTTAATGAGTGTAGTATAGCATCTCTGAATTTAGGTATGGATATTGCTCCGATCCAGGATAATGGACAAAACATGGAGGATCGTAAGAGACGACATTGGGTTGATTGAGAGCATGATAGGATCTAGCATAAGAGGGCCCAGTCTGTAGGTAATGTAGAAGAGTTCATAGATGGGTTCAGACCATATTTTCCTAGGCTCCCATCCTATCCTGTAGGAAGTTCATCACCACAGTTTCAGGGCTAGCGTCATGACCGGTCGACTTATTCTTGTTAGGGTCAGAGTTCACAAGCGTTCGACCCAAAATATAGAAGAGATTCTAGTTAGATGAGGCCACTATTGCCTCGATGTGATCAGTGTGTCAAGGCCCATCCAAGGCAGTGATGTTGGAGAGCAGACGTGTGCTCTGCTTGTGGTTATTCGAGATATAATGCTAGACATTGTCCAATAAAAGGTGGAGGTGGTATAACATAGCCGACAAGATCTCTAGTTGCTTCTTCATCTGTACGCCCTCCTGGGCAGGGTACTCAGACATCGGCTAGTATAGGTGGAGTGTCTAGCTCTAGTGGTCATTAGAACCACATCTATGTATTGGCTGGTCAACATGACCTTGAATCGTCTCCTGATATTTTTACAGATATATTATCCATCTGTTCTCTTGATGTGTATGCATTGATAGGCCCAGGCTCTACTTTGTTGTATATTACTCCTTTCGTTGCTGGCATATTTGGTAAAGAACCTGCGTTATTAAGTAAGACATTTGCAGTATCTACACCGGTTGGCGATATAGTGATATTTTGACTAGTGTATCGCGGTTCTGAGGTGGTAATCTATAATCATCATACTCTAGCTAACTTGAAAGAATTGGAGATGGTGGATTTCGATATCATTATTAGAATGAATTGGTTATCCTCTTGTTAAGCTAATGTGGAATGTTGGACGATGATTGTTCATTGTAATTTTCCAGGTGAACGCGATATAGAATGGAAGGGTAATATGGCAGCGCCTAAAGGGAGGTTTATTTCCTACCTTAAGGCACATGAGATGATTTCAAAAGGTTATATCTATCACTTGGTGTGAGTACGAGATGCATAGGCAGAATCTCCAACCTTTCAGTCTGTTCCGATTGTTAATGAGTTTCCAAACATCTTCTTTGAGGAACTTCCAGGTATTCCTCCGGAAAGGAAAATTGACTTTGTCGTCGATGTGCTTCCGGACACCCAGCCTATAGCTATTCCTCTTTATAGGATGGCCCTTGCTGAGTTGAAAGAATTGAAAGTGCAGTTGAGGGATTTCTTAGAAAAGGGCTTCATTAGGCCTAGTACTTCTCCATGGGGAAAGATGGCACATTGGAAATATGTAGTGATTATCATTAGCTGAATAAGGTTACTATCAAGAATAAATATCCATTCCCAATGGTCAATGACTTGTTTAATCAGTTGCACGTCGCTAAATATTTCTCAAAGATCAATCTTAGCTCTGGATACCATCAATTGAGGGTTAAGGAGAAAGATATTTCGAAGACTTCTTTCAAGACTAGATACGATCACTTTGAGTTTCTTGTTATGTCCTTCGGTCTTACTAATGCACCAATGACTTTCATGGACTTGATGATTCAAGTGTTCAACTCGTCTTTGGATATCTTTGTAATCATGTTTATAGACGACATTCTGGTGTATTCTATATCAGAGGCTGAGCATGAAAACCATTTGCGAGCGGTGTTAGAGACGCTCCAAGATCATAATATATACACTAAGTTCTCCAAATGCGAGTTCTGGTTGAATTCAGTGGCTTTCCTAGGGCATATAGTATAAGACGACGACATTAAAGTTGATAGCCAGAAGATCGAGGCTGTCAAGAATTGGCCGAGGCCCACAACTCCTACTGAGGTACATAGTTTTTTGGGCTTGGCAGGTTATTATCGGAGGTTCGTAGAGAATTTCTCTTCTATTGCTGCTCTATTGAAAAAGTTAACTCATAAGACAACTAAGTTTCAATGGTCAGATGCTTGTGAGAGGAGTTTCCAAGAGTTGAAGGGTAGGTTGACATCAACACCTATCCTAGAATTCTAGAAGGTTTAGAGGATTATCTTGTTTATTATGACGCCTCCAGAGTCCACTTGGGCTGTGTTCTGATGCAATACATCAAGGTTATTGCATATGATTTGAGATAGTTGAGAAAGCACGAGCAGAATTACCCAACTCATGATCTTGAGTTAGCAACAATTATATTTGTCCTGAAGATATAGCGTCACTATCTATATTACGTTCATGTTGATTTGCTTACTGATCATAAGAGCTTACAATATATATTCAGGCAAAAAGAATTAAACCTGAGGTAGAGGAGATTGAGTTATTGAAAGACTATGATATTGATATTTTATACCATCCCGACAAAGCAAATGTTGTAGCTGATGCCTTTAGTTGTAAGTCTATGGATAACCTAATACATGTGGAGGTTGGTAAATTGGAGATGACCAAAGACTTGTGCCGGTTAGCCAGTCTGGGTATACAATTGCTGGACTCAGATGACGGATGTGGTATAATTCAGAATGCCGCAGAATCATCTTTAATAGAAAAGTAAAAGAAAGGCAGTTTGACGATCTAGAACTGGTCAAAATGGGAGAAATGATCCCTTTTTAGAAGAAATAGTTGTTCGAGCTGTCAGATGACGGGGTTCTTAGATACTGAGACCAGTTATATGTGACAGATGTTAGAGAACTTCGAGGATGAATTATGGTAGAGATTCACCAGTCTATGTATTCTATCCATCCTGGTTCTACTAAGATGTACCATGATCTTCAGTAGATTTAGTGGTGGAACGATATGAAGAAAAATATTGCAGAGTTTGTAGCCCAATGTACAACTTTCCAAGCAGGTCAAAGTTGAGCATTAAAAACTTAGAGGTTTGCTTCAGAATATAGAGATTCCCATGTAGAAATGGGAGGTAATCAATATGGATTTCATTATAGGGTTTCCTCGTTCTTATTGAAAGTTCGACTCCATCTAGGTTATTATTGATAGGCTTACAAATTCAACCCATTTTCAACTTGTCAGAACTACTTATTCAATTTCATGGGGTTCCAGTTTCCATTATTTCTAATCGAGGGGCCAATTTACAACTAAATTCTGGAGGTCCTTCCAAAAAGGTTTAGGTACTCAGGTTAATCTCAGCATAAATTACCATTCATAGACAGACGGACAAGATGAGTGCACTATTCATACACTCAAGGATATGTTATGAGCTTTTGTCTTGGACTTCAAGGAGAGTTGGAAATATCATTTGCCGCTTATTGAATTTTCTTATAATAACAGTTATTATTCCAATATCAAGATGGCTCCATATGAAGCCCTATATGGGCAAAAATATAGGTCTCCTATCAAATAGTTTGATGTGGGTGAAGCTAAGTTATTAGGACCTAACTTAGTACAACAAGTGGTAGGAAGGGTATAGTTGATTCAGGAGCGATTGTTGACTTCCTAGAGTCAGCAAAGTCCTGTCGAGACCTAGAGTTTATTATCGGTGATTGGGTGGTCTTGAAAGTATCACCTATGAAAGGTGTGATGACGTTTTACAAGAAGGGCAAGCTCAGCCCAGGTACGTTGGACCGTGTACAATTTTCTAGAAGATCACCCATGGCTTATAGACTTGAATTACCCCCGAGTTGGAAGTAGTCCATCTAGTGTTTCATGTGTCGATGCTTCGGAAATGAATAGATGATCCCTCCCATATTACCCCTATAGAGGATGTTCAATTTACTGAGGACTTATCGTATGAAGAAATTCCAGTTGCTATATTAGATCTTCAGGTTCGCAAGATACGAACCAAAGAAGTAGCCTCTATTGAGGTAATATGGAGGAACTATAATTTGGAAGAAATATCGTGGGAGGCTGAGGAGGACATAAAATCCAGATACCCTCATTTGTTTCATACTACAGGTTTATATTGACACTCGTGCGATATGATTTCCCTATTTATATCTTATATATCAAGCTTATCTTATATGTCTTGTATATCAATGATGTCGATACAAATATGACGGATGCATCCCAAATTTTGACATTTGATAGTTGAGGTGAGTTATGGCTAGCATTTTTTATTTCTAGATAGATAGACGATCATGTGGGGCCATTATTGATATATTATACTATTTTATGGCCCTATATAGAATTTGATATGTACTATGGCTGCTTGAGAAGATTTGGATAGTCCTATTTACAAGGGAAACTCTGCCGAAGCTTTTAAGAATCCTTAGAGTCAGAATTTTACCTCTACATTCGAGGACGAATGTTCTTAATGGGGGAATGATGTTACACCTTGTGTTTTTGTTTGTCGTTGTTACTGCAATGTTATCCGACATAGGTTCAGATATAGTAGGATCCCTCCAAGAGACTAACAAAGGTTTACAAATGTGTTGAGTAGGTTTCGGGAAGATTTAAGACTTATCGGATCAACGAAAGTAAGTTTAGATGAAAGTTTGACAAAACATCATTTCCCGGGGCACTTTGTGAATCACATACTATGTTCCCAGACCTCGCTACGGTCCATGTTGGTGCCAACTTTTCTAACTTGTTATAAATAGACCGAACTCGACTTAAGATCATTTTATTCCATTTATCAACCCTAAACAACTCCTAAGTCATATCCAAAAGCTCTCATATGATCCTAAACCAAATCAAAGGCAAACTATGCAAATCCAACATAAGGAATCCTGTGATCATCGTTATATCATTTTTCTCCTAGTGTTAATTATGAAGAATTCTTATAGGTGAAGTAACCCTTGATTTGAAGTAATTCTTGTGTTTGGAGGTAAGTTTCATCCATTCCTTCTTATTCTTAAGGTTATAAAAGTGTTAGAAGAGTGGAATTGTTGGGAATCATGTAGAACAAGCTCTTGGCAATTTTGAAACTATGATATGTTGTTGTTGGGATGTTTTGTGTGAAGTATGGATTGGTGTGAGTAGTTAATCCTTCTTGTATGTGTTATGAAGACTAAGGGTAAGAATTTGAGAAGTTTTTAGTGTTGATACATGTATAGGATTGAGTATAACAAAAACATAAACTTTATGCATGCAAGGTATTCGACAAAATGTCTAAGTGAGTCTTGTTATAAGTTATGGATCTGTGGTTGATACCAATCATTCGTATAATGTTGATAATCATTCACAGAGTATGCGAGAGCTTGTGAAATCCTTATAGCTAAGGCAACAAGGCATGTAGGGCTTACCTCTTCTTCTTGGCGTGTTCTTATCATGGAAAAAAATGAAATGAAATATCTTTCAACCACTTCTATTCATAATATCTTGAGTTACCATATCTTATATTCCATTGAAGTAATTCATGACCTTCGTTTGTCCCTTAATGGGAGTACTTTCCGCACTTTATAGTTGGGTTGTAGTTCTTGTATTGGGCGAACCCAAGCGTTAAATATCGTCGTTTAGTGGAGTGCAGGGAGTAGTCGTCTTGTTGCTGGTAGGTGCGACTATGATTACTCCTATATTGATGTAACATGTTTCCTTGTTGGCTTTCTGAAAGCTAGAAATGGTATGTTTTATCTCTTCTTATTTATTCATGTATAAAGGTAAAATGTTTTGTTATCCGCATAAGTATTGTCAGAGGTGTAACTACCTTACGTCACTCCGACAGACTTAAAGAGTATTCTATGTTCATCGAATGATTCTCATGTATATGTATTATATATCTATGTTGCCCACAGAGGCCTATGATATTATATACACAACCTATACAGGTATGATATTGATGATATTTCCCACAGAGGCCTACAAAGTTATATATGTGATGTGCTATATAGAGTATATTGCCCACAGAGCCCTACGACGCTATATACACGATTATATCTCATTTATGTACAGTATGGTCCGCAATGAAACTTTTGAGGTACATGTTTATTTTTATTCACTTAGCACATTGATGTCCTTATTTATGTTTATTCATGCCTTACATATTCATAATATTATTTTCTATTGACGTCGCCTTTTCTGTGGAGCTGTGTTTCATGCATGCAGGTGTAGGTATACAGACAAACGCACCTTCTTAGTAGGCTATCTGATTCAGCTGTTGGTCATCGGACTCCACTTTCCCAGAGCTACTGTACAGAGTCAGTAGGCACTATTGCTTATGTTTATAGTTATTTTAGGTATGGCGGGGCCTTGTCCCAGCCTGATGACATATTGTAGTATTTTTAAAGGCTTTCAGACTAGTGTTTGATACACAATTGGTTTGTATCGCCTTGTCGGCTTTCTTGTCAGTTGGTTGGTATACTGGTTATGGCCTTGTCTTCCTGGTCATTTATGAAGGATCACGATTTTTGGCTTACCCAGAGGAATAATGAGCCTTTGTAAGAAAATGTATGATAAAGAGTTTGACAAATAAAGATCACGTGTTAGACGACCAAGAGGTAGCCAATTTATAGATAATGAGTGGGACTAGGATATACTAAATAAGCTTAAACCGGAAGAGTAAAGAGTAGGAGTAATACTCATGGGTTAGTGATTTCTTTAGACCAGAGGTGTTAGAAAGTGATCACAAGAAGGATATGTATACTACTATGTAAGGTTCCAACTTAAAGTATGATACAAGGCGAGGTGTTACCATACTTATGATTAGCGGCCATGTGAGGCCAAGTGGTGTTTTTTATAGACATTAAGCCAGTGTGTTATGTATAGTGTGTTTCTGGATACGTGCAGGTTGGTTTTAGTCTAGCTTATAGAAAAGACTCTGGCAAAATTTTCATAAAGCATTTAAGAGTTAACATTCGAGGACAAATGTTTCTAAGGGGGAAGGATGTTACACCCTATACCTTTGTATGATGGATTCATCTTAAGTTAGATGAAATAAATTTAAGGGAAGGATCATCTTTAACGTTATGAAGGAAGTAAGGGAGCTAAAACCTTTGAAAGGTCGCAAGAGTTCTAGAGTCGCAAAGCGATTCAAATTTGAATTTGCTACGCTGATGGAATCATGAGTAAAGAAATGTGAGCAGGACAAGTTATGACATTCATATTAGGCTAAGTAAGTCCTTAAACAAGCATTAATAGTATACCAAAAGGCTTCAAGGTCAATCAAATCGAAGGAATCGAGTTTCGACAAAGTTATCAAGTTAAGGAAGCATTCTGCGTCGCATATGCATTATGCGTCTCATCCTTGGACATATATGGACCTAGGAAATTCTTGGAGAATTATACCTTGATCCACATAAGGATCTGCGGTCCAATATGGTGTTTGCGTCGCATATCCAGGAACATCTCCCAGTCGGTAGAAACTGATCCATCTATATAAATCGGTGGAAGCCCCTAAACATTTCCATTTCGACCCCAATTGATCCTAGACAACCCTAAGAATATCTTTACGTGTTCTTGAGTGATTCAAGGCTGAGATTAAATATGAAACACCCAAATCCAACACCGAGAGTCCCGTGTTACTACTAGATCTTAGTTCCTCTCTCTTATGCTCGAATTCGATTATCCTTGAGTTTGGAGGTAAGAAATCTCATCTCCTTTATGTTCTTGAGCTTTTGAGAGTCCTATCTAAGTTGTAAAGAGTAGAATTCTTGAGTATTGATAGAGAACTTATGTTGGACGCTATAGAAGTTTGTTGTGCTAAATTGAAGGTGTTGTTGTTGCTATTTGTGGATGGAAATCACTAGAAATAGCTTGAGTATGATATTGATGTGGTTGTTATCATAGTCTTTCATGTATTGGATTTGTTGGTGGAAATCAAATTTGAAGGAGGGAGAAAGGAAACTAAGTTTACATCTAAATCGAACTTGTCGATTATCGTATTTGCTACTAGCTATGGTAGTAATTATTGCACACTTGTTTGGGTATAGATTGAAGTGCATTGTGGGCTGATTACTTTGCCTTGTTTAGACAAGATAAGCTAAGGTATGTAAGGTTATCCCTTCTTTCTAGTTTTGGCACGATTTCTTATTATAGTACACCCGATCATCCACACAAAGACGTTTTGTTTGTAATGGTTTTGTTTGGGTTACCATTATCCTATTGTAGTGACTTCCCTTTGTTAAAAATGAGCCGATAGCTAGCTAAACAGTCAAGAAGATAGAAAACATCATAATAGAACGTATTGAGTTTTATTTTGCCTATGGGGATATAGTATCTTGTGCATTCATTTGCCTTCGAGACTATTTTACATTTGCCTTCGGGGTTATGTTACACTTGCCTTCAGGGCTATATATAATATGCACTTGCCTTTGGGGCTATACAGATCACCTTCGGGGCTATGCATTTGCCTACGTGGCTATTTACTTCCTTTCAGTTGCCTTGCGAGACCAAATAGTTTGTTGTGGTTTGTGTTGTTATTTAGGAATCTGAGATAGCTAAGTATGGCTCCAGACTTCAATCGACTCTTCAACTTATATTAGTATGCTTTATATTTCAGTTCAGTTACAGTTATTTCAGTTACCTTACATACTCGGTATATTATTTTGTACTAACGTCGCTTGGCTGGGGCATTGCATTTCCTGCCTGCAGGTCTTGACAGACAGTAGGAAGGGCCTCCACAGTATATTCGATGAGTACCATCTTGTGTTGTAAGCTTCAATTCATTCAGAGGTACCATGTTTAGGTTTTTGTTTATATATAGAATATGGGTAGGCCAAAGTCCTATCTCGGCTATGATATAAATATCATTCCTTAGAAGATTGTAGACATTTTTGATGTTTGTAGTAGTGTCAACATGACGACCATTTCAGCCTTTGTATATTTTCTATTTTGGGTTTTAACTCTTGTAGAGACATATGAGCCCAAAAGTTTAATCCCCCCATTTGGATGTTGTATTCAGAGATGCCAATGACACGCAGGATAGCAGGTAGCAAAAGGGTTAATGAGATGGCATGTGAGGGTACTAGAAGAGTGCCGCCGGCCAAGGTAGACCAGTCTGAGGCCAAAGGTGAATCACCCTCACACCCACCTCTAACTCCTCCACCTCTGACTCCTCCACCTGAGGGTATTTTTAGAGAAGAAACACCACTAGTTTCTCCTTATGTTCCATCAGATTAGGATTTGTGGAGCACAATGCATCTATTAGCTCAGATAGTAGCTGCTCAGCGTCAGCCTAGAGCACTAGTGAGTGCAGGGTCTTATGAGAGGTCTGATAGTTCACATGTTTGAGACTTTCTGGATTTGAGTCACCCAGAGTTTATGGGGACAAACCGACATGAGGACCCTTAAGACTACATTAATCAGATTCACAAGGTATTTTAGGTTATGCATGCCTCAGAGACTGAGGCAGTTGAGTTAGAGGCTTTCAGGTTAAGAGATATAGTCGTTCCAGAGTATGAAGGATGTGAGCGTTCTCGAGGCCAGGAGGCACCTCCAGCGACTTGGGATGAGTTTTCAGATGCTTTCATATATAACTACCTTCCATTGAAGATATGAGGAGCCTGAGTTAACCAGTTCTCGACTCTTCAGTAGGAGGATATAAGCGTTCGAGAGTATAGTCTCCGATTTGATACCCTGGTAAGATATGCCCCACCTTTTGTTGACACGATGTGGGCTCGAATTTATCAGTTTATAACAGGTCTTGTACCGGAGTATGTTGAGGCTTGTACTATAGTTGCCATGTATGAAAACATGGATATCTCTAACATACATGCCTTTACTCAAAGTTTGGAAGAGCGTCGCCAACAACAATCAGTTACTAAGGATTGAGAGAGAGCAACATAAGAGAGCGAGGCTCGCTGGGCATCAGGAGGTGTTCTAGGGAGGTTTCAGCCACAACAGTTTAGATGCCCACCCAAGCCCCAGTTATCTCAGTCCCAGGGTTATTATTATGGTCTGTAGCCTCGCGTTCCACCATGTCATCAATGGATACCGATGTCCCAAGGATAGGTATGACCTTACAGAAGGGTAATGAATGTGTAGAGCTTGTTATGGAAGTACCAGAGTTTTTGGAAGTTAAACAGATTGAAAAAAATACGTTTCAAAGAAAATAAGGAAACTAGAAATTTGATGGCACGTTTGACGGACTACCAAAAGTTTGATGGACCGTCAAAATGCCCACACAGAACAGTCAAAGTTTAACAGTCTATCAAATGGACCGTCCTTTTACGGCGGTGCATATTTTGTTACGAGTTTAAATTGGGTAAATCGACGTAGAACCCTTATTTTCGGCCCAAATCAGTTCCAAAACATCTCCCAAGACCTCCAAATCATACACTCTCATTCTAAGAAGAAATTGAAACCACAATCCCTAAGAGTTACATGAGAAACCCCGTGATTATCATAGGAACGGTCTCTTCCTTGAGACATTGATTTCGGAGAATCTTGGAAGCGAGGTAGCCTACTATTTTTGGGAAAATAATGATGTATTAAAGGTAAGTTCTACCCACCTCTACTCAGGATTATGATTAATTGATGATATGGAACAAGTTACGAAAGGATTTCCATAATCAAAACTTCGTATGTATGAGTTTTTGGGATATTTTACTCTATGTATAAGTTGAATTGGATTATTGAATCGATTTTGTACGTTATGGATTAAGGAGAATATGGGTTGAAGGATTGTGAGATCGAATCACTAAAATTTTTTGTATAAAAGAAGCCTAAAGAATCATATAAGATTAAAGTTGTTGAAGAACACCTAAATAAGTTTTCTATAGAAATTGTATTTTTGATTGAACCATGGGATGAAATTACATAAGTATCCCTTGTAAAAGAATCTAATAACCCGAGGTGTTCAAAGTTGTTGGTATGATACCTACATGAATATTTTCTATGTAATTTGAAGTAAATATTGATATCAACTTTCTATATGATATAGATGATCATCGGTAAGGAACACGAAGGCTTATAAAGAGACTTATAGCTTCGTGATCAAGGTATGTAAGACTATCCCTTTCTTTCAAAAGTATAAAATTCAAAGAGTTATCATTTTTGAAAAGAAACGCCAAAAGCTTTGTCCGATTGTATATTGAAATCTCTTGTCAGGAAGTATTCATTGATTATTCTTATTCTCATGATCATCATTGTTGGTTACCGGTTTATCTTATCATAAGTCTTCAAAAAGAAGCATTCTAAAGAGCTAAGTGTCTAGTCGATCCAGAGTCGTGTCAAGGAAAAGTCAAAGAGTTTATGAATTTCAAAAGAGGCAAAGGAGCCAGTATCATCACAGTCTATTATCCACACCCCCGATTCCCATTGGTATTGATATATTTTTCATTGACATTTGATATCATGCATACAATCACAATCATATATTGGATTGGGTTGTACGTTCTACAATATATACATTTATTGGATCGGGTTGCACGTTCCGCAACATATACATATATTGGATCGGGATGCACATTCTGCAATATATACATATATTGGATCGGGTTGCACGTTCCACAAAATATACATATAATGGATCGGTTTGCACATTCCGCAACTCATACATAAGTCAGCGTGCACATTGCATTGCATATCCATACATACACCTTAGTGTATACCTAAGAGTAACGTCATGTTATATACCTCGCACAATAAGATGAGGACAGTTTTTACAGTAAAGGTCTATCCAGACTGGTTGTATTTGAGTTTCATTATTTGCCTCATATGGCATCCAGGTTGCTTATGCTTTCATTTACAGCTTATCGCTTCATACATCATTTCTTCCTTTCCTTACCATTTATATATTCATATTGTTATTCATGCTTTATATACTAAATATATTATTTTGTACTGAAATCCTTTTTTTCGGGGGCGCTGTGTGTTTATGCCACTAGTTCTGATAGAGATTTTGCTAGGCCACCACAATAGGAGCCATCGAGTTCAACCGTCTGTAAGTAAGCTTCGCCTTGTCTTGAAGCTTCTGGTCAGACATAGAGTACATTTTGCAAGGTTATGTATAATATAGGTAGGTTGGGGACCTGTCACGAACATATGTCAGTTTAGTTAGTCGTAGAGGCTCACAGACTTATTTTTGTATGTATAGTATTGATGTATAGCCTTGTCGGCTACATTGTTTTTGTTGAATCATGTTGTGACCTTATCGGTCCTGTTGTGTATATATACTGGGTTAATCCCTCTTGTTCAGTGTTGTTGTGATATAATACAGTACGACCTTGTCAGCTTGAAATTCTACTCATACAGAAGATGGTCATCAAAGTGGTATGCTCGGGCTAGTAGGGCACCAGGTGCTGGCCACACCCCCTAGTTTGGGGTGTGAAAAACTTGGTATCAAAGTAGGTCAGTCCTAGGGAGTCTGTGAGATGTGTCTAGTAGAATATTGCTTATGAATGTGTTCCGCGCCACACTTATAAATAGGAGGCTACGGGGCATTTAGGATGTTACCTTTCTTGAAAATCTAAATCGTGCGTTAAAAATAAAGTTGTTATATTTTCATCTTGATTATCTTTTTCAGTAATGCCAAGATTCAAGGAAAATACGGATAGCAAGAATTGGGTCAGAAATGCGGGAGAAGGCACTAACCGATTGCCACCCATTAACATGGATCCGAGGAATATTAGGACACCAGAAATAAATGTAGGTTATTCTATGGAAGAATATCCATCTATGGAAGACAGTGGGTCTATGGAAGAAGATTCGTCGAAAAATTTATCTATGGAAGAGGATCTATTTGAGGCCCCAAAAGAATTACCTTTCCGAGTGCAACGCATTCCAGAAGTATTGCCAGATCATAGGAAAGCTTGCACAATATAGAGACCATTCGCGCAACAGTCATTTACAATTGGGTTAGGTGTGAGCGGTACCGTGTATTGAACAACGCCTCCAATTATCTTTCCAGAGTAGGGTCATATTCAAATGCCCACACATGTTAGACACTCCGAGAGATTGAGAAGTCTATTATCATAGAAGCCAGTTAACCAAGGTTCGCCCCTAACGAGTAGAAGTGAGGAAGACATAACCAATAGGCAGACCATCAGGTTTGGGATGGAAGCAGATATCGAAGGGTTTATGTTGTGAGATGTGTCAGATCGAAGTTCTCGGGTAGAAATCAGGAAGGCACCAAAAGTTATTGGAAGTGGTAGATCACACTGTCAATAATGTGGATAGAGACATGATAGAGTGTGTTTATCCGCTGGATGCGGAGCTTTGGGACATAGAGCCAAGGAATGTCCCGAGAGGTTTTAGTTGTTGTGTCATCAGTGTGGGTAGGTGTATTATGGACAATGCCTAGGTGATATAGAGGAATGTTATTGGTGCGGGAGCAGAAGCCATAGAGTGTATAGATGTCAGAGATTAAGCCAACCAAAATAACAGGTCCCAGTGTTACTCAGAAGTTACGTAACTAATCATGTATATAGACAATTTTATTAAAGAATAGTTGTGTTATGCCTATGATCGGTTAGTTATCATTGAGGTAAAAAGCGCATCATACATATATATATAGACCATGAAGGGATAATAAGAGTAAAAGGTAGTGAGCGAAGTTACAGTTCTGTTTAAAGGTTCTAAGTAATGTGATCTAGGAATCAACTGTATCTTGGTTACATACACACCCAGTACCTTTAGTTTATGTAGTGTGAGTAATACTGGAACACATAAGATATATGGACAGGGGAGGTTACCTACAAAGGGAAAGTTCAGAATTCAAAGAATTAAAGAAATTCCAGGAGAATGATAAGGAAAATGGATTCCTGGGAATAAGTTACCTAAAGTTTTGTTTAGAAAATAAGTAAGGAAAGAGGACGCGAAATGTTGTATATAAGCCAGTGACCCCAAATTCCTCCACAAGAGATAAACTACTTAATTCACCATGAGACAAAGGAAGCATCATCAGTTAAAGGAAAAAGATATACTTTACTCACCCAAATAGTCCGTGCATGGACGACAACAAAGGATAACAAGATTTTCGATAAGTAAATAGTGATAGATGATGTATGAGTGTCTGGTGGACACAAGCAAAAGTGTTACGACAATGTAATAAAGTTAAAGGAAGTTTTCACACCAATAGGTTAGTGGAAAAAGAAATGGTAAAGAACGTCCACAATGGGATTGGAGTGAGATTCCAAGCAATAAGATTTCCACTATAAGATAAGGATATTAGTAAAGAGATGGTACTCAAGATTTCCGAGCCAAAGATGAAATCTATAACATCCACAAATGAAAGCACTGGGAGCGCACTAAGACATGGAATCTTTAAAAGAATTTAAATTAGTAATATACCAATAGGTTGGCTGGATGACAAATGGAGGAGTATTCTAATACCAGTAAGAAAAGGAAGCTCAAACCAGCGATAAGATTGAATCCCGCCATGAGTTGAAGTTGAAGATGTTAAACACTAGTTCCGCCATGGATATCGATAAGACATTTACATATATATATGAGGGAAGGTACAAATGAATGACATCCAATACGACCATATGATAGGATAATAAATGGTCTAAGAAAAGCAATAAAGAAAAGAGCTAAAGGATAAGAGCAAGGAAACAAGAGGTGAATAGGCAAGTAACGGTAAATGGTAACAACTAAGTGATATAGAGACCCTACAAGAAGGATAAGGCAACAATTATAAGGTTAAGGAAAATAGTCACAAAAGAGGCTGAAATTGGGATATAAATAAAATAGCGTTTACTCAAGAAGGGTAAAAACGAAGGGATCAAATAGATCAACACCTTGCAAAAGTAAAACCTTTAATGAAAAAGGATATTGGATGACTCCTAGCATGGGTAATATAGAAAAATAACATGAGTATGCCAAAGGTTTACCTTGAGACAAGTGTACAAGAGTTACTTAAAAAATGAACAATCGAATATGCCGTATAAGGAATCTTGGAGTTACAAGGGGAAAGTATGCGCTCTTAGTAGGAAAGAAATGCTATTTTTTGAAAAATGATAAGTTGGGAGCTAGTAAATATAGTAGACACTTAAGGAATAAGGTCAACAAAAGGATAAGCAATGTCGAAGAGGAGAGAACATCTTAGTTTCAATATTTAATGAAAAAGGGAAATTAAGAAAATTAGAAGGGTAACAATACCAATCAAGAGAAAATGTTTGAGAAAATATAGAATACGACTAAGGAATGATGAACCTATTTTGAAATACATAGCATTGCAAAGAAAGTATGCAGATTTGAGGCGTTATAAGAAGAAATAAGTTTTGAGGTAATAAACATGTAGGTAATGGACCATAGAGTCGCATACTAAGGACTATTAAGGGAATTACAAGAAGAAACTGCTCCAATGAAATAACAAGTAGCCAGCCATAATATAAGTCGGATGATACGTCTCGAAGTGGTACATAAATGAGTTCTCTCTTACATTGAATGGTTTTGTAATTCAAGGTAAGGGTAATAACAAGAACCCTATAAAGATCCAAGGATTAAGAGTATCGAGTAATAGTGTTCAGGAAGAGTAGTCCTTGAAATTAAGATATTACATATGGATTATTGAGTGATCTGTCAATCATTATGGGCCATTACATGATCATTGGGAACTATTTTAGTTCAGAGATATTTACGCCTAAGTGGCTCGTCAGCCTGCATAACAACTATTAAGTCTGACTATACGATCAAAACTTGATCGAATGTTTATTTCGAAGACAACCTCAAATCATTGTGTGATCACACATTAAGATAAACAACTAAGGGGAGGACCAATTTAAAAGAAGTTATGAGTATTTAGAATTTCCATTGTCCCGTTGTAAGATGACCAATGAAGATTTTAGGTTAGACTACCGGACCCAGGTCAAGAGTGAACATATAGAATTTGGAAGAAATTTAGAATCAGGATTGATGACTATTAAGCGATATGCTACCAGACCAACAAATAAAGAACTATACACGTCAAGAGAATAGAACTCTTATCAAGGCCACAAAAAGGTAAAGAACCCAAAGTAACGATATCAAATATAAGGAAATAGGTTATAAGGAAATACTTAGATCAACAAGGAAATAGAGTAAGAAATTGGTGTTCGAAGTAGAACTCAACATGACAACGAAGGAAGATTTCACCTAAGCGTATTCAAGAATATAGTATCAGACTCAGTTGAGAAAGGTAGTAACCAGCAAGTTGAGCATAGTCCCAATCAGAGGCGCTTATCTAGAAAATACTCCAAATAAAAGTGGAAAAGAGATATATCGATGAAAGAAATTTTTAGGCAAGTACGCTGGTCAAAACTTATATACCGTATAAGGACACTATCGAGAAAGAAGGAATAAGGACAGAGGAAACGTGGACTCGAATAACGCTACTATTTTCACACCCTTGACTTTGGCGGAAATCGTGCCACAATCTTTCATCATCATCTTACGTTCCATGCCTATGAACTCTATTACCTAAACTCCATCATAAGACAAAAATTATAACACAAGAAGTAAAGGCATAGTCAGATGTTGGAATTCGATGGCTCAGACATGTGGCATCCACCAGGTAATTATGTAAAACAAATGTGTGACCATGTGAAGATTGATGATGTACAAACAATGTAATGTTTGTATAATCGGGTTGGATGACAAGTTGAGATAATTCTTGTTTCGAAAGAACCTAGTCAGAATGGTCAAGGCACCTAAGAATCACTATACTCGAATGATTCAAATTCTAGTTCCATGTTAGTATTCATGCGACAAAATCCCTCTATTTCTATTCAGTTTATCGAAGTTGGACCATGTACTTTATTTAGACCAAATTTTGAAAGCAATGTATCAGGTACAACTCAGATGTTAGCTAAAGGGTATTAAGGTAAGTTATGGCTGAACTTTCTCTAATTTTGATAAGTATAAGCGGTCGTACGAGGCCGATTGATGTTATCTTTATAATATGTTGCCCTGTTTGGCATTTGATATAAGTTTTGGTTGCTTGACAAGTTTTGGATAGTATTGTTTACAAAGGAAACTCTACCGAAATTTCTGGAAAAATTCAGAGTTAGAATATTTCCAACATTCGCGGATAAATATTCCTTAGAAGGGAAGGATTTTACACCACGTAGCCTCGTGTTCTGCCATGTTGTTAATGGATACCGAAGCTCGGGGAGAGGTACGATCTTACAAAAGTGTAATAAAGGTTTACAACTTATTTTGGAGTACCAGAGTGTTTGGCAGCTCAACAGATTAAAGAAAATACGTTTTTCAATGAAAATAGGGAAACTGGGTAATTTGAGGGTACGTCTGAAGGACCGTCAAATTTTTTTCAGACCATTAAAATACCCACACTGAACTATCAATTTTCCTAGCAGTTTGACAGACCGTCAAACTTTTGACGGTCCGTCAAATGGACCATCCTTTTACGGCGATGTAGATTTTGTAACAGGTTTAAATTTGGGTCAATCGACTAAGAAACCTTATTTTTACCTCAAATCAGTTCCAAAACTTCTCTCAAGCCCTCCCATCATATCCTATAATTCTAAGATGAAATCGAAGCCACAATCCGCAAGAGTTATATGAGAAACCCCATGATTATATGGCAGGTACAATGAGTTTGTGTTTCTATGATATTTATGCTTTGACAAACCTTTTACTACCTCATTTATATTATTTTGTTAGTTGTATGAGAGTTTGATATAGTACCTGAGTTCCCAACTAAGTCGTTCATGGTATTTAAACCAATTTTTGTGTTAGATATTGTTAGGAGGGTCTAGATAGATCATACGGTAATGATATGTAACCATCATATCTTAGTTGACTTTATAGAGTTAGACATAGTCTTTTTAGACGTTAAGGATAGGCTAGCATCTTGTTATACTAATGTAGAGTACTAGTGAAGATGGCATTGACAATGAAATTAACATGTTAGACTTAAGTTGAATTGTAGAAAGATAATATTAAACGATAGGAAGGCTAGATAAGAGAACGAACCCGAGAGATAATTAGAAATATTTAAAGTTTCCAAGAGGAATATAAGTTAGAAAAGAACCAAGTGTTCAAGGATAGGGAAAATTTAGGAAGGATGATGGTTGTAGGCATACCTAGAGGAATAATGACCCTTCGTAAGAGAATGTATGATAGAGTTTGAAAAATAAGGATCACGTGTTAGCTGGCCAAGAGGTAGCCAACTTATAGATAATGAATGGGACTAGGATATCCTAAATAGGCTTGAACCAGAAGAGTAAAGAGTAGGAGTAATACTCATGGGTTAGTGACGCTCGTAGACCAAAGCTGTTAGAAAGTGACCAGAAGAAGGATAGGTATACTACGATGTAAGGTCCCAACTTTAGATATGACAAGGCGATATGTTACCATGATTATGATTAGTGGCTATTTAAGGCCAAATGTTGTTTTTTATACACATTGGTCCAGTGTGTTATGTATAGTGTATTTTTGGCTGCGTGCAGGTTGGTATTAGTCCAGCTTACAGAAGAAACTCTGGCAAAATTTTCACAAAGCCTTTAAGAGTTAACATTCGGGGATGAATGTTTCTAAGGAAGGAAGGATGTTACACCCCATACCTTTGTATGTTGGATCCGTCATAAGTTAGAAGACATAAGTTTAAGTGAAGCATCATCTTTAAGTTTATGAAGTAGGTATGGGAGCTAAAACTTTTAAAAGGTCGCAATAGTTCTAGAGTCGCAAAGCGATTCATGTTTGTATTCTCTACACTGATGGCATCATGAGTAAACCAATATGAGCCTGACAAGTTATGACATTCATATGAGGCTAAGTATGGCCTTAAACAAACCTTGAGAGTATACCAAAATGCTTCAAGGTTAATCGAATCAAAGGAATCAAGTTTCGATGAAGTTGTTATGGACTTAGGAAATGCTGGGAGAATTCAATCTTAATCTGCCTAAAGATCTGCGGCCGCATATAGGGTTTGCATCACATATCCAGGCGCATCTCCCAATCGGTGGAAACTGATCCATCTATATAAAGTGGTGGAAGCCGCTAAACATTTCATTTTTTACCTTAATTTATCCTAGACAGCCCTAAGAAGCTTTCTATGTGTCCTTGAGTTATTCAAGGGTGAGATTAAAGAAAAAACACCCAAATCCAACACTCAGAGTCCTGTGTTACTACTAGATCGTAGTTCCTCTCTCTTATGCTTGAATTGGAGGATCCTTCATGATGAAGTAAGTTCGGGTTATGATTTGTTCTTGAGTTTGGAGGTACGAAATCTCCTCTCTTTTATGTTCTAGAGCTTTTGATAGTTATAGATAAGTTGTAAAGAGTAGAATTTTTAAGTATTAATAGAGAACTCATGTTGGAAGCTATAGAAGTTGTTGTTGATCTTTGTGGCTGGAAATCACTAGAAATAGCTTGAGTATGATTTTTATGTGGTTGTTATCATAGTCTTTCATGTATTGTATTTGTTGGTGGAATCAAAGATGGAGGGAGGAAGGAAGCTATGTTTACTTCTAAATCTAACTTGTCAATTATCGTACTTGTTACTAGCTATGGTAGTAATTGTTGCACACTTGTTTGGGTATAAATTGAAGTGCGCTGCGGGCTGGTTATGTCACCTTTTTGAGACAAGATATGCTAAGGTATGTGAGGTTATCCCTTCTTTCTAGTTTTTTCATGATTTCTTGTTATAGTACTCCTGATCATCCGCACAAAGACGTGTTGTTAGTAACAATTGTGTTTGCTTTACCACGACCCTATTTGTTAGAAATGAGTTGATAGCTAGCTAAACAGTCAAGACTATAGAAAACATAATAATAGAACATTTAGCATTTTATTTTGCCTACGGGGCTATAGTATCTTATGCATACATTTTCCTTCGGAGCTATTTTATATTTGCCTTCGGGGCTATGTTACTCTTGCCTCAGGGCTATATATAAAGTTCACTTGACTTTAGGGCTATGCATTTGCCTATGGGGCTATTTACTTCCTTTCAGTTGCCTTATGCGAGGCTAGATAGTTTGTTATGGTTTGTGTAGTCGTTTAGGAGTCTGAGACATGTACGTATTCCTCAAGACTTCAGTCGATTCTTTAACTAATATTCAACATGCTTTATATTTCAGTTCAATTTTAGTTATTTCAGTTACCTTACATACTCGATACATTATTTCTGTCACACCCCAATCTTGGGGGTTTGGCTGGCACCTAGTGCCCTAACGGCCCGAGCATACCACATTTCATCTGTACTCTAGATATACATGTATTTGGGCCAACCAGGCCCCTATATGGCTCTCATAAGACAATCAAGACATAATAACCCATAGAAGCAAAAGAAGCCCAAACATATATACATATGGGAGCCAACAAGGCTACAACATACATCAACTGACTAATAGGAAGACCGGCAAGGCCATACATGACTTTCCTGCACATGAATACTATATACAAGCCTCTAAAGAGTACATGAACATCATTAGGTCAGGACAGGGCCCCGCTATACCCATAAGTATATAATGTCATACCGACTCAAACTAGCACCTCTAGAATAAGTGGAGAGTTCTGACTCCACTACTGAGCTGAGATCTTATTGAAAGTGGGCGTCGCTCCGTCTATCTGAACCTGTGGGCTTGAAATTCAGCTCCTAGTAAGGGACCTCAGTAAGAACTATGTACTAAATATGTAAGGCAAGAAATGTAAATAGATACAGAAATGTAAATAAGGATAGGGAAGAGACAACCTGTAATTCTGAATGCCACTGTGGGTGAATGATATGCATGCTTTCTTTCAAAAACATAACCATATATATATATATATATATATATATATATATATATATATATATATATATATATATATATACACACACATAGGCCTCATTATGGGGAAATATTATCATCATCAAGCCACTCCCTGGGGATAATATAATCATAACATACCCAACTCCAGTGGTGTGCACATAAAAGTGTCGTACCCGATCGACTATAGCGCGACTCAGTGTGGTAAAATAGATATGTGTATATATATATATATATATATATATATATATATATATATTTATAATGGATGAATGACCTTAGAATACCAATAATAATAGGACAGGGCGATCGAAGGTTGTTAACACCCGCCTATCATTATGGAACTCCTCCTTGGTATGTTTAAGTTAATACACGTTTTGGTTGAGTTGTAGAAGTGAAGAACTACAAAATATATTCTAGAAGATTGTTTAAATGTGTTGTATGTTGTTGGGCTGATTTGAAATATATGTATGGCTTCTTATGGCTGGAAATTGTAGGGAATAACTTTAGAATGATGTTGTTATTGTTGTTATTATATTCTACCATGTATTGAACATGTTTGGGTGAAGTTGAGTTGAAGAAGAAAAGGGAAAAGATTGGGTTTAACTCTAAATCGAACTTGTCGACTATCATACTTGTACTAGTTGCGAAGTGTTATTGTTTTATGCTATTCTGGTGTAGATAGAAGTGTGGTACGAGTTGGTTTTGTTATGTTATTATAGATGTTTGGCAAAGGTATGTAAGACGTATCCGTTCTTTTGGCATGACTTTTAATACAAATGTTTTCCTAAGGAGACATTTTCATTGTTGAGTTGAAATATCCATGTATCTTTGTATATTGAAGTGACTCATGACCCTGGTGATCCTATGTCGGGAGTACTTCCCGTAATCTGTATATCTCTTGTTAATTGGTTGAAAGTTAATGAACGTAGAGACAATAATGATAGTAAGAGGATAACGATCATAGGTCACTCCGACTCTTTTTATGGTGTAGTTTGAAGTCTGTCTTGCATTGCATTTATATATATTTTTTTTCTTACCAAGCCACGCTATAGTTGGCCGGACAGACACTTATACGTGCATACCACTGCAGTTGGATATAACATTACTAAGTCCTATATGGCTGGGCACCTTATAATGAGATTTCCCAACAGAGAGGTGTGATACTATACTATATGGCCCCATAGAGTGGTTCGATTTTACTTACATGCATATATTCATGATTATGTCTGTTGCATGCCCTCAACGGCCTTTCTGAGTTTTAGGTTGATTTTTATACCCTTCTCTTGTATTACATATTTTATTTACATGCTTTAACTATCTTACCTATTCAGTACATTCTTTCGTACTGACGTCCCTTGCTGGCTACCTAATTTCAGCTTGAGTTGGTGCACTCCTATTCTTCTGGGGTTACGTCTGAGTTTGGGTATGTTTGTATGTTGATATATATTTTGGGCATGGCGGGGCTCTGTCCCCACCTGATGTTATGTTGTACTACTCTTACATTCTTATAGACTAGTGGATGATGTGTACAATTATTTTGTATGGCCTTGTCGGCCTCTGATCAGTTTGTTCATACAGTTTTAGGACCTTGTCGATCTATTGTCATTAGTTGTGGCCTTGTGAGATTTGTATATATATTGGGTTAGATGTCTCTTCATACATTTTATCTTCTTCAGTATCTATTGTGGTTGTTATACAGAGGCCTTATTCGCCCTAACAATCATGTGTTATGTGATGATATACATGTGGTACGCTTGAGTCGTTCAGGAACCGAGTGTTGGCCACACTCACACACACACCGAAGTTGTAGTATGACAAACTTGGTATCATAGCAGGTCAGTCCTAGGAATGTCTACAAGTCGTGTCTAGTTATGGGTATGAAGCATGCCACACTTATAAACATGAGGCTACCAGAAATTTAGGATTGTCACCTTCCTTTCATAATCTAGATCGTCCAGTAGAACTGAGTGGTAAGAATTTGAGTTTATCTCATGCTTTATGTAGTTCCAGCAATGCCGATTACCAGGAAAAATTTGATTAGTTCATATTCGTAGCCAGTTAACGAAAGAACCCTACCAGATTAGTGATACACCAGAGATGCTAGTACTATACTTGAATTTCAAAGCATGAGTAATTGTATTACGCATATATAGATAAGGAAAAGCAAGCATAGAACGGTGCAATGCTAATTTTTGGATATTTAGAAAGTTAAGTGCAGGGGGTATAGAGTGTCGAGATGCGGAAGACTATAAAGATATTGATATTTAAATAGCATGATGTAAATATTGTTCTCTCGCTTTTAGTGATAGTAGAACCACAATGAAAAGTACCTATATTGGTTTATGATCTGTTGACATTATGAGATGTGGGTTTAGAAAGAAGCTAGCCTCCGGGTTCTAGTAAAGATTTTAAGTCATGTCGTCAATTAACTTAGGTGTTCCGAGAGGATATGACGCCTTACGAAGGGTTAATGATGGTTTAAGACCTGTTCATAGGGGTGTCGGGAATCATGAAAGTTAAATGAATCAAAGAGGATACATTTGGTCAATATTCGCAAAGTTATATTTTTGTACGCCGGGAGATACGATTTGTACAATGTTATATGGACTGTATAATATGTCTAAGAGGCCGGTTAAATGTCCAGAGAGCTTGTAAAAATTTTAGGGCAAGGTACGGTCAGATGTACAGATCGTACATTATTGTACAGACCGTATGTCCATCCGTAGATTGAGGCAGTGGTTGACTTTGTTTGGTTTTAAATATGATTTGGGGCTTATTTATTTTTGGCAAGGCCCCTATCTAAACAAAAAAAAATTCCAAATACGACTTGAATATCCCATTCATCAAGTCCATGAATGTTGTGGGGCATTGGTAATGCTAAATGACATCACTAAGAACTTATAATGCTAATAAAGAGTCCAAAAATCAGTCTTGGAAACATTCTCGGTTCGGATCTTCAGCTGATAATACCCCGACCTCAAGTTAATATTTGAAAATATAGAAGCACACAGAAGATGATCGAACATGTCATCAATACGTAGAATTGGAAACTTATTTCTGATTTTGACCTTGTTTAACTACCTATAATTAATGCACATACACATAGTATCATCCTTCTTCTTCACGAAAAAGATAGGAGCACCACATGGTGATACATTCGAACAAATAAAGCCCTTACTCAACAGATCCTGAAGCTGCTCTTTCAACTCTCTCAACTCGGCTAGAGACATACAACACAGAGGAATAGATATGGGTTGAGTACCTGATTCAAGATCAATACAAAATTCAATGTCTCTGTCTAGCGGTGTACCCGGTAAGTCTGAAGTTTAGACATCGGCGAATGCACTAACTATCAGAACTAACTTAAGAGAAGGATTCTTCACGCTAGTATTCCGAATATGAGCAAGATAGGTCAAATAACCCTGGTCCACTAACCTCCTAGCCCGGATGTAAAAAATCACTTTCCTAGGAGCAGGGATAAGAGCACTTCTCCACTCTAACCTCAAAATAACATGCATAGATAGCATGATCGTCTTGGAATAATAGTCCATAATTGCATGATATGGTGATAGCCAATCCATACCCAATATAACATCGAAATCCACCATATCTAAGATGACCAGATCTACCCAAGTGTAGTAACCCATGAAAGTAACTACACACATGCGATAAACTCTATCAACAATAACAGAATCATCAACTGGTGTAGACACATGAATAAGAACATCAAGCATATCACACCACATCACAAATTTAACAGAAAAGTAAGCAGACACATAAGAGAATGTAGACCCTGGATCAAATAACACAGTAGTAGACTGATGATTAACTGAGATGTTACTTGTGATGACTGCGTTCGATGCCTCACCCTCAACCTTACCAGGGAATTCATAGAAATTAGTGCGCCATACCTTGAATTAAGTACCCTACTGTCCACCTCTGCCTGAACGAGCTCCATCTCTTATTAACTAGGATCTACCACGACTAGACTGATAGCCACAATAGCTTGCCTGAGATCCTCCCTATCTAGTCTGACTACCGCATTTAGATGTCTATGCTGGGGTTATAGGTGCACGAAAGGCACCCAAAAACTATCTGGGGCAATCTCTACTGAAGTGCCAAACCTCTCCATAATAATAACAAGTCATGGCCATTGAGGGATACTGAATTGAGATAGAAGCATCCAAAACACCACGGTATGAATATCTATACTGAGAATCTCTTGAAGACTATCCCCCACCATCAGTAATCTGAAGAGTTGCCTGAACTGCTCAACTAGGGTGCGACTACTGATATCTATCCTAATACCCATAACCACGGGAAGTAGAACCACCGAACTTTCCATGTCGCCTCGCCCTCCTATTGGACTCATGTTTATACATCTTGCCCCTCACGTACTCCACCATCCTATAATGCTTAACTACAGTCTCAAAAGAAGCTACAACAACTACCAACTACAACATAGCCAACTAAAGTGGAACAATCAATCATCTAACAAAACATCTCACTCGCTACACCTTAGTATGTAGCAACGGTGTTGCATAACGGGATAAGGCATGGAAACAAGCTCATATTGTGCAATTGTAGAATTTCCCTGTGCAATCTTCTAAAACTCATCACACTTGCCAAAATGCAAGCTCAAAGGAACATACTTCTCACGGGAACACTCTTTAGAACCTAACTCATGTCAATGGAAGTGACCCCGTGGGTAAGTAATTAACATACGCCCTCCACCACTATTTTGCATCCCCCAAAAGCTGAAGGGCCACATAACTAACTCCATGTAACTCAACAATACCCAGAGTATGTAACCTCTCATGGCTGGTTATGATGAACTCGTACACATCCTCCTCGGGCTGTCCATAAAATACTGAAGGCTTCATGTTCGAAAAGTCTTCCCAAATATTCTGCTTATTACGGGTCATAGTTTTCCCTCTAATAGGTCGGAGACCAAACTCTGTAGCATGAACCTCATCAATATGGGGTATTGATAGCCATTGGCTGAACCCTAGGAGTACAAAACTCAATGGTATGAGTTTTACCCTCACCCACACGGGTCAGAGAACCACCCAATGTAGTAAGATGTACGCCTTTCTGAGCAAAACCATTAAGAACACTCAATAACATGACCAATGTGTCTTGTAGAACCAGAGTAGCAAATAAATACATGCTGATCTTGGGCTGGCCCCGTCTTCCTTCTCTAGCATATCATCTTGAGGCTCAATAACCAACTTAGGGGAAACAGATCTGGTACGAGCCTGACCGACTCTCTATGCCCCATCCCGAGCTGATACTACCGCTTTGGGTTTACCTCGGCCCTGAGAACGCCCTCTACCACGACCGTGCACCACTATAGATGGTGCCAGTGCATCCTTCCTCGTAGCATCAGATGAGTCCTCACATCTGTGAGAGAATAGAAAAAAAGGTCAGATACCAATTTGATTCAACTTAGCACAAAGGAATGAAGAAAGAAAAATTTCCTAAATGTCCTATAGCCTCTCAAAAATAAGTACGGACATCTCCGCACTGATTCAAAAGACTCAACTAGACACTACTCTTATATTTAAGACCGTTTAACTTAGGGCTCTGATACCAACTTTGTCACAATCCCTTTTTCAGGAATCATGGTGGCACTTATATAATCTCACCGCTATGCGAACCATTCAATCATTGACAAGTCATGATACAAATAAAAATGGAAGATAGCAATTACTATATGAGTTGTCTTATAATATGAATGTGAAATAAAGTAATAAGTCTGATACATCCAAAACAACCCCCAAGAGATCTAGTTTGTGAATACAAAAAGACTAAAATACAGTACAAGTCTGAAATAGGCAACCAAGTTCCAAAACTGAATACATAGTCTGAACATGTCTATGAAGTACGAACAAAAGACAGTAAGTAGAGAAGAATCATCCAAGTTATGCTGGAGGTAGCATCCTCATCCTGAATACTAAAGGTATGTTGCCCTAACTCATCCATGTGGTCCTGCAGAGGTGGAAGGTACTGAATCTGCACCCAAAAAGAATACATCAAGTGTAGCATGAGTAAACAACATACCTCCATAGACATCATAGGTCGACGATGACGAAAATTACATAATCAGCGATAAAATACAAGGTTGACACCAAGTAATCCTATACTAACGGTTTAATAATCCAAGTAAACTACATAGCTCACAAATTGTTCATAGAGTTCAACGATCATTCATGTATCAAGTATAATGTTTAATCCTTCAAATTCTAGAATCCAATCATTTATCAATAACCACTACAAATACAAGTCCAATCAAAGTATATCAATGATATGGTATAAATATGTATGATATGAATGCAATGCATATACAAAGTACCTTTGTCAACTTGGTATACAATACGTCAAGATTTTATTATGATACGTACACCCATAGGAGACCATCGAAGTCTATATACTGCTCTTAGCCAGCCATAATTCCACATATGAATCTGACTAGAGCCCACGCCTCATTGTCGAGCCTTATCATGTTGCAGGCGTGCAACTCCTCTCCCCGTATATTAGTATCATCTCAGTGTGCCATAATCTCATAGTTTTCTTACCTTTCCGACCTCTTGGACCCACAACATATCCATACCACTCTCATACCCAATATCATAGAATCATGAGTGTATGAATGCAAATGATAATATAAGAAAAGATATCATGATATAATGAGATGCAACCAAGTATAGAGATGACATGTCACATACTTTCATGATTCAATAACACATTTATATAATCCAAGTTAGAATCAAGATATCACATCGAAAGAATATGTGATGAGTAAACAAACAATAACAAATATGGAGACAAGCCCACATATGGCGATAAGCCCAAATAAGCAGCAGTCAAAACCAGCACAAGGCTTATTCCCCAAATCACCCATCATCACAGTTCAACAATGGTACCCACTTAAACGTTCATCATAACCGGCCAAGTGTGACCCCTAAACACACCCAATACCCCTCAATATTTATAACTAACCACGCAATTCTATTAAAATCTCAAAAAACTAAATCGTAGCCTACCTCTAGGCTGAATAGAAGCGCTACATGATGAAGCCTCGATGATAGTCTTGCCCTTCCTCTGCGCCTCATGATAATCAAAGCCTAACAACACATATTATATCAGTATTATAAGGCTAACACAATATAAAGCAAGACATTAAATACCCCTTCCGGTCCCACACTATCAAGACTCAAATTTTAATAATCAATTACTAATAACATATACTAAGTAGTCACATCCTTAAGTTAATTGGATATCTATACACATTTGAACCCTCAATTGGATAATATATGAAAAACCCCAATTTGAAACCCTAAATTTTTTCCCAAATTGAAATAAGCTTCTACAACTGAATTAAGCCTCAAAACATGATCATCTAACAATATCCATCATTAATTTTAAATAAAACAAGTAAACTAATCCATAAACTCTTCATTAATCATTTATTTAACCCTCTTATTCTCACAAGAATGCATAACTCATCTTCCCCAACTTATAATCCGGCTAAACCACCATTATTAAAGAACTTAGAAGCATAAACTTAATTCACAAAGGAAGAATCACTTACGACAAGGATGAAAATTGCTCCAAAATCTTTGGAAATTCTCTATGGTGGCTCAGGTTTCGAGATAGTCTATTTTGAGAAAGCATTTCTGACCTAATGAATTTATAGGACACCTGATATAGTACTTCCATCCCGATGGAATCGACTCTACTGGAGCGGAATCGCTACGGCGGACCAGACCCTTACTGGGGCGGTGTCATTTGACAACTCATCCCAGCGCCACGACGAACACGACTTTGCAATGGCGGATTTTCCCATGCGGACAAATCCTGTATCATAGCAGAAACCCACCATCTCCAACTTCTGTTTCGGCGAGCCACCCTCTCATCGAGGCGGACATTGGTGCCGCCGAGGTGGGCATAGACATCAGCAATGGGAAAAACACCTAAATCTCTTATCCAACACCTGAAGCATCCCCCGAGACCTCCCACACACAAACCAAACATGCTCGTCTAAGCTAACCAATTCTACAATCTCGCTCGTACCATAAGATTTACCATTTAACTATGTTAAGGCATCATTTTCTAAAGAAGCATCCGAGGCAAATCAAAATCCAAACTTTACAAATAAGGTCAAAAAATACATTTGATTGCCTCGGGAACCAAACCAATGACCGTACTAAGTCATAAATGACCCTCCAAAACTACCGAAAGCGATGGAACCCAGAAACAAACTCATTTATCCAAAAGTCAACTTTGAGTTAAACTATCAAACTCTAGGTTTCTAGTTTTGGGTTTTTCATCCAAAATGCATATAAATGGACCTCAGGATCCGTGTCACCCATCCCCGCACATCACAAACCCCGCATAGAGTCTACAGGAAGAGTCAAACAAGAAAATAAGGGTCTTTGGCTAAAAATAACCGGATAGGTCGTTACAGTAAGTTATGCCCGGGTGACAGTCGTGCCCCTCCGGTTTGGGGTATGACGGATTCTTTTGCTCAAGACATAATTTTCTTTTTTCTTATGTCCTTTTTCTGTGCCTTCTAATAAGACTATTTTTTTATTTATCAGTAACAATCAGTTCCTTTATAATTCATTCTAAGTGGAAACTGATATTTATCAAAGCAACTTGCAACTTCTCTTCTTTTTCTTACAATTGTTTTTAAATTGGCTTAGAATCTTTTATATCCTATCCACTAGATTCATGTACCCTATATGGAAACTAGGCCTTTTTATGAGCCTGTTTCTTTACATTGATCCTTAGATTAGTACATTGACATTTATCATGTTTTACTGTTATTTCTAGAGGGACCATTTTCTTTTCATTGTGAACTGGAATATAAAGTGTTATTTAGATTCTTCCTTTTTTGTCATTATCAAAAACATCATGAATGTAGCAGCTACTAATCAATTCTTTTGCATATATTCCAAGATGTGATAGAGAGACATATTTAGAAATAATTTCATTAATGCATCAACAGAAATTTTCAAGCTCTATCTAAACATGTAATTACAAACAGATTGACAAGTTACGACCACGGTTACAGGAACTATGCTAGTTAAGGATGACTCGCTTTAATGATAAATATTACAAGATACTAACACTACTAAGAAAGTGCTAACGCTCGGACTTAGGCTCTTTGCTATATGGAGGATGAGAGGTCTGTCAGGAGATTCTTAATTCTCTCAATTGAGTTCCTATGTTCTACCAATAAGTCCAGATGTTAAGACTCCAATCTTAGCTCTTAGAACTTTATATTCAGCTTCTACCTCTTCTTTTGGATTTCTTTCGCTTTTGAGTTTTTCCATCAATATGGTAGTTTCACTTATGTCTGTAGTGCTTTTAATTCTTTTAGGACAAGGTCCTTTATTGGAGGACTTGTTTCTAGTACATCATCTAAGTGGGGTTTTTTCTTGGTTCTCTCTTCTTCTACCGATTTCGCCCATGAGGACTAAGATCATGACTGCTCTTCTTTCCCACATAGTTGAGGGCTATTCTCAACCTTTTTCCCAAAGGGTCAAGAGTATGACTGTTTAGGCCCACCATAAGTTTCCTCGTTCTTTCTCTCCCCGTCAATTAATTATATGATGGGTGATTCATTCCTTGTTGTTCCCCATTTATTTTTCTCTAGAACCTCATCAATTGAGAAAGGAACTTTCTCTTAATTCTTTTGGACCCAGATGATGCACACATATTCCCTTTGGCTATGCGCTTTTTTCTGGTCCTTTTGGGTGATCCTTTTTCTGCTGCTATTCTTGTTTCTCCAATCATTTCTACTACTTTGATACTATCGATGAATTCCTTCATAGCCCCCATTGTTTTAGAGATCTCTACTTTCATATTAGTTTCTTTTCCAGTTCTTTTATAGTTATCACTCTCATTCTCATCCACTTTATTCAAGATCTAAGTCAATTTCACTTTATACATCCTAGGGCTCAAGGAAATAGTTTTTTTATTTCAACCTCCTTCCCTCTTTCACTTTCTCAGTTGGAATGATTCATCAGTTCTTGGTTTTCACTTCTTCTTGATAAAAAACTACCATAGGTAAACTTTTTGGATCATCAACACCCTTTTCCTCATGGATCTGCTGTCAAGACATAAATATGAATGGGGCAAACCATGCTCTATATGCAACCAATGTGTACTTGTAACAGATTGCATGCCATAACTTGAAAGACAAATGATATGTGTGATGACTTTTATATACAAATGTGGTCATTGACCTGACACATACAACTGATGTACAACTGAAAACAAATAAACCCACCAATATTGTTTATGAAGCCTCTACTAATACTTACAACTAAACAACTGCTATAAGTGGCGAGATAGGGTTCCAAGCTACCCAAAATCTCGAACATCTATGAGACACTAGACTTGACTCAGCTCCGCATAAAAATGGAGCTTACAATCCTTCCCCTGAACATCTGCTCTATCTAGCGAAAGAGTTTTCCAACTTGTATAGCTGGACCTGCAATGTGGAATATAATAAATGCAGCGCCCCGAAAAAAGGACATTAGTACAGTTACATTGTAATGAGTACGTAAGGCAGACAAAATGGCATATATAAATACTGAAGCTCATATATCAGACAAATGAAATGAAATCACCCAAATACATTAGAAGACTCTAAAACATCCTACAAGAACATATATGAGGTCTTACTGTACTTAAGTTATTCTGAACATCCTTTTGAGTCTTTCTAATGATATCTTTTGGTCTCTATATGGAGAACCATTCGGGGTCCTTCACTGTAACACATGAGATCATATACTTTGGTTACTGTATATTAGATTCATTCTTTACCTTTCTTTAGAACACATAAATCATATGAGCATCTAATAAATAATCTACAAGTTGCAAGCTATGAAACTACTATTAGTTCTTTGGTTTAATATGCCATGTTAGGCCTAATATGTATAAATACAACCAATATCCTCCCTGCAAATAAGCATCTGTGGGCCAGAAAGTAAACCTCGATAGACCAACAATTAAGCCTCAGTAGGCCAACAAGTAATGCTCGATAGGCCAGAAAATAAACCTCAATAAGCCCGCAAGTAAGCCTCGGTATGCCAGCAAGGCTCGTTAGCAAATAAGCCTCAATAGGCCTGCAAATGGCATCCTCGTATAATCCTATTTGGCCCCATACCTTAGACGCAAAAAAAAAATAGACGACAATTACTCTCATATACATTTACCTACTTTGCATAAAGAACTCTCTTTCGATTACCTCATTTAACTAGGAATGTTTTACAATTGATTTAATTATGCAAATGACAATACTGACTTGCAAGTGGTACAACTAATGAGTTCAATTAATCACAGGAACCAAGTAAGATGTTATACAATCAAATAACAACTTGGTGGTCATGAATAAAATCAACTGGACAAGCTAGACAACTATTAATTAGATGACAAGAGTTTTCTACTACAACTCGTTTCCTTAAGACTCTTTATTTATGAAGGAGAACAAGTAGCATAACAATATCAAGTGATAAACATATGAAACATATACATTGCCATGGGTGGAGTATTTATGATGGACGTTTCTTTGGAATTTCCTTGAAAAGATAACATATGGACAAGATCATGCCAAAGAGGGCGAACAAGCATATTTGAATAGAAGACTCACAATAACTCACTATTTAGAACTCATATAGAGAGGGAACAATTGATAAGACTTAATGTCGTTGAATATGATAGGGACATATGCACATATTATTGTACGATCCTCTTATGATAGCTTCGATCACATTCTCTAATCTTTTGGATCATCTTACTGTGGAAAGATTATGGTTTTCTGGCAAAGTATTGGTGGAGGACGATTTTATTAGATCGAGATGGCAGTCATACTTTCAGCAATTCTTGAACAAAGAGAGGGACAAAGATATTGTCTTGGGAGATTTAGAGTAATCTGAGAGGTGTCGTTATTTTGGGTATTGTAGGAGTATAAATTCTAAGGAGGTTAAGGGTCCTGTTCGAAGGATGTGCAGGGGAAAAGCAATCGGGCCTGACGAGATCCCGATAGAATTTTTGAACAACGCAGGCAGGGAACGGTTGAAGTGGCTGACTAGGTTATTTAATGTCATTTTTAAGATGGTGAAGATGCCCAAAGAATGGAGGTAAAGTACAATGGTGCGTTTGTACAAGAACAAGGGTGGCCTTCAGAGTTACAACAACTATAGGGGTATCTAGTTGTTAAGCCACACTATGAAAAATTTAGGAGAGGGTGATTGTAACACCCCTAACTATGGCTTGGGTGAAACACGGTACTCGGTGCCTGACTGCATGTGTAAAAATGAACTACATGGGCTACAGAATCAACATGGACATCAAAAATATGAAATAATACTGATAATAAAACATGTAAAACTGTATACTGATAATAGTCTAAAATATCATAGAGGAAAATAGTCTGAAAACACAATAATTCTGAATGACTGACATGACATGCTAAGCTAGTCTATGAAACCTCTAGACATGAGTCTGACTGCTAAAACTGTTTACCAAGTAAGGCCCTGGCATACATCCCAAATGAGATGGGGCTCCCCAATAGCAGATATTGTTGAAGTCCTAATGAGCAGATTTGTCATCCTAAAACTCAGTACCTGCACCGTGAAGTGCAAGCCTCAGAAAAAAAGGGATGTAAGTATATTTGAATTGTACTGTATGAAAAACAACTGAAAGAATAAGCAGTCACATGAAATAATAGGAATTAAAACTGAAACTGAACAATGAACATGATCTGACATGAATGTAAAGTTATGTATAAAACTTGTATGTTTGTATATCTGTATATCTGTATATCTATAGGAGAGCAATATTATAACCAACATGAAACTAATACTGTAGCACGTGGAATCTAATCTCTTCCCGATCATCTAAGTCATCTCGTACCTTACCGGGGTAAGAGACATGAACATGACATGAATGAATCCAATAACCGCGATGGGTAACATGAAGGAATCATCCTAACTTTCATGGATTGAGTAATAATGATTCATGATTTATATTAGGGAACTCATGGAATTCAAAGCATGTGTTCATAGATTACGAACAGCTTCACGACAAATCATAATAATGTATCATGAATACAAATAATGAAAACATGATATAAGCATGGCATATAGTTATACATGTATATATGATCATCATGAATTAGAACAAAACCCTAGGTCTGAGGAAATTCACGTTTCATGGATTTAATAGCGATGTGGGGAAGAACAATGATGTTCCCACATACGGATAGAAGCTCTACATACCTTAATCGCTCAAATACTTGTAATAAAAATCTGAACTTTGAAGAAGAAACCCAAAACTTAAACTTTAATCTCTTGGGTTGGATTTTCTTAAAAACCCTAGATTAGAAATAATGAATTTCACTGAAGAATTGAGTATATTTTATTAGAATCATATGGAAATATATGAAAAGGGCTTACCTTGAGTTATAAGGATGATGGGAGGAGAGAACTTTGTTCTAGGGCTTGGAAAAATAAGAAAACTATTTTTTAGAACTAAGATCACAATATATATTGTTCCAGTAGTCGGGGGATTTAAGATCGTATTGTACAGTCCGTACGAATTTTATAGTGAGGGGTACGATCCGTATAAAATAATTGTCATCGAGGTATGACTTTCAGTGATTACCAAAAGCTGAGGGGGACCCTACAATCAAAATATACAGTCCGTATATTTTTATATAGTCCATATAACCTACCGTACATCGTCAATTTCGATGGTGATTTGTACGGCCCATTTCTATGGTCCGTACCCATTTCTACAGTCCGTAAAATTTGTCGTAAAACTGGGATTGCAAAACTGAAACTAGCTTTTAACATAAACTCCCCGTCTTGGTTTCCTAAACTTCTGAACCATGAACATGACTTTGTTCGAAGGTACGAGGTGTTATAGTGATGGAGATAAGGATGAGAAGAGGCGTGTCTATTTCCATGAACTAGTTCAGATTCATGTAGGGGAGCTTAACTACAGAAGTCATTCATCTTGTAAGGAGACTAATGGAGCAGTATAGGGAGAGAAGAAGGAGCTACATATTGTATTCCTCGACCTAGAAAAGGAATATGACAAAGTCTCGAAGGAGGTTCTATGGAGATGATTAGAGGCTAGAAGTGTACATATGGTGTACACTAGGGCGATCAAGGATATGTATAATAGTGTCACATACCAAACCATGACCTGGGCATAAAAATGACACTCGGTGCCTGGCTGCATGTGACCGGGCGAACCACATGGCTTGCTGAATCAACAAGGGCATCAAAAGCATAAAATAATAATTTAAAAATTTGTAAAACTGAATACAGAAAATAATAGTCTGAAAATATACTTGCGGAAATAATCTGAGTATTTAATAAGTCTGAATAACTAATATGACAGACTAGACTAGTCTATGAAATCCCTGAACATTAGTCTAAAATATAATTGTTTATCGGGACAAGGCCCTTGGCATACCACTGCTGCATCACATGACATGAATATAAAATAAAGATAACACCCCGAATAAAATGGGGCTCACCAATAGCTGAGACGATGAGAATCCTAGTGAACAAATACATCACCCTGAAACAACGTATTGTACCATGAAGTCCAGGCCTCGGGCAAAAATGAACATTAGTATATTTAAATTGTACTAGTATGTAAAGAAACTGAATAAAATAATTGTAAGTGGGGTGCTCGGGAAATGGGCAACCAAAATTAATAACATGGATACATGAAGTAATACAAAACTGAAAGTGTAAATGTGGATTGTAACTGAAGTTGTGAATTATAAACTATAATCTGAATACTGTAAACTGTAATCTGAAACTGAAACATGGACATGTTCATGATCTGTATGACCAAGTTGTAACATGAGTAAAATATTTTTAAGTGGGAGAGCCATAATATAACTGACAATATTAAATTACCACGTAAGTACGTGGAGTTTGGTACCTTGCTCGACTAGCAGAGCAATCCCATACCTTGTTGGGGTATGAGACATAAAAATTACATGAATTGATCCAAATCAATAGTCTGAAGGTATCGTCCTAATATGGGCGAAGCGATCCTTACCCTACACTGGCATATGTAGTTTTAGGTTATTTGAACATTATCGCTAATCTATGCTACTCACAAAAATATGAACATGGATAATAATGTCATTTGTGTCCATGGTTTTCAAAACATGACTCATAATATAGTTTATAAAAACTCATAAATTTCATAAATATGATTTGTTAATAGTTTTACATGAATATTTGTGTAAATTGACGTAAATAATTTCTGAGACATGAAAACATGTAAAAATCTATGGAATTGAATAATCTGAGTTCATAACTGGTATCTGAGAGCTCATAAAAAAAATAATACAAGCATACATGGATTACAGACTGGTTCATGATAATCTTAATGATATACATGAATACAATTAATGAATTTGAACTATATACATGACATACAACAATATATGTAGTTAATGTTATCATGAACTTAGAATAAAAATCCTAAGCTTGTGGAATTTTGTGTTTCATGGATAAATGTGGTGTGAGGAAGAAAATTGATGTTCCCACACGTGGATAGAATCTCTACATGCCTTAATCGATCCTAGTCTTGTATTAAAAATATGTAATTGATGAAGAACTCCCAAAGCCTGAACTTTAATGTTACATCACGTGTTTCCATACTAGAATATTCCATAAGAGATCGATGTGAACCGATAAATGTTCAGTTAAGGTAGGAGGTTATACATGTGTTAGAACACGTCATAGCGAGTGAATGTGAACGTGGAAGTACCCATGTCTTTTATAAAGTTATCTATGTCAGACCCCGTAAGTTGGAACCATTGAAAACAATATATATATATATATATATATTTTTTTTTTTTTTTTTTTTTCTTTTAAGATAAACCCCTTTTAGTAAAAAATTGATAATATGATTTTATATAGTTATAATTGTTACTACTTTTTGGATATGATTTAAATAAGATATATGACTAAGGAAGTTTATAAATGATATTTTATTTGTTATGAGATAGAAATTATTTACTCATATGAAAAATTATATTTTTCCGTTTTTAGAATAAATGATAAACAAATGTGTACTCGTGATATAAGGTTGGAAAATTAGAATTCAATAAGATACAACAACAACAACATACTTAGTGAAATCTCATAACGTGGGGTCTGGGAAGAGTAGAGTGTACGCAGACCTTACCTTTACCTTGGTAGGTAGAGCAACGGTTGTTTCCGAGAGACCCTCGACTCAAGATAGAGTACAAGAAAAGCAAAGCAAGAGCAAAGCAAGAATATTCTATTTTTATAAATGTCATCTTTTTATGTAATATTCTATATGTATTAATTTTATAAGTTATTTGTGAATTGTTAATATTTTAATGTACATATATATATTCTCTACTATATGGAATGATTTAAATGATTAAATAATATTTTATTATATATTATACATGTTAAGTTGAATAAGAAGTGATGAGGATTCGCAATGTGCCTTACACGTGTAAGTAGGGGGCAAAATAATTAAAGTGTTGTACATATATTTTTATAAAGGGATTTAGATATTAAAACAATAAAAATAAAATAAAGTCGTAGTACTTCTTTGCTCTTCACTAAATGCTACGGAATGGGAGTCTTATTTTCACATAAAGTTTTCCCTTCAAGAATATAGGAGATTATACTACTCTTTGGGAGACACTTTGTTTGAAGAAATAAAAATATTCCATCAACCATTTTCTTGTACTTTGGGGAATATTTCTTTTTAAAGGAAAAACATTAGCAGTAACTTGCAGCACGTTCACTTCCTCTTCTTTACATTTACAACGTAAATCAATTTTGTTTATGTTTCCTTCCTCTTTCAAATATCAAGTATTGTTATCTTCAGTCGTCAATTTAATGATAATAACATCGATTCTCTCCGAATTCTACCAAGTCAGAGATTACTTCGTAGTGAAGAAAAGTGTCAGAAAGCTTTGAGAAGGCAACCCAAATTCAACCTGTCATCTACAACCTTTTACTAGATCGTATGAGCGATTAAGGTTAAGCGGGTAATGGATGGATTGAGACATCTTAGTCATTCAAAGATTAAGACAAGGTATGTAAGGTTTTTCCCTTCTTTGGCATGATCTTGTTTCAGATCAAAATAAAAATAAAATATCATCGAACGATTCTCTTTGTTGTCACTTGGTTGTCTTGTGATTTTCTTCAATTATTGCTTATAATTCTAATATGTTCCTTGTTAGAACTCTCATGCACGTCTTATGATATTTCTTGTGATACGATTGATTCAGAAAACTATGGCTGGATTGTAACGTTCATTGTATATGATTCCATAATGATAGTCGGAGGATAACGATCAAAGGTCACTCCGACTTTTTTCATGATGTCTCTTCAAGTCTGTCTTGCATTTCACCTAAATATATGTATGTATCTATTTTCTTACCACGCCGCGCTATAGTCGGTCGGGCAGGCACTTATATGTGTATATCACTGATCAGTTGGACAGATATTATCGATCCCAATGTGGCTGGGCAGTTTACGATGAGATGGCCCCATAGAGAGGCTTGAGTTTTCTTGCATGCATATATTCATGGTTATGTCAGTTGTATGCCCTTAGTTGTCTTTTCTAAGTTTCAGGGTGACTTTTGTATTCTTCTCTTGTATTACATTCCTTATTTATCTATTTTAACTGTCTTACATATTCAGTACATTATTTGTACATATGTCTCTTTTGTTGGGGGACACTGTGTTTCATGCCCGTAGGTTTAGATAGATAGAGCGACGCCCTTTACCAATAGGACCTCACCTTACAATGGTGTCAGAGTTCTCCACTTATTCTGGAGGAGCTAGTCAAAGTCAGTATGATTTTACATATATACATACGGGTATGGCAAGGCCCTGTCCTGACCTGATTATGTTCATGTACTCATTAGAGACTTGTAGACAGATGTCCTGTATAGAATTGTCGAGTATAGGCTTGTCGGCCTTATATATGGTCTTACTCACTTATGATGGCCATGTCAACCTTGGCAGGTACATACATACAGATGTTGTTGGGTCCTTTCTACTTGCACGTTATTACATAGTTATTTATGAGGGGCCTTGTCGGCCCAAATCCTGTGATGTTGGTTTTAGGTTCTATGACTGGTACACTCAGCCTTAGGGCATCGGGTGTCGTCCACACCCCTAAGGTTGAGGTATGACAAACTTGGTATCAGAGAATGTCTGCCCTAGAGATATCTACAAGTCATGTCTAGTAGAGCCCTGATTATGGGTGTGTCGTGCACCACATATATAATCAAGAGGCTACCGGACATTTAGGGATTGTTACTCTTCTTTGATATTCTAGATCTTGCAGTAGAGCTGAGTTGTGAGAACTTGATTCCAGTTCGTGCATGTGAAAAACTTGGTATACGAGGTCTTTATCAGATCTTATATCCCACAGATATGTAAGTACTATGTTAGAGCCCTAAGGAGCGGATATTAATTTGTCCCTTATGGAGAAAGATTGCGAAAATATCTGATGGTGACATATGAAGTTCGAACAAAGAAGGGTTGTAATGAAGGGAAGTGCAAGGTATTTAGCAAAAAGACAATAGTAGAGTATCATGGGATGCAGAAAGAGTATATGAGTGTTATGATGTCACATACAGGAGCGGAGCTTTGCTAATATTAGCTTCTCCTAACTTATGACTCCTCGTGTCAAATGAAACCTAGCTATAAAAATGGTGTAAACTTCTGAGTTTAGCGAAAGTCAGGTCTTTATCAAAAATGCGTAGACTATTGCCATATGATGGCATTATTGAAAAGTATTGTAGGTATGTTCATGGGTAACCTTATAAGATATGTATATGTATATGATGCGCCTCAGATGTGTATATTTTACAGAGAACTTTTAGGTACCTCGGGAGGTTTGGAATTAGGTATTAGGATACATTATATTTAATAGGGCTACTCATCATAGTATGATTTATGTCCTTGAATGATGAGGGACGAGTAGGGATAGTACAACATCTAGCTTAAGGCCCCGGGGTAGAGTTAGAAATCTACCGTGTTAGAAGATGATTGTATAGGTAGATATGGGAGATAACTATAAGTTGGAAGTATAATAGGCCAAGGTTATAAAGTCCCTAGCTAGGTAAGAATAAAGGCATAAGAGGGACTGAACAGAAAGCGATAGAAGTAAGTGGATCAGGAGATAAGTTCGCACTACGAAAGAGGAGTTACCGATATCGGTGGGTATTAAAGGACTATCTAGCTCTTAGAAGAAGGGTATCCATTGTGGGTAGGAATTACAGGAATTTTGATTATAGTGAAGCTAATGATTAAGCAAATACAAGGTGAAGTGATAGAAGAATGACTTTTGAGTATAGGTACATTGCCAAGTCCCTATAAATTGTAGGTGTTTTATATATAATCAACATAGGAGTAGCTTGAATGATTAGAACATTATTCTAAGCTAGATTAGCGGATACAAACTGGTGACTTTCATAAGGAATCAGGCGGTACCGGATGCAAGAATATGGGTTCGGGGAAACATCAATTTAGATTATAAACAAGTAAGCATTGTAGTTATTTCGCATTTGGCGAAATAAGGTGCTATTAGTTGTGCCTATCTTATCTAAGTTCGTAGAAATGAAAAATCGTGATTCTCATGCCTATGTTCAAGATATTCCCTTCCACCTTAAGTTGGCAGTATGGTGACAAGCAATTATATAGTTGACATTTAGATAATCATTAAAGGATTGTAGAGCGTTGTGAAGAAGAATTATATCATAAGATTTCAATTTATCATTATTGGGGTATAAATATTCTTTTAAGATAAATCACGTAATGTACACAGTCATAAACCCTTCAAAGTAGGATGGTTCGCAAAGTTTGAGAGTAGTTTTCGAAGATATGACAGTAGGATCGCAGCATAGTAGGTGTGTTCCTAGCAAATTCAGCAGTGCAAGGTTTCATTATTTGACCCTGCTCCATATAAGTCCTAAAGAACTTGATGTTACGAGCAGCCTGTTTAGATATAGATATTTCTCGGTATGATATTAATTGCACCGAGCGAGCCTTCATAAGGTTATGAGGGACTCTCCTGGTGGGTACAAATATTGGATTCCATTACTTGGGAAAACCACACATCATATGTGTATTGAATGAATAAGTCAACACGTAGAAGCCCCCTTGTCATTATGGTTTATGGTGCCTAGAGTCATAAGAATATATATGTTCTATGTTAGATGTCCTGCTATTAATACTTCATTAGAATAATTTTCCTCTTAGAGTTGACTTTCTGAAATATTGTCAAAAGGGGTCACAAGATATATTTAAGATAAATGATATCAAGAGTTCCTTAGGTATCATTAAATGGGCTATAGAACGTATGTAGAGTCATTTCTTCCATTAACCATTAAGGCATGATTTGCGTTCATTGTGTCCCTACATTGGCTAGGAAATCGGAAATTATGATATCATATCGACTCTATGTTAAGTGTTCTGTAGGTCTAATAAGTGTGTTGATATGTCCTTAAGTGTAGATACTCCTTTCGGTTGTTTAGCTTGAGGATTCGAACTCCCAGATTATGGTGGTGATGTTATAGTACATTTTTTAAGGTGACCATATTACTAGCCTTAGAGGATGCATTATTGATGAGTTATAGTTAGTACATTTTTTAAGGTGACCATATTACTAGCCTTAGAGGATACATTATTGATGAGTTATAGTTCTTGATTAAGGTAAAAGACGTAAGCGACGGCTAAGGAATTGCTCAAGAAATGCAATTGCTACTTAAGATGAACAGCGTTGGGGAGCCATTTTAGCGGATCATAGTATGATTTTGATTCTAGCATCTTTTACAAAGATAAATTCGTTTGGGTGAGAAAGTACCATGAGATGTTGTAAACCTTTTATCCCAGAAAAGATTGTCCTTCTCTCATCATCAATTTTAAAGATCACGAGGGAACACTAATGCCAGATCATGGGTTTATAAGTCAGATTAGGGCCATGCTATACACGATGAATTAGTATTCCAATACAATGTTCTAATCATTGGAGCCAAATTCATAATTTAGTGTTGCGAGATTAATATATCTGATTAAAATGAAATATATTGATAACTCCAGAAAGAGTGATGAGAAATAGAACTAGGATATAAATGATTGATACGGGGTTATAGAAATCCGGTGGGTCACATAAGAAAACATGTTATACATCTATGAAGTCATTGTCATTCAAGTGTTGTAGTCTTAAGGCCAAGTTGCCAAATAATTAGTTTGGATTCGAGTCCGCTCTATGTGAACTTTCATTGATAGATTATGAGATATAGCTAAAGACATTACATGTCATTACTTAAGATGGTCGAGATATCAATAGTTTTTATGAGAATTGCAATTGGGTTATAGAAATTCACATAGGTGAACAATGATAATGAATTTTATGGGATCATTATCGAGGTTTAAAGAATTACTCAAGGGGGATTACTTTGATGGCATTGAAGGTTGTTGGTCAATGATGGAAGGATACTTGATGGATCATGTGGATAGTTTGGGGGAGTATAGATAGGTTAAAATGCCTTTTCCTAACAATTTCAGCGACTATTAGAGATTATAGATCTGTTGAGAGAAAATTATATCAATAGCGCCTTAACCACGGTTGCAGGATTGTCAATAGATGGTAAACGGTTATTGACAAGTTGCAAATTGTTACTAAAGGACGATTCATTGGGAGCTCCAGATATTCATTAACGAGAGTTAGGTAATAACTTGTGCTAGGGAGAAGAGCATCAAACGAGTACATCGACAGTTTTAGGTAATTTATGGTAAATTACAATTCCATAAGATAAACGGTATTACTAGTTCTAAGAGTAACATGATCTAGTGATAGCACATGTCCTAAGGTAGATCGCATTAGTGAGACTGTCTTATGTCACTCAAGGAGTGAACTCGTGGGATTGACAAATGTATAGGCTCCAGAGAATGACAACAGTGACAACTTATAGTCATTGGCACCTAATGATATGGTTTATAACATGTCAAGCCTCCACAAAATCATATGAATCTCCCATGTACCCTCAAGAAAATATAAAACTCCTTTCATACGTGCCCATATATGAGGAATTGTGTTTGTATGTAGCATGTCCACATAAGAAAAATGATTAGAAAACCTACGAGGACCTATAGGATGGACTACCTTGCAATATGACTACCAAAGTATAGGTTGAGACATTATTGGGTACCCGTCGTAGGGTTAACATAATTACATTGGTCGATTCAAGGATGTCGTTTTATATGGGACAGAGCATTTGTCGAACCGCAGGTTATTAAGTCGACAACCTTACACCACTCCTAAGTAATAGATTCTTACTTGAGGAAATAAAACCAATATAGCTATTAGATGTTTCCACTAGGGTAAATAAATGATCATACAAAAGAACTGTTGATTACCTAATAAGAAGAGACCAGAAATACCTCGTGCTACCAGCTATACGTCGTTAACAAATCCATTAGTATTCCCCTTATGTGACGTAGTAACATAAAGTAGATAATGACTAAAGCTTTAGCATCTTCGGGTTAAGCGTCCCCTCCCCTTTACATTCGAGGACGAACGGTCTTAAGGGGAGGGAGGATGTTACATTCCTTGTTTCCATACTAGAATACGTCATAAGGAATCGATGCGAACCGATAAATGTTCAGTTCAGGTAGGAGGTTATTCATGTGTTAGAACACGTCACAGCGAGTGAATGTGAACCTGGAAGTACCCATGTCTTTTTTAAGGTTATCTATGTCAGACCCCGTAATTTTGTATATATATATATATATATATATATATATATATATATATATATATAATGTTTTGATAAGGTATATATTTTCTTTTAAGAGAAACCCCTTTTTGTAAAAAAATTGTAATATGATTTATACGGTTATAATTGTTACTATTTTTTGGATGTGATTTAAATTTGATACCCGACACATGAGGAAGTTTATAAATGAGATTTTATTTCTTATGGGATAGAAATTATTTACTCATAAGAAAAAATATTTTTTTCCCGTTTTGAGAATAAATGGTACAAAAAATGAGTGCCCATGATATAAGCTTGAAAAATTAAAACTCAATAAGATATATTTTATAAATGTCTTATTTTTATGAAATATTCTGTATATATTAATTTGATAAGTTATTTATGAATTATTAATATTTTAATGTACTCATATATATTCTCTACTATATGGAATGGTTTAAATAATTAAAGAATATTTTATTATATATATTAGCGAATATTCTCCGAATATTCACAGTATATTTTGTAATTATGATAGATGTATATTTAAGGTAACTTAGGATTCTTATTGTATTAGGAATCAACCATTTAAGGTAAGTTAAGATTCTTATTGTATTAGAAATTAACCTCTGTACAATTATATATATTGTGATTAATGAAAGGAATCCCTAAGGGAAATTATTCCAATCTTACATGGTATCAAGAGCCAAACCCTAATCCCTACCCCTCTCTACTATTTTTCTCTTGGCCGACCACCACCCAAAATTCTCTTCCTCTCAGCCGGCGGCAACAAGGTTGCCACCATGTCTCGCCCCACTTCCCCCACTAATTCCGGTTTATCCACTCGCACACTTGACAACCCCCCTCAACGTTCATTGTCTTCTTTTCATCCGGCATTCGCCGTTAACAACATCAAAAATTTTATCCCTATAATTCTTGACTAAGAAGACTGTCAATATTCCATATGGATGAAATTGTTCTACATTCATGCATGTGCATACAATTCGCTCGACCATATTGATGATTTTGTTCATCGTCCAACCGATGTTGCATACTCAACCTGGTGTCGCCTTGACGCCATCGTCAAACAATGGATCTACGGCACTATCTTTAAAGACTTGCTGTGCACTATCATGAAAACAGGTGCTACGGCACGTGAACTTTGGGTCCGGCTAGAAGAAATTTTTCAGGATAATAAAAATACTTGGGCCGTGTATTTGGAAGAGCAGTTCAACAATACACGTCTCGAGAATTTTAATAACATGTCCGAATTTTATAAATAACTGAAACTCATAACCGACCAACTTTCTAACATAGGGACTTCTGTGTCAGAAATCAAGATGGTGCTTCAACTAGTTGCTGGTTTATCGAAAGGTGAATATGATACACTCGCAACGATGATTCAACATGCCGACCCCCTCCCAAGTTTCAACAAAGTACGTTCACAACGTTTGTTAGAAGAGACCCGTCGTGCTAAACAAGAGGAGCACAATCACAAGGCATTAGCCGTTGACGGCATGACACAACCGGCGGCTAACACCACCCAGCCACCACCGTAAGACCACCAGCAGCAGTAGTCCTGCGGTGGAGGGCGTGGCGATAGAGGCCGTGGTAAAAATAATAAAGGAAAGGGCCACGGCAAGGGCAACCGCAACCAGCAGTCACGCCCAACTCCTGCTGCCTATCTCCCGTGGCCTGGACAACAACCAATGTGGCCCAATCAAGGGAACTGGGCCTCGCTTGCATGCCCCAACCCAACTACAGGGGCCTAGTTCCAGCAGGCTGCTTGGTCACCCGGTCTATTGGGCTCCGCCCCAGCCATCAGGCAGGCCCACCCACAGCAGCAGCAGGCCCACATAGTCTCGGTCCAGCAGCACCCGCAAGGCAGCAGCCTGGCCCCCACTAATTTGGACCAGGCCTTCAGCACTGTGAACCTCCAACAGCCCGACAAAAATTAGTACATGGATACCGGAGCCACATCTCAGCTCACCCGGTCGTCAGGTAACTTATCTCAACTACTTCGGCTAAAGTGTCCTCAATTTATTACTGTCGACAATGGTCATTGCATTTCGATTGAAGGTTACGGTAACACACATACCAAACATCCTCACCCGTCTTTCTCCCTAAATCACGTCCTCTACACCCCTAACATCATTAAAAACTTAATCTTTGTTAGAAAATTCACTCGCAATAATTATGTGTGTGTCGAATTTGACCCTTTTGGTTTTTCTGTGAAGGATCTCAATACGGCGACCTATACCCCTTCACTCAATCTTCCGTGTGGGAGACCTATACCCTTTCACTCAATCTTCCGTTGTCAGACCGCAATCACATATATCCCTTGCGGCTATCTCTCCCTCAACTTGGTACAACAGACTCGGACACTCCGGAGACCCTGTTTTTACTTTTCTTAGGACTACTAAGAGTATTCAATGTAATAATGAGAAACTTGCCCAACACTGTTTTTCTTGCCCTCTCGGCAAGCATACTCGTCTTCTATTTATGTCATCAAACAGTGTTACTTTTTCTCCTTTTGATATTGTTCATGCTGATTTGTGGACATCAACGGTTGTTAGCTCTTTGGGTCACAAACTTTATCTAGTATTCTTAGATGATTTTTCACATTTTGTCTGGATTTACCCACTGAAATTCAAATCTAAAGTTTTTGCCAAATTCCTTGAATTTTAAAAATTCATTAAAACACAGTTTGAAAAATCCATCAAATCATTCCAATGTGATAATGGACATGAATTTAATAACTTGGCATTTCACAATTTCTGCTCTAAATAAGGCATGGTTTTCCATTTTTCCTGTCCCTATACTTCCTCCCAAAATGGAAAGGCTGGACGAATTATACGTACCATCAATAACATAGTTCGCACCCTTCTGTTTCATGTCTGTCTTCCACCGCCTTTTTGGGTCTATGTTGTTAAAATGGTAGAATCACTTCTTAATATTTTACTAAGTAGCACTCTCCAAAACAAGACTCCTACCGAAATCTTATACCATAGGTTCTCATACTATGACCATCTCCGTATTTTCGGCTGCTTATGCTACCCCAACATATCCTCCATTGCACCTCACAAACTTGCCCCTCGCACCATGCCCTGTGTCTTCGTTGGTTTCTCTCCTACTCATCGGGGCTACATATGCTATGACATTGCCACTCGCAAAATCATCATCTCCCATCACGTCACCTTTGACGAGACGACCTTTCATTTTTCAAATCTCCAAAAATTTTAGACCACCGATTATACCTTTCTCAATGAACCGAGTTTGTCCCCGGCTATCCAATCTATGTGCCACCGGCAGCCCACTATTCCGACAGAGCCTGTAGCTCCGTCCCCGCCACTGTCTGGCACCATCTCCGACCAAACAACTCCCAGCTCTCGGTTGAACACCCCACCAGTACCCTTGCTACCTCCAGCCACGTCTCCTGCTCCTCCAGCAGCATTGCTGCCTCCAGAAACCGTAAGCCAGCAGCCCCACACCCCAGTCCAAACACTGCTGCCTACCCACCACATGGAAACTCGTGCCTAACACGGGATTTTCAAACCCAAGGTTCACTTCAACCTCTCCACACATACCTTATCACCCATTCCAAAAAATCCAAAACTAGTCAAACTGAACCCTAATTGGAATGCGGCCATGTGCGAGGAATTTAATGCTTTAACCAAGCAGAACATTTGGGATTTGGTACCTAGACCGGATGGTGTGAATGTTAACTGGTATATGTGGCTATTTCGTCATAAGTATAGAGACAGTGGTGACTTGAAGCAGTTTAAGGCAAGTTTATTTGCTAATGGCACTAATCAGCGAGAGGGTATTGATTGTGGTGAGACATGCAGTCCGGTTGTTAAACCGGCCACTATTCGAATTGTTCTCAGTATTCCTATGGGCATGCATTGGCCGATTCATCAGCTTGATGTCAAGAATGCATTTCTTCATGGGGATTTAAAAGAAACTGTGTACATGCATTAGCCCCTGGTTTTGTTCATCCGGTAGTCCCGCAATTTGTATATCATCTCAGAAAGCCATTGTATGGCTTGAAACAGGCACCTCGTGCTTGGTATGATCGCTTTGCCAGGTATCTTATGCAGATCAGTTTTATATGTAGCAGGTGTGATAACTCTCTCTTCACTTTTCATCGAGATAGCAGCATTGCTTATTTGCTATCATATGTGGATGACATTATATACTGCCTCATCTGACGGTTTGAAGAATGAAATCATTGCTCTACTCAAAACTGAATTTGCTATGACTGACCTGGGTAAGCTGAGTTATTTCTTGGGTATATCAGTGACCAGATCTGCAGCTACTATGTTTTTGTGTCAGCGCAAATATGCAAAAGAGATAATGTACAGGGCTAAGATGGCAAATTGTAAAATTATGCCAACTCCGGTTGACTCAAAATCCAAGCTCAGTGCCAATGAGGGTGCACCAGTTTCTGATCCCACTATATATAGGAGTCTTGCAGGTGCCCTTCAGTATCATACATTCACTAGGCCTAATATTGCATATGCCTTTTAGCAGGTGTGTCTGTTTATGCACGACCCTCGAGAGTCCCATTTTGCAGCCCTCAAACGTATTATCAGATACGTTAAGGGCACACTGGACTTTAGACTACATCTCTACCCCTCTGCCCCAACCAAGTTACTCTCCTACACGGATGCAGATTGGGCAGGATGCCCAAACACACGTTGCTCCACCTCAGGCTACTGTGTATTTCTTGGGGATAACCTTATTTCATGGTCCGCCAAGCGGCAGGCCACACTATCCCATTCGAGTGCTGAAGCAGAGTATCGCGACATTGCTAATGTCGTTGCTGAGATCTGTTGGCTCTGAAATCTTCTTTTAGAGCTTCAATGTCCACTATGAAAGGCGTCTATAGTCTATTGTGACAATATATCTGCTATCTATATGTCTCACAACCCGATCCAACATCAGCGGACTAAGCATATTGAGATGGATATTCACTTTGTTCGAGAGAATGTTGCCCTTGGTCAAGTCAAAATATTACACGTGCCTTCCGCCTATTAGTATGCAGATATTTTCACAAAGGGACTACCGAGACAACTCTTCACCGACTTCCGATCTAGCCTTAGCGTTCGGCCTTCTCCCGCTCCGATTGAGGGGGAGTATTAGCGAATATTCTCTGAATATTCATAGTATATTTTGTAATTATGATAGATGTATATTTAAGGTAACTTAGGATTCTTATTGTATTAGGAATCAATCATTTAAGGTAATTTAGGATTCTTATTGTATTAGGAATCAACCTCTGTACAACTATATATATTGTGATTAATGATAGGAATTCCTAAGGAAAATTATTCCAATCTTACCCTATATATACATGTAAGGTGGAATGAGAAGTGATGAGGATTTGCAATGTGTCTTACACGTGTAAGTAGGGGGAATAAAGTGTTATACTTATCTTTTTATAAAATGGGTTAGATGTTAAAAAAATAAAAATAAAATAAAGTCGTAGTACTTCTTTGCTCTTCACTAAATGCTATGGAAAGGAGGTCTTATTTTCGCACAATTTTTTTCCTTCAAGAATATATGAGATTATACTACTCTTTGGGAGACTTTTTTTGAAGAAACAAAAATATTTCATCAACCATTTTCTTGTACTTTGGGGAACATTTCTTTTTACTGGAAAAATGTTAGCAAGCAACTTGTCGCAACGTTCCCTTCCTCTTCTTCACATTTACAAAGTAAATCAATTTTGTTTACGTGCTTGGTTGTCTTCTTTACATTTACATTTACAAAGTAAATCAGACCGAAAGTAAAATGAAATATCATCGAACGATTCTTTTCTTGGTCACTTGGTTGTCTTGTGCTTTTCTTCTATTATTGCTTATGATTCTAGTATGTTACTTGTCGGAATTCTCATGCATGTCTTATGATATTCCTTGTGATATGATTGATTCAAAGAACTATGGCTGAATTGTAACGTTCGCGGTATATAATTCCATAGTGATAGTCGGAGGATAACGACCATTGGTCACTCCGACTTTGTTCATGATGTCTCTTGAGGTCTGTCTTGCATTGTACGCATATATATATATATATATTCTTACCGCATTGTGCTATAGTCGGTTGCGCAGGCACTTATATCTGCATACCACTGATCATTTGGGAAGATATTACCGAGCCCTATGTGACCGGGCAATTTATGATGAGATAGCCCCGTAGTGAGGCTTGATACTATATTATATGGCCCCATAGAGAGGCTTAATTTTTTTTCATGCATATATTCATGCATATGTCAGTTGTATGCCCTCGGAGACCTTTTTTGAGTTTCAAGTTGACTTTTGTATCTTTCTCATGTATTATATTCCTTATTTATCTGCTTTACATGCCTTTCATATTCAGTATATTATTCGTACCGACATCTCTTTTGTTGGGGGACACTGTGTTTCATGCTCGCATGTTCAAATAGATGGAGTGATGCCCTTTTCCATTAGGACCTCACCTCAGCGGTAGTGTCAGAGTTCTCCACTTATTCTGGAGGAGCTAGTCAGAGTGAGTACAATTTTACATATATACATATGAATATGGTGCAGCCCTGTCCTGACCTGATTATGTTCATGTACTCTAACTTGTAGACAGGTGTCCCATATAGAGATGTCGAGTATGGACTTGCCCACCTTCTATATGGTATTTTTCACTTATGATGGCCCTGTCGGCCTTGGCAGGTATATATATACCGATGTTGTTGAGTCTTTTTTTTCTGTAGTGCTTCGTTCGTCAAGTCAAGAAATAGTTCACATGTCAGGTGAGGTGAAAAGAAAGACTTGGGTTTGCTTGTTCCATTCCAGTTGGAAATGCCAATGATTCCAAGGATTGGTGAAGCTAGGGAATGCTCAATCACTAATCCCAACTACGCAAATAGAGTTCACAAGTTCGGTATTGAAAGAAAGATGAAGTAGGAAATCATTGATTTGAATTCACTTCTTTTTTTCTTTTTTTCTTATTGCTAATTGGAACTCCGGCTCCAGTAACCTCCTGAACCTTATCCATTACGTCAACCATTCTTCAACAAGGGGAAGATAGGAGGTAATTCCCTTTTTCAAGGCCCCTCATAATCCTGGTTTGGTTCTCCAGCGGAAAGCTTTGAGATACCTTCTCCTACCCGGGAGACTGACATTATGCTTTATAGAAAGCGAAATAGTGATAAGAAGTTGAGGAAAAGTTCGGCTGCTTGCAGGTTGTTACACAATTATTTATGAGTGTTTTTGTCGGCCCAGATCCTGTGATGTTAGTTTTAGGTTGTATGACTGGTACGCTCGGGCCTTAGGACACCAGGTGTCGACCATACCCCCGAAGGTTGGGGTGTGACATTTAATCCCTTAACTTGGGTTTTCTTGAAAACCCTAGGTTAAGAATCAATGATTTCTCTTAGAATTGATGAGGATGTTATTAAAATCACTTGGAATTGCATGAAATAGGCTTACCTTTATATAGGAGAATTTTGGACAGAGAGGAACTTTATGCTAGGGCATGGGAGGAAGAAAATATCATAGAAAAACTAAAAAACACGACTTATATAGGTCCAGCTGTCAGACTGGTTTTAAGGTGGATTTGTATGGTGAGAAGGACGGTCTGTATAAAGTGTCCGTCACAGGATTGTCAATTCCAGTGAGCACCAAAACCTGGGGGACATTCAATGGTTCAAAAGTATGATCCGCATAATTTTCTATAGTGGAAAGGATGGGCCGTATAACATTATACGGTATGTATAAGTCCTTGCGTAAAATTCCCGAATCACTGAACTAAATGGATTATAACTTCATACTCCTCGTCTTGGTTTTCTAAACTCCTGAATCATGAACAAGACTTAGTTTGAAGGTACGACATGTTACAGATGGAGCCGAGACCAAGTCAAGGACAGTGGGAGAAGACTCATACCACTTGCCAAAGATGATGGGGTTGCACCACAGATCATCTATTAGTTCACTTTTATTCGCCTTGGTGATGGATGGACTGAAGATGCAAATCAAAGGTGAGGCGACATAATGTATGTTATTCACAGATGAGATAGTTCTGATTGACAAGACTCGCAGCGGAGTTAATGCTAAGCTAGAGGTTTAAAGAAAAATCCCGAAATATAAAGTGTTCATATTGAGTAGAACCAAGACAGAGTACTTGGAGTGTAAGTTTAGTGATGTAATGCATGAGGTTAACATGGAAGTGAGGCTTGGTACTCAAGTCATTCAAATGAAAGGAAGTTTAAAGTATTTTGGGTCTATTATCCAGGGAAATAGATAGATTATCGAGGATGTCACACATCATCTTGGTGCAGGGTGATAAGAAGGAGCCACCAAAACTTAAATGCAAGTGCTGTAGAGTAGTGGTTAGACTAACTACATTGTATGGAAAGAGTGTTGGCCAGTCAAGAAGTATTGCGTTAAAAAGATAAAAGTTACAAAAATGAGGATGCCACAGTGGATGTGCGAGCACACCAGGAGGGATAGGATTAAAAATAAAGATATTTGCGATAAGATGGGAGTGGTATCATGAGGATAAGATGTGGAAAGCGAGGCTGAGATGGTTTGGGCATGTCCAGAGGAGATGTCCGGATGACCCAACGCGGATGTGTGAGAGGTTGGCAATGGATGGTTTCAGGAGTGATAGAGGTAGGCCGAAAAAGTATTGGAGAAGGGCGATCAAACAAGACATGATGTAGGTTCAGCTTACCGAGGACATGACTTTAGATAGGAAGTTATCACACCCCAAACCGGAGGGACATGAAAAGCACATGGGCCTTACTTGCCGAGCGGCAACATACATGACTAAGTTATACTCTTTAACATACGAACAAGTCGTCAAGGCCACCATGATAGACTGAAAGAAGTCAAAAGCAATAAGCAACTGACAATACTAACTTGATGAACATATATACATAGATAAGGGATGACAAGGGCACCATGACATCTATACATCAAAACACATACTGACAAAGCTGTACATAACATTTATACACAAGACTCATGTCTACAAGCCTCTAAGAGTAACATCATCATCATCAGGTTGGGGCAGGGCCCTTCCATACCCATAGACATGTATATAACATCATGCCAACTCAAAACCAGCAACTCCGGAACAAAAAGAGTGCACCAACCACCGCTAACCTGAGAACTTACTAATGACGGTCATCAATCTGTATACCTAAACTGGCGGTCATGAAACGAAGTATTCCCCAACAAATGAGATGTCAGTACAAAATATGTACTAAATATGTAAGGCATGTATGAACATGGGTAACGACATCAAAGTAATGAAGACAAGAAGGATCTACCTGTAACTCTGGAATTCCATTGTGGGACATGAAATACATGATTTTACTTATATACATGTATATATACACATCAAGCCGCTCTTTGGGGCCATATCATATCGTATCAAGCCGCTCTTTGGGACTAACATCATCATAACATATCCAACTATAGTGGCGTGCAACATAGGTATCATACCCGACAAAATATCGCGCAACTCGGTGTTCATAAAATTAAATATATATAATACATGAGGGATATCAAAAGAACATTCAGAACCTTTCGGAGTGACATAAGATAGATAATCTCTGACTCTCGTTATGTAATTATCATGTTATCAGATGTCATGAAATTAATAGAGGAACACAAAATATTATATATTGAGAAATAACTGCAAGATACAAAAAATACACCCGACAAGATACAATCAAGATTCAATAGAATCAATAACATAAACACTTCTAAGTTAACATGAACAGAGTCATTTTGGAGGGATGTTCGTTTACGTTTCATTCTAATCGGGTCATACCAAAAGAAAGAATAGCCTTAACATACCTCAACCAATTCACTTGACAACCCATCCATTAACGCAACCTCTATAGTACCTTCAATCTACAATAATGACAATCACACTTTCATTACGCTAAGAAAACACTATTATATCACGTATGTCGAACGATAAGCTCATTTTATAATGAATGGGACTGCATTTCCCCTAATTCTTCTACTTTACCCAAGTTCAAAACAACTAGAACCCCTATATCCACCAAATTTCAGCCACGACACAACTTAGGAAATCACCAAACTGTCCATACCACATCAACAACTTAAAAATATGATTTTCCGCTATTAATTCTGAATTTCTCAGCCCACAATTTAGCTATGACCTGGATGAACTTAAATATATCTAAGAGACAAGAATCATTACCTTATATTTCAAGAACTACTCTTCTTCTACCTTACTTCACTTCGAGAATCTCTGATTTTCAATACTTTTTTTCAACATAGAAGTTCATATACTTTCTTGAGTAGATCACTATCCGTTTATATAGCATAAGTTTTGCATATATCATATAGGATTCTTCTCTATATATATATATATTCTCCCTTATAGCCATTGGGTCCTTCCACCTATTTAATGTATTGGTACCATTAATTCTTATCCCACCAGAATCAGCCACTAGATTCAATAAATTGTATTACTTATGTATTGTTTCCTTGTTATGCACACACGTGGAAAGTTATGCATAAACTTGTCCCTTTATGTTTCTCTTTTTGTTTAACTAAATCATTTGTCTCATGTAATCAATTCCTTTTTCCTAAGTTTGTCAAATTATAATCACTTTTAACATATTTTATATACTCATTATCATGGTCATGTGATGTAACACTAGTCCATATCTTCTTTGGTACATGCAAAATATTATCTCCAATCACCATTGTCACACTTTTAAGTCTTAAATCATTTCAGGACTTCATCCATTTATATACTAAGCTCTTGATCTACATACTTGAACACAACCTTATTCTTGTGGGTTGGGAAAATTTGCTCATGTGGGACAGTTTAATTCCTAGTCTGAAAATACGGGGTATTATAGCTTGGATCATATTTCATTTAAAATAAATGTCAAACCTTGATGAAACTTATTATCTTCAATTTGTTTAACTTCTAATCCTTTCGACATATCCATACTATCATTCTAACCACTTATAAGCTCAAGATAATCTCATCTTCCGCTACTTATGTCTTCTAGCTTACACGCTTTCTAATTCACAAAAACACGAGATGTAACATCCTCCCCGCACCTTAGAAACATTCATCCTCAAATATGGAGGCGTACATGAAGAGATACTAAGTCTTAAGGATCTTACAAAAAATTCTGACAGAGTCTCTTCTGTATACAGGACTATATTCAACTTTTCATACAACAGAAATCATAATATAAATATATATATATATACAGGGCCACAATCAATCAACAACAGCCTTTGGCTCCACAGAGACATCAACTTTAATAAAAACATCACAAAGTGGTAACTTACCTCATATACATACATCTCTATCAATGATTTATGCTACAACCTTTTCAATTTGAATATCTTTTAATCATAAAAACCTCTGTAATATAGATATATATAGACTCCAATTTTGCAGGTAACTCTAACTTGTAGGCCACTTGGCCTATTCCTCGAACAATTATGTACGAACCAATTTACCTTTTGGTTAAGCTTGACTTTCTCAATAAATTCCATTACGCCTTTCATTGGTGACATTCTTGGGAAGACCAAATCATTTACACAATCGCTTGATCTCAGCGTCGCACATCTATAAGTGAATTTTGGGACTATGGGTTAAATTTTACTACAGCCTAGTGGACCAAAATAGGTCTAAGTAACTATGATCCTCCCGTATCGAATCAATCGATAGGAGATCTGCACTCTCAGCCATATAAGGCTTCATAAGGAGCCATCTTGATTCAAGAATAATAACTGCTAATATATATATATATATATATATATATATATATGAAAACTCATTGAGGGGTAAATGATCATCCCAATTCTTTTTGAAATATAGCATCCATGCCTGTAGCATATCCTCGAGTATTTGAATTGTGCGCTCGGACTGACCATCTATCTATGGTAGAAACTACACCAGGGTTCTCTTGTATTCCCAAACCTCTCAAGAAGGATCTCCAGAATTTTATTATAAACAGAGCTCCTCTATCTAAAATAATAGACATTAGAATGTCATGAAGTCGGGCGGCCTACTTAATATACAGTGTTACATAATCCTCGCTCGTGTGGATGGTTTTATCTGACAAGAAGGGGTCAACTTTGCGAATTTGTTGACCATTACTCATATAGAGTTATCTTTTTTATAAGAGTGGGATGGACCCAGAATAAAATTCATGTTAATCATTTTTTATTCCAAGTTGAGATCATTATACTTTGTACTAGCACGTTGGGCCGCTAATGCTCTACCTTTTATTTGCCACCAATTCGATTATTATGACAAAACTCTACATTGTACATCTTTATATTATCATCCCAGCTCATAGCTTTGGTATCATGGTATATCTTTGTCGAACCAGGATAAATATAATAGAGGGAATATTATACCTCTGTCATAATCTGAGCGGCTTACCACTCAGACAAGCTATATGTGAGGCATACAATCAATCTCTGCATCGAAGAAATCTGTCTCCTTTAAGCTCAAATATTAGCTTCTCTTGCCATGGAACTTTCTCTTTCAGTATCACTAACTTAGGACCCTCGTATTGTTGTTCCTTTACATGTCACAAAGGGCTATTTTGTCATCTTCTGAATTATAATTCTACCATCATCGGTGTCGCGCCCATTTTTTAACCGACCCCGCGAAAGGTCGGAAGCGGAGTACAACGTGTTCGGTGATTCTTGGATAAATGGTTAAGGAGTCGCCACCTAATTATTTTACGGTGAATTAGGGCACCTGAATATTAACTAAATGCTGCCATGTAACTCCAATTTTAAGGTCTGCGAAACTAATGAGATTCTAGGCAAGGGTTCTTTATTATCCTAAAGGGAAGGGGTTAGGCATCCTTTAAGATCCGCTAACTTGCGGTTATCCGATCAAACTCAGGTTAATTATTGTATTAAGAAAATGCATGTTTTAAAATATAAACTTAAAATGATGTTGCAATTATTTAGTAAAAGGATATATTTTGTACAAGTATGCATTTGTATGATATTAAAGAAAAAAGACATGTAAAAAGTATGCATTTGTGACAATTAATAGTAAGGAGAAAAATGAATTATTTTATAATGCCAAAGAAGTAATTTTTGGAAATCATTTTTTGAGTTGTACAATTAATAAAGTGAACAAAAGATGATCAACAATTGTTTTGAAAATTTTAAATATGCATGACGAACCTAAAAATAAATAACTAGCGGAGGGTTTCTAAGTTTGAACTATCCGAGCCTAAAATAAATAAGCTAGCGCCGGTTTTCCAGTTTTTGACTACCTTATTAATTAATTCTGAGTCTACCTATTCTAAGCATTTCAATAATTACATAAGTGCAATAAATAATATTACAATACAGAGCGGGGTAAAAGCTGAATTAAAGAAAGTAAATAAAATAAATAAACTCCGAGGAATATCTGCCTTTATTTACTTTAATCCCTGCAAGCTATCAAGAACAAACGGTTAGAAACAGTTAAATACAAATAACTTTGGATCCGTGTCCAAAACAGTGAATGTTTTGAATACGGATGGCTCAGACTTAGAATTTTGAAAAGACCATTCCAATCACGCCGTGGCTGCAAACATGACTCGATGGTCATTTTAATTGCCTCGCCTACTAAACATGTTGGTCTTTCGGATGAAAAGAGAAAAGATCATTATAATCACGTCGTGGCTGCGAACATATAACTTGTTGGTTATTTTAGTCACCTTGCCTACTAAACATGTTGATCTCTCGGGTGAAGTAAAAGGTTTAAGTCTCATCCTTGCCCAGAAGTTATATTTCCGTCTTTACAACTGTGGAGGCCTTAAAATCGATGGATATTTTTCATCGGCCAGTGTAGTATAGTGTTCGAATCAACAAAATTAAATCGGAACAGTAAGTAGCAGCAGCAAGCAGCAGCAGTAACCAGCAGGCAAAAACAGAGAGGCAATTCCCGAGAATACATGATGTTTAGTTTAAAACAATAAAAAAATAGTAAAACAGTAATCTGAAACCGAACAGCAAACCGAAACAGAAAAATAGTAAGATATTCGTGCACGGATGCTTAAAACAATACTGAAAAATAGAGGAACGAAATGAAAAAAAAGTGCCGCCTCGAATTCAATTTCATCGGCCTAAATGCGGTATTAGTTCAATCAATAATAACAGTTCCAAAGAAACGAGCAGTGAGAAATTAAAGTATCCGACCCGAATTCTGAAATTTTGGAACCGAAATAGGATTAAGAAGTATTTATGAAAATCAGACCCAGATTATGAACAGTGACCCAAATGGGTGACCCAATTCTGAAAACAGATTTTTTCAGATAACCAACAAATAAGATACGAAATGCAAGAATTCTGGAAAATATCCAAACCGGGTCGACCCGACCCGGATCAGTGACCCGACCCGAATCAAGTATCAAAACCGAATTAGATTTTCACCAATTTTCAGATAACCAATCAAATAAAATACGAAATGCAATAATTCTAAAAAATATCCAAATCGGGTCGACTCGATCCGGGTCAGTGACCCGACCCGAATCAGTGACCCGACCCAAATTAAATATCAAACCCGAATCAGATTTTTGCACCAATTTCAGATAACCAATCAAATAAGATACGAAATGCGATAATTCTAAAAAATATCCAAATCGGGTCGACCCGACCCGGGTCAGTGACCCGACCCGAAACAGTGATTCAAACCCGAATCAGATTTTTACCAATTTTCAGATAACCAACCAAATAAGATACGAAATGCAATAATTCTGGAAAATATCCAAATCGGGTCGACCCGAACCGAGTCAGTGACCCGACCCGAAATAGGTGTCAAACCCGAAATCAAAATTTCACCAATTTTAGATAACCAACATACAAAAATATGAAATGCAAGAATTCTGGAAATATTACCCAAATCGGGTCGACCCGAACCGGGTCAGTGACCCGACCCGAATCAGATATCAAACTCGAACTAGATTTTTTACACCAATTTCAACCAACATTTAAGATGCGAAATGCAATAATTCTGGGAAATCCAATTCGGGTCAACCCGACCCGAATCAGTGATTTGACCCAAAATCAGTGAAGAAAAACAACAAAAACAAGCAGATTTTCGGATTCGACTTATGAGACCAAAAATAGAAGTATTTAAAAATCGAAACTCACCCCTTTCTTTCGGATTTTAGACTTGTTTCTTGAACAACAAAGAAGGCAAATGCTTAAAAATCAAACTCAAGAACACAATACGTATTTATGGTCTTCTCCTCCGGTCGTCCCCCTTTTAATAGTGAACAAAGGGGGGGGGGATTTATAGGTACTCACCCGATGTTCACCCCCACCCATACCCCTTACAAAATCGAATTCGAATTTCAAAATAAAGGGGGAGACAAAATCTGATTTTTTGGGGCGAATTCTTGGGGCATGTGTTGCGGAGAGGTGATGGGGTAGGTTGGTGGTGTCAGGCGACGGTGTCGGCGATTGTTGATGTCAGACATAGGGTGCGGCAACGTAGGGGTAGGGGTGTAGGGTGGGCGGCGATTGGGAGGGTTAGGGATGTTAGGTTTTTGATTTTGGGGTTTTTGGATTTTTTTTGGTTTTGTTTTGGTTTAAAGGGGAATGGGTATTGGGCTTGTGGGTCGGCCGATTGGGCTTGGGTCTTGGGCTGCTGGGTTTCGAGAATAAGGGGTGTTGGGCTTTGGTAAGGGAATTTTGGGTGGGTCGATATTTGTTTGGATAGAAATTGTTTTTGGGTTGGGGAATAAATGGGTGATGGGTTGGACTTGGACGAAATGGGTTTTAGTTTGGGTAGAAATTGTTTTGGGTTGGGAAAATGAAAATGGGTTATGAATTAAAAATTATAAAAGGGGTTTAATATAAAAAATGTATTGAAGAAAAAATGTAAATTATTTAAATAACAACATAACGATGTGATAATAATAAAGATATAATATTTGCGAAATGTTTAATGCTTAATAAAATGGAAATGCGATGCAATTTTGCGAGAATAAAATAACATAGAATTTTCGGATAAAACTTATGATTATGATAAAAAATGCAAATGAGAGTAAAAAATGCGAATAATAATAATAAGAGAATAATAATATATATATATACGCATGTATGTATATAGATTAAAATTATTTTAAGGTGTTAAAAATATTTAAAATTGCAAATAAATTAGAAAAGACGGGACAAAATTGGGTGTCAACAGATGCCCCTCTTTGGCCGGAGATGATGAAAGAGTTTTCGGACAAAGAAGTTGACCAGTAGCCAATTTTGTCGTGACCCTCGGGCTTTGAACGAGGAGTAGGGGTGCACTGGTAGAAATAGAATCCCGAGGGGGAGAGAAGTTATAAAAGATGGTGTAGATTCGAGAAATATTTCCCCAGTGTCGAGTTATGATGACACTGTTTGCAGATGTGAAAACTTATTGGGGAAGAGCGAAATGACGTTCGAAGTAGGCTGCGGACCAAGATTGCATCGGTTCGCCGCAAGAGATAGTTCCACGTTGTGATGAAGTTCCTGCAAATTAAAGCTCCTGCGAACTAACGCTCCCTGCAAACTACAACTCAAGATAAAATTAGTGCATAATTGCTGAGACAAAAACAGTAGAGAATGAGTACATAAAAAAAATGCGACCCTGTGAGTCGAAATGATGCCCTTGAACGAACGTAATACGATGATGTTGTTGTAAGGACGTAACGTTGATGTTGTCGTTGTAATGCTGTTTATAACGTCATTGTATAGACGTGTTGTGTTGAAGACGTCGTCATATAGTCGTGTTGCGTAGACATAATGCTGATGACGTTGTTGTAATGCGATCTGCTGTAAGATATAGCTGTTGTGCTGTCATAATGTTGATGACGTTGTTGTAATGTTGTTTGCTATAAAAGATAGTTGTGCTACAGTAACGTCGATGACGTTGTTGTAATGCTGTTTGTTGTAAGAGATAATTGTTGCGCTGAAGACGACGTTGTAATGATGTTGACGTCGTTGTAATGATAATGTTGATGACATCGCTGTAATGTTGTTGATGTCATTGTAATGCTGTAAAAGATAGTTGTTGTGCTGTAGTAACGTCGATGACGTTATTGTAATGATGTTTGCTGTAAGAGATAGTTGTTGCGCTGAAGACGTCGTTGTAATGCTATTGACGTCGTTGTAATGACACCACTGATGACATCATTGTAATGCTATTGATGTCATTGTAATGTTGTAAAAGATAGCTGATGTACTGCAGTAACGTCGAGGACGTTGTTGTAATGATGTTTCCTGTAAGAGATAGCTGTTGCGCTGAAGACGTCGTTATAATGTTATTGACGTCGTTGTGATGATAATGCTGATGACATCGTTGTAATGCTGTTGATGTCATTGTAATGCTGTAAAAGATAGTTGATGTGTTGTCGTAAAAGATAGCTGCTGCGCTGAAGACGTCATTGTAATACTATTGACGTCGTTGAGATACTGTAAAAGATAGTTGATGTGTTGCAGTAAAAGATAGCTGCTGCGCTGAAGACGTCATTGTAATGTTGTTGACGTCGTTGAGATGCTGTAAAAGATAGTTGTTGTGTTGTCGTAAAAGATAGCTACTGCGCTGAAGACATCACTGTAATGTTGTTGACGTCGTTGAGATGCTGCAAAAGATAGTTATTGTGCTGAAGACGTCATTATAATATTGTTGACGTTGTTGAGATGCTGTAAAAGATAGTTGATGCGCTGAAGACGTCATTGTAATGCTGTTGACGTGGTTGAGATGCTGTAAAGATAGTTGATGTGCTAAAGACGTCATTGTAATGTTGTTGACGTCATTGAGATGCTGTAAAAGATAGTCGTGACGTCCTTGCCGTCAATTTGCTGTAATATGGTTTCACGTTGTGCTGAATCTTCTGTTGATTCAAACTCCCGTAGACTGTGATATAAATGACGTTCTTGCCGTCAGTTTGCTGTGTTTAAGCTCATTGTGATTCGAAATAACATCATTGGGCAGACATAATGGTTGGTCCTCTGTAGTTCAAGACGATGTCTTTGTATAGATGCAAAATAGGAGCGTGATCCTTGCGGTGAGTCGTCATGCAAAAATTCTTTGTAAAGTTGATCATAAGTGATGTGGCTTCCCTGCTTCTTTCAACCTGAAGAACCTGTACTCAAAGAAAAATTTGTGAGTTCGGGGGAGGGACGGTTGATTCGCGTTGACTTTGTAGCTTCTGCTCTTGATAGTTGCATGTCCTGCTGATTCGGACCTGTAGCCCCTGTCTGGTTCCCAGTCTCGGCTAACCGTTAATGAAAACATTTGTTAAAAATAATTTGTTTATAAGAAAGTATGCTTATCAGTAAAAAGTTCTTGTCGAACTCTAATGAAAATATTTGTTGAAAATAATTTGCTTATAAGAAAGTATGCATATATGTAAATGTCTGTCGAGCAGTGACATGCGGTGAAACAAAGCAAACGTCTTATTCAAAATCCTTTTTCTGGCTGAAGACTTAGTTTGCTGATGCTTTTCCATGTTTATCGGCGTCCTCTGGCAGTGATCCCTTAAAAAATGCCCAGTTTTCGATATGTGAGGATGATGAACTTTCGAACGGACAACCGAGTCTTGTGTGGGTTGTTTGCCTGTCCTATCAAGGTGATCATATGGGTGCATTTTTTCATATGTGAGATAAAGGAGAAAATATTTCCTAATGGTGGGACCGAAGCCGATTTAGGCCGCCTACGTATCCACATGAGGGAATCAGGTCATAACGTAGTTCATTACAAGCAAATGGGATTGTAAGGGATTTTCTAAAAGTGGGACCGAAGCTGATATGGCCGCCTACGTATCCCGCCAAGGGAATCAGGTCATAACGTAGTTCATGTCAAGAAAAAATGCAATTTTTCGAGAAACTTCTGTCTTAAAGAGATGAAACCCTATGTGGGTTTTATGCGTGTCCCGCCGAGGGTGCGCAACTTTTACAACATAGAAAAAAGTATTACATAGAGAATAACAAATCCTAGATATGGTTTCCGTTCATTGCATCTGCATTGATGGTTTTTTTGCCATTCTATTATGATAAAGTGGCCCCGGACAAACTGCGTCCATCTGCTTTTCATCAATCAGTCTCTTCGTACATGATTCTGTATCCACTTGGCTTCGAAAGATATATCGTTGCCCCAGTAGAAAATGCTCGTACCAATGCTTTGTAATTATCAATCATCTTGATGTTTCATCCAAACCTGGCTTTGGCTTATGCCCCAGTTCTTCAGGTTGTGAGTCTTCCTCATATTCTTCAAAGTCTTGTTCGTTGTTTGGGACTTTGTTTGCTTATTTCATTATATGTCACATATTATCGACAAATTTATTAGTTCGCATGATAAAAAAAAGAAAAGAAAATTATTAAACAAAACAGATTTTAAAATAGCAACAACAATGCAGATTTGTCTTTTTAAGCTTTCAAAAGGTGGAGGCAAAACACATTAAATGCATAGATGTGGTTCAGGCCTCAATCTGAATCGCATTGTTTCATTAAACATTAACGAAATTAACTAGTTTCCGGGAAAAAGAAGGTCGGGGCACAGGTCCAATCTTCCCAAAACCTCTCCTTGCTCTGCATCCCAAATGGTTGAGTCTCTAGCGTAATCACTGAGAATCACATTGCATTTTGCTTCTTCTTCAGCAATGAAAAATCTTCTGAATCCCCTCACGAGGTTGGCTGCATTGTCCCCCTTTGATTCCTGAGGGGCGCATGCTTTGACAAATGACTGACCTAGAGGCGGAACAGACTTTGGTAAAGGAGCATCTCTCTTCCTTCGGAGATTGGTTGACAAGACTTTTTCAGGAAAAGATGGTGCCATGATCCGCGGCTTTGGAGGAAGTACTTCTACTCCAAACGGTGCCCTCACTTGGACTGTAATCATAGGGGTGATAAAGGCCGATGATTCAACCCTTTCCTCTCTCTGGACTGGCACAATGGTCCCTTCCAAGTTGTGTTCTTCATCAACAGTAATCATGTTCACATTGGCATCGTCATGATTTGGCGAACGATTATTGTTTTCATTAGAGAAAGGTCCTTTCAGTTGGATAACTCCTTCTTTGATTAATGCCTCGATTTTGTTTCTGAGGGCGTAGCAATTTTCAGTGTCGTGTCCAGGGATTCCCTAGTGGTTTGCACAATGCTTAGCCTCATCGTGCCATTTGGGAACAGGATTGGGGACATTTCCTGGGATGGGCTGGAGTATTCCTGCGGTTTTCAGTCTTTCATATAACTGGGCTCGAGGTTCGGCTAAAGGTGTATAGGTTTTGGCTGGCTTTCTTTTGTATTTTGCGCGGGGTCTGGGTGCATTTGGTGGATGGACTTGTGGATGAGGTAAGTATGCGGGCTGATATTGTGGGGGATTCGGATAGGTAGGCGCTCGAGGCAGGCTATATATTGGATGAGTATGGTAGGCATGGTAGGGAGCAGGTGAGTATTGATAATAAGGTTGAGGGCTTTGGGCGTATGGGATATAATAGGAAAGCTGAGAACTTTGGTTGTTTTGATTGTAGTAGGGAAGCTGGGGTGATGGCATTTGGTAGGTTGACATTTGATTTGGCCTATGTTTTTGAACTGTCATGACAGGGGATACTCCATCTCTCTTCCTCTTTACTGCTCCCTCAAATGAGTCCGACTGAATTGTCTCACTCGTTGCTTGTAACACTACAAAGTTTGTAATTCTTTCAGTTCTGATTCCCTCTTCTATGAAATCTCCCATCCTTACAACTTCAGAGAAACTTCGTCCTATGACGCTTATCATTCTTTCATAGTATGTTGCATCTTTCAAAGATTGTACAAAGAGAGTGGTCATCTCACTTTCCGTTATCGGTGGTAGAACTTTTGTTGCTTCCGCCCTCCACTTCATGGCGTACTCTGTGAAGGTCTCTGTGGATTTCTTTTCCAACTTCATCAGATAAAATCTGTCCAAGACTGTGTCAGTGTTGAACTTAAATCTGTCCACGAAATCTTGTGCCATCGTGCTCCAATTATGACATTTTCGCGGGTTTTGGCTCGTGTACCAGTCGAGTGTTTCTCTTGTCAAACTCCTTACGAACAACTTCATTATGATAGCCTGGTCTTTACCTACCCCAATCAGTTTGTCGCAGTACGATCTTAAATGAGCGTGAGGATTTTCCTTCCCATCAAACAAGTCAAATTTTGGCACCTTGTATCCGACAGGCAATTCAATGTCGGGATGCATACACAGATCTTCGTACTCGAGTCCTTCATGCCCCTTGCTGGTTTGGATATTCTTGAATGCTTCTTTTAGGCTATGAATTTCTCTCGCCACACTTTCATCGGTTCTGATCCTTACCTGCCTCTCCATCTCTTCATACTGGCCAGTTTCCTGGAGAGCCATGTTTGGTGTTGCGGTAGTAAAATGTTGGGCTTCCATTACATATACTGGCGGCACATACTGCTTGCTGTGATCAGCGATGTGTGCCATCAGTATGTGCTGGGTTGCCGGGTGATTTTGCGTGGAAGGGGTGTTTTGGATGAGTGGGGTAATTTGGGTATGTGGAGTTGTAAAGGATGTCAGATCATTTTGTAGCGGGCTTTGTTGTGGACTAGCTTGTGGGTTAACGTATTATGGATTGGTTTTGCTTGGTGGCAAATTTTCGGGGAGGTTTTGGGGAAATGGCGATTCAGGAGATGAAAAAGTTTGCGGTGCAGTTGCATTCGTCCCTTGTTCAGGGAGTGGGGTATTGGTGCTAATGGACAAGTTGGTGAGATTTTGGATCCGCTCTATCTCAGTCTGCATGGCTGCCATCTGTTGTAACAGTTGGGCGATGTATTTTTCTTGGACGGAAGCATTTCTATTTTCCGAAGCTTCTGGTTCATCTCTCGAAAGAGCGATAAGTCCCAGGCCAGTCTGTTCGGATGCATCTGAATCAGTCATTTTGCTGAATGATCGGGCCTTTGATCGCGTGAAGTAGGGGTGTTCCGCCAGTTTTAGTCAACGCAAATCAACCTCGGGAAAAATTAATTTAAGCAAAAATAACCTTCTAAAAAATGAAGAAACCAAGTTAGTATAAGGCGGGCAATTATTGTTTCAAATAACATGCGTAGAGTGTAAGCAAATAGCAAAAAAAATTGTATGAAAATTAAATGCGCGTCCTAATATGCATGGGGCCTTTCTTATGCCAGAGGTGGGCCTAAACGCCAGATATGCGAGATTACGATAGATTGATCCAAGCTGTTAAATTGTAATGCTTTTGTTGGAAATGAGACTAAATGAATGTACATTTTTCAATTTCGGCATGTGATGATTAGGCTTGGATTTGTATAACATTATCACGCTACACGTAATATGTTGATTGGTCGTTGGGTTGCGAGACCCGTTGACAATTTTGGTAGATTTCTTAATTGTGGAGTCGATACCAAGGATCAACCCACCCAAGGTGTATGCATGCATGACTTAAAATAAAGGGTGGTATAGCTCTATCATAAATTTTCTAAGATTTGGCTGACTAGACTCAAGGTTCCCGAGCGTACTGCTCGAGTGAGAAGGCTACGCGGCCAACCGGATGGTCCGGACGCTCCGCGCATATACCAACTCTCCTAAAAATTTGGAAATTTGAAAGAAGTTTGCGGATGTGCAAAACACACCTCGCGTGTAATGTGTGATAGTGTCAATTTTTCAGAGTTGAAGAAATATAAGTGAAATGTCAATTTAAAGAAAGCAGTAAGAGAATATAGCAACTAGAGCAGTTATGCATACAAAATTTCAAAAAGAAATAATTAAAAACAAAAGATCAAATAAGGAGCAATATAAAGCACAATAATAATTAACCTGAATTTGCTATGGTTAAGAACCTGAAAATCCCCAGCGGAGTCGCCATGCTGTCGCACCCGTTTTTTAACCGACCCCGCGAGAGGTCGGAAGCGGAGCACAACGTGTTCGGTGATTCCTGGGTAAATGGTTAAGGAGTCGCCACCTAATTATTTTACGGTGAATTAGGGCACCTGAATATTAACTAAATGATGCCATGTAACTCCAATTTTAAGGTCTGCGAAACTAATGAGATTCTAGGTAAGGGTTCTTTATTAACCTAAAGGGAAGGGGTTAGGAATCCTTTAAGATCCGCTAACTTGCGGTTATCCGATCAAACTCAGGTTAATTATTGTATTAAGAAAATGCATGTTTTAAAATATAAACTTAAAATGATGTTGCAATTATTTAGTAAAAGGATACATTTTGTACAAGTATGCATTTGTATGATATTAAAGAAAAAAGACATGTAAAAAGTATGCATTTGTGACAATTAATAGTGGAGAAAAATGAATTATTTTATAATGCCAAAGAAGTAATTTTTGGAAATCATTTTTTGAGTTGTACAATTAATAAAGTGAACAAAAGATGATCAACAATTGTTTTGAAAATTTTAAATATGCATGACGAACCTAAAAATAAATAACTAGCGGAGGGTTTCTAAGTTTGAACTATCCGAGCCTAAAATAAATAAGCTAGCGCCGGTTTTCCAGTTTTCGACTACCTTATTAATTAATTCTGAGTCTACCTATTCTAAGCATTTCAATAATTACATAAGTGTAATAAATAATATTACAATACAGAGCGGGGTAAAAGCTGAATTAAAGAAAGTAAATAAAATAAATAAACTCCGAGGAATATCTGCCTTTATTTACTTTGTTCCCTGCAAGCTATCAAGAACAAACGGTTAGAAACAGTTAAATAGAAATAACCTCGGATCCGTGTCCAAAACAGTGAATGTTTTGAATACGGAGGGCTTAGACTTAGAATTTTGAAAAGACCATTCCAATCACGCCGTGGCCGCAAACATGACTCGATGGTCATTTTAAATGCCTCGCCTACTAAACATGTTGGTCTTTCGGATGAAATAAGAAAAGATCATTATAATCACGTCGTGGCTGCGAACATATAACTTGTTGGTTATTTTAGTCGACTCGCCTACTAAACATGTTGATCTCTCGGGTGAAGTAAAAGGTTTAAGTCTCATCCTTGCCCAGAAGTTATATTTCCGTCTTTACAACTGTGGAGGCCTCAAAATCGACGGATATTTTTCATCGGCCAGTGTAGTATCGTGTTCGAATCAGCAAAATTAAATCGGAGCAGTAAGCAGTAGGCAAAAACAGAGAGGCAATTCCCGAGAAGACGGGATGTTTAGTTTAAAATAATAAAAAAAATAGTAAAACAGTAATTTGAAACCGAGCAGCAAACCGAAACAGAAAAATAGTAAGATATCCGTGCACGGATGCTTAAAATAGTACTGAAAAACAGAGGAACGAAACGAAAAAAAAGTGCGGCCTCGAATTCAATTTCATCGGCCTAAATGTAGTATTAGTTCAATCAATAATAATAGTGCCAAAGAAACGAGCAGTGAGCAATTAAAGTATTCGACCCGAATTCTAAAATTTTGGAACCGAAATAGGATTAAGAAGTATTTATGAAAATCAGACCCGGATTATGAACAGTGACCCGAATGGGTGATCCAATTCTGAAAACAGATTTTTTCAGATAACCAACAAATAAGATACGAAATGCAAGAATTGTGGAAAATATCCAAACCGGGTCGACCCGACCCGGATCAGTGACCCGACCCGAATCAAGTATCAAAACCGAATTAGATTTTCACCAATTTTCAGATAACCAATTAAATAAAATACGAAATGCAATAATTCTAAAAAATATCCAAAGCGGGTCGACCCGATCCGGGTCAGTGACCCGACCCGAATCAGTGACCTGACCCAAATTAAATATCAAACCCGAATCAGATTTTTGCACCAATTTCAGATAACCAATCAAATAAGATACGAAATGCGATAATTCTAAAAAATATCCAAATCGGGTCGACCCGACCCGGGTCAGTGACCCGACCCGAATCAGTGATTCAAACCCGAATCAGATTTTCACCAATTTTCAGATAACCAACCAAATAAGATACGAAATGCAAGAATTCTGGAAAATATCCAAACCGGGTCGACCCGAACCGGGTCAGTGACCGACCCGAAATAGGTGTCAAACCCGAAATCAAAATTTCACCAATTTCAGATAACCAACATACAAAAATATGAAATGCAAGAATTCTGGAAATATTACCCAAATCGGGTCGACCCAAATCAGATATCAAACTCGAACCAGATTTTTTGCACCGATTTCAGATAACCAACATGTAAGATGCGAAATGCAATAATTCTGGGAAATCCAATTCGGGTCGACCCGACCCGAATCAGTGAAGAAAAACAACAAAAACAAGCAGATTTTCGGATTCGACTTATGAGACCAAAAATAGAAGTATTTAAAAATCGAAACTCACCCCTTTCTTTCGGATGTTGGACTTGTTTCTTGAACAACAAAGAAGGCAAATGCTTAAAAATCAAACTCAAGAACACAATAAGTATTTATGCTTTTTTTTCGGTCTTGTCCTCCGGTCGTCCCCTTTTAATAGTGAATAAAAGGGGGGGTTTTATAGGTACTCACCCGACGTTCACCCCCACCCATACCCCTTACAAAATCGAATTCGAATTTCAAAATAAAGGGGGAGACAAAATCTGATATTTTGGGGCGAATTCTTGGGGCATGTGTTGCGGAGAGGTGATGGGGTAGGTTGGTGGTGTCAGGCGGCGGTGTCGGCGATTGGTGGTGTCAGGCGTAGGGTGCGGCGACGTAGGGGTAGGGGTGTAGGGTTGGCGGCGATTAGGAGGGTTAGGGGTGTTAGGTTTTTATTTTGGGGTTTTGGGTTTTTTGGTTTTGTTTTGGTTTAAAGGGAATGGGTATTGGGCTTGTGGGTCGGCCGATTGGGCTTGGGTCTTGGGCTGCTGGGTTTCGGGAATAAGGGGTGTTGGGCTTTGGTAAGGGAATTTTGGGTGGGTCGATATTTGTTTGGATAGAAAATGTGTTTGGGTTGGGGAAGAAATGGGTGATGGGTTGGACTTGGACGAAATGGGTTTTAGTTTGGGTAGAAATTGTTTTGGGTTGGGAAAATGAAAATGGGTTATGAATTAAAAAATATAAAAGGGGTTTAATATAAAAAATGTATTGAAGAAAAAATGTAAATTATTTAAATAACAACATAACGATGTGATAATAATAAAGATATAATATTTGCGAAATGTTTAATGCTTAATAAAATGAAAATGCGATGCAATTTTGCGAGAATAAAATAACATAAAATTTTTGGATAAAACTTATGATTATGATAAAAAATGCAAATGAGAGTAAAAAATGCGAATAATAATAATAATAAGAGAATAATATATATATATATATATATATATATATATATATATATATATATATATATATATATATATATATATATACACACACGTATGTATGTATATAGATTAAAATTGTTTTGAGGTGTTAAAAATATTTAAAATTGCAAATAAATTGGAAAAGACGGGACAAAATTGGGTGTCAACAATCGGAATCCATTAATCGAACTCCAAATATTTCTAATTGATGGAGCTTTTTGGCTAACTTACTCTCTTCTCGGCTTCTAGGTAAGACAAGCTACCTATAGATCTCATCTTATATAGCCTTGAAGGTTGTTACCTTATTGTGTTGAACTTCCTATTTAATCTATATGAGAACATGATCTACATATTGCTACTCTTTCACTTTTACTACTAAGTTTAATACCATTGGGTTCTGAATGGTAACTCTGCTATTATCTTAGTTCAATTTTCTTTTACCACTTTCGTGGGGTATTATTCCATTGTAGTCTAGTTTCTGAGTCATTTCCCTCTCGAGGAGGGCCATACTCAACTATATCCTCTTGGCTCATCTTTACTTATTTCTTAATCCCAAGGATTGTTACTCTCCTTAAGAGGACTTGTGTATCTTTGTACTATCATAACTCGTCCTAGAGGATGCTTTTACTATTAATAGGGGAAATACATACCAAATTTATTTACTTCTACTTGAAGATACACCGGAGGTTCTTATGATGATAAGGTGTCATGACATATCTCAAATGCATGATCAATTGTTGCTGACCCTAAGTCACGGGTCCGTAATTCTCCTTGGCTTTTCCAATCTCGCTTAAGCGTACATGATCCCATTTCCTTATTCATTCTAAATATGCGCATTATGATTGCACTAACTTTTCTTTGTATCCAATAATCTAAAATTCCTTATATACATAGCATCAGGTATTATTTTGGGTTCTTATTTGGTTCTTTATTTAGGCATAGCTAACAATAAGCTATTGACGTACTTTCTTATTGGATAAATACTTATATTCTGAAAGGACTATCATTATTGGTCATGTGTTTTTCCTTGTAACCCCCACTTTAAACCACTATACTCGGAGTAAACTTTCCTCTCTCGTTTCTTAGCTAACATCTTTTATAAATATACTTTTACACTGAAACTTCTCGTTCATATTAAGATGCAAACTTATTATTATATATCCTTGTAGGATCTTAGGCGCTCTTAAACTGCCCACAACTATTCTTAATAACTTCCACTTCCATCCTTGCTCTGATAATATCAATTATGTACACAACCCTTAAATGTTTGCATTAATCCTAGGCTTCATGCCCCTTATAACTTTTGATTAGTGTACACTAGATCTTTTTGGTCATTACTCCTGTCTAAAATACCTTCTTAGAGTTATGATCATTTACTTGCTAAACTAAAATTCCAGGTACAAGGGCCATTCTATAATGTATAATTATGTATCATCTAACGGCTCATTTGGCTTCTTGACTAGCCTTTTTTTAGACTTTACATAAATCATCTACTGATTGTTAACTCGACTTACCTTTCATTCATTAGTTCTGGATAACCCCTCTTGGGCCTATATATACTTTTGTCTTTGTTTATACGTTGCGCTATTCTTTTCTAAGCCTCATATATCTGGCTGCTCTTATATTTACTTTACTACTCTAGCTGGGAGGTTGCTATTGTTATTCTCTTAACATTTATATTTACATATTATTCCATAGTCATAAAACCTCCGTAGAATGTGGATAATACAATATTACTCCTTGAAACTCTTCGTTGTAACCCCTCTTACTCCATTCAATCACCAACCTAACATGTGATTATATTTTGATACTTTATCATACTATCTCCCCTTTTAGGAGTATGGCCATACCTTGTGCTCAAGGGTTTCAAGCAAGAGAAGTCATATTATTACCTCAGCACCTTCCACAACTCTGTGAACTTTAATAACATACAACTTGCCTTAGCATAATCCCTTCTTACTAGGGACTACTGAATCATTTACATGGATAGAATATCACGTATTCATGACTGATATGCTCAATCTCGATAAATTTCAGCCTCTACTCAAGACGCCAACCTTAGGGGTCTTATTTATTAATAAACTTCAAAGGTCGCTCTTATTAAGTTCATTTTCTTATTGCTTAGTCGCTTACCCTGCAATTTTCACAACACCCATATTTACAGCAATCCTTCCAATTTCTACCTTGTATTTAGTTTTGCTTAGGGTACTTCCCCATATCAATACTTCCTAATTCGTAGAGCTAAATCATCCGGTTAATACCATCTATTGAAATTGTCTATTCAATTGTTGAAGTAGGTACTTAGTCGCATAACATATTCCTCTTACAAACTCAACATTTACTTCCTCTTGCCTTTTTGTTCTCCTTGGCTATGAACTTGTCGTATTATCATACTTTATCTCATGACTTCCAGTCATTTATCCTATCTACTCACCCCACTTGTCTTTCTAGCAACCTTTTTGCTAATGTCATTATTTCTTATTATATTTTGGATTATCCCGATGGGACATTTTTCACTTTTAACTCCTTTCTCTTCGACCGGCTTTAATCTGTAGGCACTTAATACCTCTTCTTTACTTCAAACAATAGGCTTACTGAGGGGAGTACTCACCTCGATAAACCAAGATCCCAATACTTGTCTCCTGGATGTTCAAGACTCTTAAGACGTCGTCTCCGGCTAACAGTTCTTGGGAAAATCATGTATAGATCCACTAAAGTTGTACTATTGACATATTCATACTATTCTCCAATACTTCCATTCATTTATAACAATTTATCCACGCTAATAATTTCTCTAACCCTTACTAGATCCTAAAATCTGACTTCTTTCTAAAACTACATTTATTGACATTTGAAAATCATAAGCCAGATTGAATTTTTATTAACTATAGTTGCATTTCTACTCGAAGTGGGATTATAACTCTTGTGTCATTTTATCTGGCGCTAATTACTGTACAATCTCTTCTATTTAGGTACTTTGTAACTCTTTTTCTTTACTTCCTTTGCATTCTAAAACTCGCATTTCACCTTCTAGGCATGTATTACCTTTTTTTTTTGTATGGGTAAGACAAATGTTCATGCTCTGAAACTTTAGAAAACTACTCGCACCTCCAGTGCATAGATAATCCTGTAGGGATCTTTCATTTACTTGATATGAGCACAGAATGGAATCGAGTACTTACGACTCAGCTCTGCTGCACGATCTGGAATCAGAAAGAAGGGTAACCAATCCTAGAATGCCCTGCAACATCCTATTTATAAATGGGGTGCACAACACATTTATAAATAAGACTCTACTAGACACGGCTTATAGACTCTCTAAGACAGACCTGCTCTGATACCAAGTTTGTCAAACCCCAAACTGGAGGGGCATGACAGGCACCCAGGCCTTACTTGCCGAGCGCCAATATACATGACTAAACCATACTCTTTAACATACAATCAGGTCATCAAGTCCACCATGATAAAATGGAAATAGTCAAAAGCAATAAATATCTGACAATACAAACCTGAGGAACATATATACATAGATAAGGGTTGACAAGGACACCATGACATCTATACATCAAAACAAATGCTGACAAGGTCGTACATAACATCTATGCATAGGACTCATGTATACAAGATTCTAAGAGTAACATAATCAACATCATCAGGTCGGAACAGGGTCCTGTCATACCCATAAATATGTACATAACATCATACCGACTCAAACAAAACAACTCCAGAACAAAAGGAATGCACTAACCATAGCTGAGCTAGAACATACTGATGGGATGTCAATTCGTATACCTGAACCTGCAGGAATTAAATGTAACATCCTCTGACAAACATAATTTCAGTACAAAAGATGTATTAAATATGTAAGGTAAGTATGAACATGAGTAAAGACATCAAAGTACGGGAGACAAGAAAAATCCATATGTAACTGTGGACTTCATTGTGGGACATGAAATGCATGCTTTTACTTAAATACATACATATATGTATATACATCAAGACTCTCTTTGAGGCCATATCATATAGTATCAAGCTACTCTTTGGGGATAACATCATTATAACGTACCCAACTTTAGTGGTGTGTACAATAGTGTTATACTTGACCGACTATAGTGCGGTTCGTTGATCATAAAATAAATATATATATATAATGCATGAGGACATCAGAATAACATTCAGAACCTTTTGAAGTGATGTAAGGTTGATAATCTCTGACTCTCGTTATGTAATTATTATGTTATCAGATGTCGTGAAACCAATAGAGGAATACAAAATATTATATACTATAAAATAACTGCAAGATATGAAAAATACTCCCCATAAGGGACAAACAAGATTCAACAGAATCCATAACATTGTTACACCCCCTAAATTCACATATCGAGTATACCTTAAGTTAATAAACCTAATATAAGGAAGAAAGTTCCATTAGAAGAATTAAGGAAGGATCGAGTTGGAACCAAAGGAGTTACGAGAGTTTAAAGCACCGTTACGCCCTTCGTGTTTGCAATCCTTACGTTGAGCGCTTTGTGTTAAGACGATGTAACATAATAGCATAACTACCATTAAAATTGATTAGGAAGGCCTTGGGCGCAAAGTTGTAAACATATCCAAAAGATTCTGAGTTGTACTCATAATTTTGCGCACGTAGAGAACGCGATTAAACGATTTAAGTCTCGATGGCTCGAGCCCTATTATGAGGGTCATATACGGCATAAATGGATGTTAAGAGGGTCTATGATTGGTTATAGGTCATTGGAATCAAAGAAATCAAATCTCGACAAAGTTTGACGAAGATAGGACGATATGCTAAACGTTTCGACCCACGAAACCCATTATGTGTCGTGGATGCGACAGTGGATCAAAGCCACCCTGCCACCAACTCACTGACACCATATGCAGTCACATATGTGAGGTGGTGGGCTACCCTATATAAATCTCAATCTCGATATCTTCTTCATTTCATTCCATTTTCACTCCAAATTGAACCTAAATGCTCTTAAACCCTCTCCCAAGATATATACATCATTGAAGAACTTTTCCACAATATTAACATGTAAATTTTCCCTCAAGAAAGATTGAATTATCTCAAGAATCCTCTCAAGACCATTGGACAAATTTGGGAGTTCTTGAAAAATTAAAAGGAGATTTGGTGTAGGGATTCCTTGGTCATTTTAATGTATGTTCCTACTAATTTTTAGTAATATTACACTCTCCTAGATTATAATGATCTTGTGAAAAAGTGGTCCATGAATAAATTGATATAAACTCCATGGTTGATCATAATACTTGTGGGTTGATTGTTGTATAGTTTTGGTGATGTTTCTAAGATTACTATGGCTAGATCGCATGAAGTATGGTTGTTGTATTCTTGATGGTATTGTTTTTATCGTAAGGTAGGTGAGAATAGATTAGGTTGCCACAAAAATAAGATGGAATAAAGTATGCACGCTAAGTGTTCGACGGAATATCACAACGACCAAGTCTTGAAACTCTTAAGAGGATCTTAACATGGATTGTCCTTATTGCTTAGGTTGACGATTGTAGAATGAGTGAGGGATCATCGGAGTGGTATTGTTCTCCGATAAGGTATGTAAGTCTTATTCCTTTTCTTCTATCATTGTCATGATCCAAAGTTAAATATTGTCGATACGAACGTTCCATGAGAAAACTCCTACTCTCCAAAGTATAAGAATAATTGTTCTTCATCATTGTTATCATGTATTCATTACTCTTGAACTTGGTATTATGTTCTCTATACATCTTTGATCGAAAGTATTCCTTGCACTCTATTAAGATCATCGGATTCATCCTCTTGATGGGATTGTTTATCACTCCTCATGATAATCATTGCTAAGTCATTAGTTTTGGATTCATGATGGTTAGTAATATTTGTTACAAATGATTCCATAAAGATTGATAGAGGGATTACCGAGTGTCACCCCGTCTTTTTTCCATTGGTTTTCCTGAGGTCAGTCTTGCATTGCACTTGTATATATATGTATCTATTTTCTTACCGAGTTGTGCTATAGTCAGTCGGGTATGGCACTTATATGCACACACCACTGCAGTTGGTTTTGATATTACAGAGTCCCATATCTGGTCCAGGTATGACCGAGTCGTCTACGAGGTCAGGTACGATATGATATGACATGATTTGCCCACAGAGTGGCTTGATACTATACTATATACATATGGCCCTGATGAGTGGCTTAATTTTTTCAGACATGCATGCATATTCATGATTATGTCAGTATATACCCCATAGGCTATTTATGAGTTTCACGTTGATTATATACTATTCCTTCATAATTCATCCTCTATTTATATTTTATCTGCCTTACATGTTCGGTACATCTTTCGTACTAATGTCCCATTTCAGGGACATTGCATTTCATGACCGCATGTACAGATAGAGATTCAGATGATACCTCGCAGTAGGTGACTTAACTTAGCTGAGGGTTCTTAGGCTCCCTTCTTCCGAAGCTGTCCAGCGTGTTGTTAGGTATGGTATTGCATATATGTATATAGTTGGGTATGGCGAGGCCCTATTCCGACCAGGTGTTGTTGGTATACTCTTTAGAGACTTGCAGACATTGTTGCATATATAGTAGTTTTGTGTTCCCTTGCCGGCCTTGTGTTTATACATGTATGTATGTTGGGCCTTTTCTATGTGCAGGTGGTCGTGTCTTTTGATAAGATAGTATTTCGTCAGAGGACTTGTCGACCCATATCTTGGTTAGCATATTATAGGTATCAAGATTGATATGCTCGGGCATTAAGACACCGGGTGCTAGCCACACCCCCCAAGGTTGGGGTGTGACAAACTTGGTATCAGAGCAGGTCAGTCCTAGAGATGTCTGCAAGCCATGTCTAGTTGAGTCTTGTTTATGAGTGTGTTGCGCGCCACACTTATAAACAGGAACCTATAGGACATTTATGATGGTCTCCTTCTTTCTTTATCTAGATCATGTGCTAGAGTCGAGTTGTAAGTATCCCCTTCTTAACTTTATCGTGTTTGTGATTTCAGCGATGTCTTCTTTAAGGGATACACCTTTTATCGATACCGATCCATCAAAGGATACGAGCGAGTTACTTTTCCACCAGTCTTTGACCCAGATTTGGTCAGGAGCGTTAAGGGAGACCCCTGTAGTATCAGATATACCCCAGCACCTTCTGACAAAGTTGTTCAGAGGGTCGTTCAGGTATTGACCCAGTTGGTTGCCTCTCAGGCACGATACCACCCTAGTATTATTGACATTGGTAGACCTCAGGAAGGGTCAGAGAGTTCACTACCAAGAGAGCCCATTGACTAGGGGCCGTTGATGTTCAGTATGGTTGATTCAATTGGATCTAGGGAAATGACTAAGAGGGTTAAAGTAGTTAGTGCTTATCGGGGAATACATAATGAGGAAGGATTGCGGATACATGACCAGCATGACGAATGTTTGCATCAGATCAGGTACGATCAGAGTTATCGAGTAAGGACGAGACATGGGTCACAACCCTCGATATCTCAGGATCATAATGGGAGTGGTTCAGACCGAGTGGGGCCATCTAGGCCATGTTATAGGATATTTAGATGTATGCATATTAGGCTGTGTCGCAAGGAGATGGGGGTTTCTTATTGGACTGGTAATCGAGGACACATGATATGCGAGTGTCCCGGACTAGCCTATAGGAGAAACGAGGAGAGCGAAGATGTAGCATCGAGTTCTAATGCTACCCGAGGACAACCGACGAGTGCAGGTATACTACTGGTCCTCTTACTCACTTACCTACCTTTTACATACACAATATGGACCTATTGTATAAAGATATGGGTATTGGCCAAATTTATGATACGGGAATAGATCTTCGAAATCAACTACATAGAGCTCTATTTCAGAAGATGGTTAAAGAAAAGAGGTGTGGAATGTTATGCCTGAACCAGTGTTCCCAATCCCTTCTGATATATGTATGGAGCGGTGAGTGAGGGTAAGTGGGGCTGAGTTCTGCAGGGAACTAGTTGACGCGACAATAGATGTGAAATAGGGGTTATCGGGTTGGGTGTTACCGCCGGGTAGGTAGTGTTTTGGGACTGTTTCGGGTAGTTTGGTGAGGAGTCAGGCTTAGACGCTTTGTGAGGTCGTTGAGGGTTATTGTGGTTGTCGGGGTTCAGTGAGTATATGGTGGCAAGGCCATGGAATAGAACCTGAAACTGTGAGGTTCTCGGAGAAGGATGTTTAGTGGACTATTTCGTGTTGTCGGGTTAGGATGCAAAGTTATGGGTGGTTCCGGGGCTTGGTCTTTGTTGTGGCTATTTGTAAGGTATTGTGGGATGTGATGGTGAAATGAATGAGATGGTTTGGCGAGGGATGAACACGGAATGCTAGGTGCAAACCCGAGTACAAACCAAGCACAATCGGTCGATAAGTTAAGGATAATGACAAGAGGTTATTAATGCCAAACTCGACACCTTGATGGGGTGACCAATTTAACAAGGTCTAGTCCAATTGTTTCTTAGTGCAATGCTCATGAACAAGCCATGTGAGGGTGGTCAGAAAACATTATGATAGACCCTTGGTTTGGGTTTGGTTGGACCACACAGTTCTAAAGTCTACCTACGCCGAGGGGGTTCCTTAAGCTTAGGCTTTGTTTAGTCACAAAGTCTTAACCCAACTTTACACCAAAGGGAAACCTTAGTTTTGGTTTGACTAAGTCACACAGTATTAGTTAAACTTACGCCAATGGGTTTGGCGCACACAAGAACTAAAAGTCCTCCCGGAGAACCGACTAAGACTATCAACCCCGGGTTGAAAGACTTAGCTTTGTGAGTAAAACTAAACTTTATATTATCAACCAACTCTCTGCATTTTATAATGGCCTAACACCTCTATTTATAGTACAAAATGAACTATTCTAAAAGAAGATAAAAAGACACAAAACTAGAACCCATTCGGCCTAGTGTGGACGAGTTTGGGTTGACTTGGTGGCCAAGGTGTTTCGGCCACCTCTTCCTCTTCTCTAGGCCGAGATTGAGGTTTCTCATGTAACCGTATTCATGAATTTGTTAGCTCATACATTCTTCCAACAACCTCATCTTCTTGAAATGTGTTGGAATATTCTATTATTGGTATTTGTTTTGATGATCATTTCGGCCAACTCCTCTCCCCTTGGACGACTTGAAGTCTTTGATATAGCTAACTTCATGAACTTGTTAGTTCATAAAGTCTCTCCTTGAATTTCCCATCTTCTAGATGTCCATTGTTCTTGCCATCTTGCCCTCCAACTCACAACCTAGTCATCCCTTTGTAAGACTTTTGGTCTAGTCACCTTATTAGAAGGCTCTCGGACTTGTCACCCTTTACATGGCTTATTAATTATGTCCTAAGGTAGTTATTACGTGGCATACTATGTCCTAAGCTAGTAAGTAAAAGATAAGCTAAAATAAAAGCATGGTCTTGGCAAAGACCAAACAAGAAGGACAAATAAAAGAACATGTTATTTATCCTTTCACGTGACAACTCCAACACCATTCCATTTTCCATGCCATATTAGGCACCCAAGTGTGGCACGACGTGCTATTGTTGGCACTCTTGGTAAATCTCTTCTCGGCTTCGGTTTGGGAGTTTATGTCCACATATGATTTACATCACCTCCGCAAGGATCGAGTAGTGTGCGAGGGTTGGAAACAAGATAAGTTCCATTGATCAAAGAAAAAAATATACCTTATCTAGCGTGAACAACTTCGTGCGTGGGTGGAAGCAAAGGATTATAGATTTCCAACGAAGGGTGATGAAGATTTCAAGGATAGAATCCCGATGCACGGGAATGATAAGTACAAGGGATATATAATATCAAGGAATATGTAAGGGAGCTTATGTCGGAAGTGTGGAGATCAAAGGGTCTAGTGGCGGTTTAAGAGAAGATCTAATACTCATTAAGGGGAAAAGTCGCACTAAGTAGTAAATGGAAACCAGGCTATGATGTGAACTTAGATATGTCAAACACTAGCATAGTCCTGAATACCAGAAAGAAGATGGAAGACAAGTAAGTAGAAGTAATGGAAAATAAGGCCTGAGGTGGACATAAAACAGAAGGACCAAATGGTCGGCAAACCTCAAAGAGGACAAAGTAGACATTAAAGAAATGAGTTGAAAAGTAGGGATGATGAAATAAGGACAAAAGTAAGAAAATAATGGTAAATTTTGGGATTTATCAACTTGACCGGAAACTCTACAAGATGGGTGATGTGATTAAGGTGAGTGTTAAAGATGTGGGTTGCAAAAGGGAACCTGAGTCGAGCTATAAAGGTGAAGGTATTAATTCAAGTACGGTGATCGTAGTAAGTCCAGTAGATAGATGCCTTGCAGACATGAATCCCTCGATTGAAATAGGACGACCCTTAGCGTGAACAATACTAAAGAAAAATACAATTATGTTAACGGTTTTCCTCCAGATAAGGTATAAATGATATACCCAGCAAAAGAATTGTCAAATAAGGCGAGTAGTGAATCTTAAGGTTATCAGAGTCCATCATTGAACTCTTAGTGTGAAGTTAACATCTCTCTCAAAAGAGCACAAGTTCGGAGCAAGAAAAAACAGTGGACGCCTAAGGAATAAGGCCGATGAAGGAAAAAAAAGGACACCAAAGAGGAAGAGGTGTCCGGTCTCTAGTACGTGAGAAAAAGGGAAAGTAAGGGAATAGTAAGGGAATGACACACCTCAGGAAAGGATACTTGAGAAAATATGGGGTATGACTAAGGGATGATGAACTTATTTTGGATTAATTGCTTATAGAATATCCGAATTGGAGGCGTTATGAGAAAAATGAGAGATTTCGACATAATAGACAAGAACATAGTTGACAATATGTTCTAGCACCGCTAGTAAGAAGAGGACTATGAAGATTTAAGGGAAGAATACGATAACAAGTAGCTAGCAAGGAGTAGAAACCAAGTGATGATAATTTCCTGAAGTAAAATGTGGAAGATCCTTATCTTATATTAGGAACTAAAGGAACGTCGAGACAAAGAATGTTGTAGCAATCCACCCGTCTAGAATATATGGAGATATAGTGTGATGTGAAGTAGAGGTAATAATGAAAACCTTATAAAAATCAGGGATTGATAGTCGACACATAAGATAACGCACACTCGAAGCGGGAAGGAATTATTTAAGGATTATAGGGTGGCACAAGAATTGCTAGGAGTTTATCCCTTTATCATCATAAACCATTCTAATCTGGAAGACTGATATATAAATGGCTCGACAATTCACATAGTGGTAACCATGACCGTCTATAACGTCGAAGATTGGATAACAATTCATATCAAGAAAATACCCATTTTCAGGAGGTTATCTCGAATCATGGTACAAGAACTCTCTCCTGGCATACGACCTTTAAGGAATTTTCTCGGAGAAGACTTTGGATGTTCAGATTCAATCCCTCATTTGTCTTTATGGGCCAGCCAAAGGTAAGATTCGAATCGCCAGAGTTATGTTATATGCAAGTATATTGAACTTGAAATGACAATAACCGTTATACGAGGTACTAGCATGTCGACAGATAAGGTTTGCGTAAGGAAAATGGATGAGACTCCTATTGAATAATGAAGACAGAAGAGATGCATCGTGGAGATAATAAATGGGTATAGTAGGTTATGAGAAAATTCCTGGGTTAAATTAAATGATGTCTTAGAAAATTTGATGACAACAGAAGAATTGGAAAGAAGGAACGATGTAGTCCGAGAAATTAATGATCATATTACCCGAATTTGAACAAAGAATGCAATGACAGACTGACCCATCCATCTAGTTCTTACACCATGTCACGTCCCAAATCAAGGAACGAGCGGGCACCTACCTCTTTCCCACCCGGTAGGCGAACCCGTCCCTTATTCATAACCCAATAAATAATAAAGTAGAACTCAACCAGCAAATAGGATAAATAAGGAAATAGTGCGAAGTAATACAACAATCCCAAGGAATCTGGTCTAAGGCCATACAAGAGCCACTACTACATAACTACAAGTCTGAATATAATACATAGTATGCAAAATCCAATACTCTCTCGGAATAGCAAAATAAGACAAGTAAATAAGAGAGACATTCGGGTTGCGGATCCGTCTATGTGCTCACCCTAGATGCTCATCAGCAAAGCCTCGGGAATTAGTCAGAGGAGATGAGGTAGACCCTATCACATACTCTACACTCATAAAAAATGCAGTAAGGTAGTATCAGTACAAACACTATGTAACGGTAAGTATCATAGGCCGGCAACAGTTAGTTAACATATATAAAGTAAGATACTAAAATATAGGCATGCTCACAATCAGATATAAAGATCACACAGTCCAAGAATAGCATCACAACAACAAATACCAAGTTCGAATCCAATATGTATGAATATGTGAATATGAATGTTGATGCAATGCAATGATACATAAACACTAAAGGCAGAATACCTCTGTGCCTCGATAGTTATGACCTATGAGGGACCCGTGAAGTCCATGTACCTGCTACGGCGCACAGCTCGATCCAATATAAGTATATGTTGGAGAACGTACAATCCGGTCCAATATATGTATATGTTGTAGAATGTGCAACCTAGTCCAATAGATGTATATGTTGTGGAATGTGCAACCATTTCCAATATATGTATATATGTTGGGGCGCGCAACTCGATCCAAATTTATGATCATGAGTGTATGAATGATATTAATGCCAATGAGAATATATCAACACCAATGGGAATATATTAAGTCAATCATGCCACACGTGTCATGGACACATAACATCATGTCAAGAATGAATCAATCCTTCCTCTATATACGGTCAAGTCTAGTATCATACACATGGTGATGAGCTACAAGATTAAATAAGAAAAGAAACTAGAATCAAGCAACAATACCAACCTAAGTATTCCATACTAACATCATACCCGAAGGCGTAACATGTTTTATCCAACAATCACTAACCCTACATATGCTTCGCTAACCGAAGTATAACTATAAGGTAAGTCGTAACCTACCTAGCAACCAAGCAGGAACCACGAACTCCTAAACCACAAGTCCTTCTGAGAGAATATCGAATGGTCATAGTTCAAACAAGCGCATGAAGTTTCTATGTTACCACACATATTCAATCAACACATAAGGACCAATTCTACATTACACATGATTTTAATGATAACAAACATATCTTGTATGGAACTCGGGGTCAAAAGTAAATCTAAAACCTCATCCCGGACCCCAAGGATCAAAATGGTAATTTTTATTCAGAAAATGAGTTCAATATTATCAAACTAGTGTTCATACGAATCTAACAACACCCATATTGCTATACTTTAGTTTGAAACCCAAAAAGTGAGCTCGGGCACACAAGGGAAAAATCATAAATTTAAGTTAGAACACACTACTCATAATCTAAATAGTCATAATTCAAAGTCTTATGAAATTATAACCCTAATTAAGCCTCCAATTTTATGACTTAGTCAAAACTCTCTTTGTGTCAAAATCCATAAATTGAATGTTTGCAAAAATACGGATAGAAATCAAAATTTATGTTAGAAATAGTTTACCCAAGGTTTAAACAAGCCAAAAACCAAGAATTTACTCAAATCCAACCATAATCAATTGAAGAAAACTCAAATTTCAACTTAGGGTTTAAAACTCTCAATTTTCCCCAACCAAACTCAGATAAAATTGATAACCAACAGAATTAACTTTAAAGAAGCACTAAAATAAAGGTTGGATACTTACCCCCTAGTTGAGACGAGAACAACTCCGTAAAATTCACCTCAATCGAAGCTCTAGAATTCAAGTTATGCTCAAAGTACTAAATGAACACAATTGGATTTTTAATACACATAGATTTTTGCTACCGCATACCAAAATCCGCTATAGTGGGTCTGGCATAGCGCCCAGAAGGCCGCCACAGCGGCCACACCAGAACAACAACATATGTCCGCACAAATTTCGATACGCATCTATTCCAACATCAAAACAAAATTCCAACATAAAATGAATATAATGATACATTGAAGCGTTAAAGGCGAGCAACTTATGTCAATGATTCAAACACCTAGTCTTGATCAAACAAAGTCCAAATCCAACTCTGAAAGTTCCTACAAGTCACAAATGATCGGACAAAGCTGCTCAAACTCTCAAAACACCCAAATGGATCCATATTGACCCGATGTTGACCGTGAGCAATTCCAAACCATCTCAAAATCTAGCTTCTCAGCCAACCACCATAATCACACATGAACCTCTCAGATACTGAACCAATGACTCGACTAAGTCATAAATCACGTTCCAGAGCTAATGAAATTGAAAAATGCATTTTCCCCCGATGTTGACTTTGGTCAAACTTCTTCATTTTTTAACTTAAGGATTTCTAAAATATCTTTTTCTTTATCCAAAACTCCTCCGAAAGTCTCGGTAATCGCTCCATTCATCTTCACAAGTCATAAATAATGACTTAAAGCTAACGGAAACAACATAGTTCGAATTCGGGTCTTATTTCTTTTCGTGACCATCTTTTCACCATAAATAGACATATTTAATACTAAAACCGATTTAATTATCAAAAACCAACTAAACAAACTCTAAAATTAGCATCATCAATTTCTACAAGTCATAAATATTATTTCAAGTTTAACATAATATTTAGATCGCCAATCAAAGCATGTTTTCCCAAAATATACAATTTATCCAAATAATTGAATGCTAGAATTTCCATAGTGAAACCTTCTCCCAAAGTGAACCAAATGACACCCGTTTAACTTCAAATTTTGTAACCAAGTCAAAATAATTACTATGGAGCTTATGGAATAGACGATACATAAAATAGAGAATTGATTCTTAAAATGACCGATCGGATTGTTACACATTAGATACTATGAGCAAATGTTGGGTATCCACTTCAAATATCACTATGGTAGGGATGTGAAGGTAAAAAAGAAGTTATTGAATGAAATGATTATATCTATAAGTATGATGATATAATTAAGGTAAGAAAGGGATGTATAAGGGTATGATATAGATATAGAAGGAAGGGATAGAATAAGGAACGAACGCAGATAACTATATTAATTCAAAACTCCTGACCTATGATGATCATCGCGCAATGACTTCTCATTATAATTCTACTTATGTTCCATATCTATATACTTCTATCACACAAATCCTATCATGAAATGAAAATTATAACAAGATAATGAAAGACATAGTTCAGATGTCAAGATTCAATGATTCGGGTAAATTACAGCTATTAATCGAATTGTAAATGAGATGTACGACCATGTAGGGTTGAAAATGTACCAATAATATTGAGTTTATGTTACCCTATGAGACTATAGTTATGTTATCTGATTGTGGAAAATATTGATCTGGTCCTATGAACAAAGGGACTCTGCCAAAAGTTGCCGAAGAATATAGGAGTCGCTAGCACTAAGTAATGATTCCCCAACATTCAAGGACGAATGTTCTTAAGGGGGAAGGACGTTACACCCCATAAATTCTCATATCGAGTATACCTTAAGTTAAGAAACCTAAGATACAGAAGAAGGTTCCATTAGAATAATTAATGAAGGGTCGAGTTGGAACCGAATGAGTCATGAGAGTTTAAAACAATGTTACGTCCTTCGTGTTTGCAATACTTATTTTGAGTGCGTCATATTAAGCCAATGTAAAATGAGAATAGCATAACAACCATTAAAAGGTATGAGGAAGGCCTAGGCCAAAGTTGGAAACATATCTAAAAGATTCTGAGTTATACTCGTTCATTTCGTGCACGTTGAGAACCCGATTAAATGATTTAAGTCCTGATGACTCGAGCCCCATTCTGAGGGTCATATATGGAATAAATGGATGTTACAAAAGTATATGAATAGTTATAGGTCATTGGGATCAAAGGAATCATATCTGGATAATGTTTGACAAAGATAGGATGATACATTAAACGTTTCTCCCACAAAATCCATTCCGCACCACGGATAGGGCAGTGGATCAAAGCCACCCTTCCACCACCTAACTTCCACCATATACCTATGCAGCCTCATATGCATACACATATGTGAGGTAGTGGGTTGCCCTATATAAAGCTCAATCTCGACACCCACTTCATTTCATTCTATTTTCACTCCAAATTGAACTTAGATAATCTCAAACCCTCTCCGAATGTATATATATCATTGAAGAGTTATTCCACAAGATTAACATTTAAATTCTCCCTCAAGCAAGCTTGGATTATCTCAAGAATCCTCTCTAGACCATTGGACAAATTTGGGAGTTCTTGAAGAATTGAAAAGAGATTTGGTGTAGGGATTCCTTGGTCATTTTAAGGTATGTTCCTACTATGTTTTAGTAATATTACACTCTCCAATATTAGAATGATCTTGTGATAATGTGTTCCATGAAGAAATTGATATAAACTCCATGGTTGATCATAATACTTCTGGGTTGATTGTTATATAGTTTTGGTGTGGTTTCTAAGATAACTATGGCTAGATCGCATGAAGTATAGTTGTTGTAGTATTGATGATATTATTGTTATTTTTAGGGGGATGAGAATAGCTTATGTTGCCATGAAAATAATATTGAATAAAGTATACACGCTAAGTGTTCGATGGAATGTCACAATGACCAAGTCTTGAAACTCTTAAGAGGATATTAACATGGATTATCCATATTGATTAAGTTGACGATTATAGAATGAATGAGGGATCATCGGAGTGGTATTGGTCATCAACAAGGTATGTAAGGCTTATCCCTCTCCTTCTATCATTGACATGATCCAAAGTTAAAGATTGTCGATCCGAATGTTTCATAAGAAAACTCCTACTCTTGGAAAGTACAAGAATAATTGTTCTTGATCATTTTTATCATGTATTCATTACTCTCAAACTTGGTATTATGATCTCTATACATCTTTGGTCGAAAGCATTCCTTTCACTCTATTAAGATCATCAGATTCGTCCTCTTGATGGGATTGTGTATCACTCATCATGATAGTCATTGCTAAGTCATTGGTTTTGATTCATGATGGTTAGTAATATTGGTTACAAATGAGTCAATACCGATTGATGGGGGGATTACCGACCTTGTATCACCTTGTCTTGTTTCCATTGGTTTTCCTGAGGTCAGTATTGCATTTCACTTGTATATTTATGTATCTATTTTCTTACCGAGCCACGCTATAGTCGGTTAGGTATGGCGCTTATATGCGCACACCACTACAGTTGTTTTGATATTATCGAGTCCCTTATCTGGGTAGGGTACGATATGATATGACATGATTTGCCATACATAGTGGCTTGATTCTATATTATATACATATGGCCCCGATGAGTGGCTTGATTTTTACATACATAGATGCATATTCATGATTATGTTAGTATATACCCTCAGAGGCTATTTATGAGTTTCAGATTGATTTTATACTCTTTCTTTGTATTTCATCCTTTATTTATATGTTATCTGCCTTACATATTTAGTACATCTTTCATACTGGTGTCTCTTTTCAGGGACACTACATTTCATGCCCGTAGGTACAGATAGATTCTAACGATACCTCGTAGTAGGTGACTTGACTCAACTAAGGGTTGTCAAGCTCCCTTCTTTCGAAGCTTTCCATTGTGTTTATTTGGTATGGTGATATAGTTGGATATGGTAGGGCCTTGTCCCGACCAAATTTAACACATGTTATTATATCCGTGTTCATCTTCATATTTCAGTTTCAGTTTCATATTCCTATTATATCATGTGCTTTCTTATTCTTTTAGTTTCTTTACATAAGGTACAATTCAAATGTAAATACGTCCCTTCGCTCGGGGTTTGCACTTCAAGGTACAATTACTGAGTTTCAGGATGACGGATATGCTCACTAGGATGTGCCTCAATAACAGCTTTGGTGAGCCCCATCTCATTCGGGATGTCTGCTTAATTTATTTACATGTCATGATTATTAGTAGAGGTATGTCATGGTATTGTCCGAGTAAACAATTTTGCAGACTTATATTTCAAAGGTTTCATAGACTATTCTATTTAGCATGGCATACCAGTATTACTTTCAGACTTATCATATTTTCAGATATTTTTTCTATGATATTTCCGACTATTTTCAGTATATAATTTTACATGTTTTCATCATCATTACTATTGCATCCTTTTGATGCCTATGTTGATTCAACAAGCCATGTTATTCTCTCGATCACATGCGGTTAGGCACCGAGTTCCGTGTTTAACCCAGGGTAGTGTTCAAAGCATTACAAAACTTGGTATCAAATACTACATTCAAATGTCTTAGGGAGTATGAAATCGTGTCCAGTGGGGTCACTTTTATATGTGTGAGGGGCCCCCACCTGTAAATAGTTGACCACTAAGACATCTAGGATTGTCTCACTTCTTTCATACTCTAGATCATGAAATTAGAGTTATACCTTCATGATATCCTTCTAACTCGTGTGTATTACATATTTCAAAAAATGGCTGCAAAAAGAAAACCAGCTACAAGCATGAGAGCTGCTGCTAATGTCGTTCATGAGAAAGATGCTCAGGCTAAGAGAGCCAATTCTAGTACAACACCCCTTCTCGATACCACAAGGCATGTGGATATTTCAGTTCCGTGCCCAGTTCCACTGATTAGGATGTTAGGGGGAGCTATTCAGTTACTCACCCAGTTTGTGGCTACTCAAGCCCAATATTAGGGAATGAATCCAATTACAGGAACTAGTGGGGAGTCATCTAGTTTCATAACTCAAGATTTTTTACGTATGGAGCCTCCGGTATTCACAGGGTCTTGTAAAAAGAAAGATCCACATAATTTCATTGATGAGATTTAGAAGATCTTTTGTGTTATGGAAGCTACTGAGTTAGAGGCAGTATAGTTGTAGGATGTTGCTAATATCTAGTATGAAATATGGGAACAATCCCAAGGGGAAGATGCATTTTCGGCAACTTGGGGTGAAATTATTGATGATTTACTTGAATGCTTCATGCCAATAGAGGTAATGGAGGCAAAGACCCTAGAATTTGAGAAGCTCAAGTAGAATGGCAGGAGTGTGCAGGAGTACTATCTTTATTTTGTTTATTTAGTAAAGTATGCTCCACATATGGTTCCAAACATGAGGGCCAGAGTAAGGTGTTTTGTGTATGGAATTGATCCTCATTTGTTCGATGCTTCTAATATTCTCAGAATAGAGAAATGACCATTACCAAGATGGTTTCTTTTGTACAAGGTAATGAGAACAGAATAAAGGAAGATGAAGCATTGCAGAAGGAGAAAGACAAAGAATTCAACAAGAGAGATAAGTCTACAGGTCAATTCAGTCATGTGGGAGGTGGAGGCAGATAGTTCTTAAAAAACAGGTCATCAGGACCTGCTCCATCTTCAGTTACTGCCCCCGCTCCAAAGTTCAAGAATGATAACAAGAGGCAGAACTTCAGGGCATCAAGCTCTCAGTCACAGGCCAGTATGGGTCAAAGTTCTTTCAGTAACTAAGTTTGTGCTAAGTGTGGTAAGAGACACCCGGAGGAGTGTTGTATGGGTATAGATATCTTTTATGGGTGTGGTTAGCAAGTTTATTTTTAGAGAGACTATCCATCAGTGAGGGAGGGTACAGTAGGTAATGTGGCTCAGTCCATAAATTTAGCAGTTCCTCGTAATTCTTAGGCCCAATCATGGTGTGGTCCAGCTAAGTCTGATAACACAAGCAGAGGTTTAAATTGCTTGTACACACTATCAGGTCATCAGGATACAGAGGCCCATGCTGATGTGGTCATATATATATTAACCATTTTCACTTTTGACGTTTATGTCCTTATGAATCATGGATCCACTCTATCATATATAACCCATTTTGTTGCAACAAAATTTTGGGATAGAACAAGAAACGTTGCATGAACCCTTCAAAGTATCCACTCCAGTTGGTGAGTCAGTTATAGCTAGACAGGTTTATAGAGATTGTCCAATTAAAGTCTATCACTACATTATCGTAGCCGATCTAGTAGAGTTAGAAATGGTAGACTTCGATGTAATCATGGGTATGAATTGGTTGTCTTTATGTTATTCCATAGTAGGTTGTAGAACCAAAATTGTCAGTTTTGAATTTCCCAGATAACCAGTCATAGAATGAAGGGTGATGCAGTAGCACCTATAGGTAGGTTTATTTTCTTATCTTAAAGCCAGAAAGATGATATCCAATAGGTATATTTACCATCTATATTGGGTTAGGGATGCAGATACCCAGACCCCAACTCTTCAGTCCATACTAGTTTTTAATGAGTTTCCAGAAGTCTTTCCAAAAGATCTTCCTAGATTTTCTCCCGATAGAGAGATCGACTTTGAAATTGATATACTTCCAGCACTAAGCCAATAGCTATTCTTCCATACATAATGGCTCTAGTAGAGTTAAGAGAATTGAAAATCCAGTTGAAATATCTCTCTGATAAGGGATTTATTAGACCAAGTGTCTCACCATTTTATTAGACCAAGTGTCTCACCATGGGGCACACCAATCTTATTTGTTCGAAAGTAGGATAGGTCTTTGCATATGTGCATTGAATACCGACAATTGAACAAGGTCACCATTAAGAAAAAGTATCTTCTTCCCAGAATTGATGATTTATTTGATCAACTTCAGGGTGCCCAGTATTATTCAAAAATTGACCTCAGATCAGGGTACCATCAGCTTATGGTTAAGGAAGTTGACATTCCAAAAACCTCCTTCAGAACTCGTTATGGTTATTTTGAATTTTATGTCATGTCATTTGGATTAAAAAATGCACCAGCTACTTTCATAGATCTTATGAAAAGGATCTTCAAGCCTTATCGTGACCTTTTCGTCAGTGTCTTCATCGATGATATTGTAATTTATTCCCACAGTGAGGCTGATCATGTAGAACATCTCAGAATAGTGTTGCGGACACTTCAGGACCGTAAGCTCTACGCGAATTTTTTCAAGTGTAAATTTTGGCTAAATTCAGTAGCATTCTTAGGTCATGTGATTTTAGGAAAAGACATCCAAGTTGATTTTCAAAAAATAGATGTTGTGAAGAATTGGCCCAAACCTACTTCTGCTATAGAGATACATAGTTTCTTGTGTCTAGCAGGCTACTACAGACGTTAAGTAGAGGGATTTTCCTCTATTGCATCTCCATTAACTAGATTAACTCAAACGAAAGTCAAATTTCAATGGTCAGATGCATGTGAGCGTAGTTTAAAAGAATTGAAAATGAGACTAACTTCCATTCTAGTGTTAACATTGCCAGAAGGAACCAAAAGATTCGTTGTATATTGTGATGCTTCAGGAGTTGGTCTTAGGTGTGTTTTAATGCATAATGATAAAGTTATAGCTTATGCATCCAGACAGCTTAAGCCTCATGACAAGAATTATCCGACTCATGACTTAGAATTGGCAGTCGTGATTGTTTGCACTCAAGATATGGCATCATTATTTGTATGGGGTTCATGTCAATATTTTCACAGATCATAAGAGTCTTTAGTATGTTTTCGAGCAGTGGGAGTTGAACCTTAGACAGAAGATGTGGCTCTAATTGATAAAAGATTATGATTTAGATGTTCTCTATCATCCAGGGAAGGCGAATGTGGTAGCCGATGCTCTTAGTCCATGATCCATGGGAAGTTTAACTCATGTGGAAGTAGATAAGAGAATCATGACAAAGGAGATTCATCGACTAGCAAGTCTAGGAGTTCGACTCAAGGACTCCGAAAATGGTGTTGTTATTGTTCATAACAAGTCTGAATCCTACTTAGTAGCCGAGGTGAAGGAGAAACAATTTAGTGATCCCTACTTGTTGTAGCTGAATAAGGGGATTTACAAGCATAAGACTGCGACTTTTGAACAAGGAGGAGATGACGATACTCTGAGGTACCGAGACAGATTATGTGTTCCAGATGTAGACGGACTCAGAGAGCGAATTATGGAAGAAACACATAATTCCAGGTATTCTATTTACCCAGGTTCTACCAAGATGTATCTTGATCTTAAGGAAATTTATTGGTGGAACGATATGAAGAGGAATGTGCCAGATTTATAGCCAAGTATCTAAATTTTCAACGGGTGAAGGCCAAGCAATAGAGGCCTGGTGGGTTGACTCATTATATTGATATTCCTATTTGGAAATGGGAGATGATACACATAGACTTCATAACAGGTCTACCTCGCTCAGTATGAAGGTATGATTTGATATGCGTGATCGTGGACCGACTACCTAAATCAGCCGACTTCTTGCCAGTCAAGTCCACAGATTCAGCAAAGGATTATGCAAAGTGGATATCCGAGAAATTGTCAAGATTCATGGTATCCCAATATCCATCATTTTAGATCGTGGTGCTCTGTTCACAACTCACTTTTGGATGTCTTTCCAGAAACAATTGGGTACCAAGGTAAATCTCAACACAACTTTTCATCCTCACACAAATGGTCAGGCAGAACGTACTATTCAGACTCTTGAGGATATGTTGAGGGCACGTGTTCTCAAATTTTAAAGGTAATTAGGATGATCATTTTCCTCTCATTGAATTTGCTTATAATAACAGTTATCATGCTAGCATCCGGATGGCACCGTTCGAAGCTCTGTATAAGTGGAGGTGTAGGTCACCAATTGGTTGGTTTGAAGTTGGTGAAGCAGAGTTGTTAGGACCAGACTTGATCCATCGGGCTATGGAAAAAGTCAAGTTGATCCAGGAGTATTTGAAAAAAGCTCAGAGTCCCCATAAGTCCTACGGATGTGAGATGTAGAGACTTGGAATTTCAAGTTGATAATTGGATATTTTTGAAAGTTTCACCTATGAAAGGTGTCATGAGGTTTAGACAAAAAGGGAAGCTCAGCTCCAGATATATCAGACCACACAATATTTTGAGGATAGTTGACCAAGTGGCTTACAAACTCGAATTGCCACAAGATTTAGTTGTTGTGCATCTAGTATTTCATGTATCCATAGAGAGGAAGTGTGTGGAGTACCCGTCATTAGTTGTTCCTACCGATTCCGTTACAATTAAGGATGATTTGAAATTTGAGGAGATCCCTGTGGCTATTTTGGATCGTCAGATTCAAAAGTTGAGAACTAAGAAAGTTGCCTCAGTAAAATTATTGTGGAGAAGCAGAATGTTGATGAGGCTACAAGGGAATCCGAAGAAGACATAAAGTATAGATATCCGTATTTATTCGAGAAGCAAGCAGAAAATGATCAAGGTAAATACCATCCGTATGCATGTCATGTCCCTTGCGTATCCATATCTCATGTTTCACGTTCATGTATTCAGTACTCATGTTCCATGTTCATGTTTTCATGTAACCATGTCATTCTGTATCATGTTCCATGTCATGTTTCTTCACGCTCATGTATTCATGTTATATTCAGTATCATTCTTAATCATGATCCATCATTCTAGGATGAATGATCCTAAGGGGGAGATATTGTAACACCTCGTACCTTTAAACTAAGCCTTATTTATGATCCAGGGGTTCAGGAAACCAAAACGGGGAGTTTAAGTTAAAAAACCAATTTCAGTTCTGCAGATCAAAATTTATGCCGGATTGTACGGACCGTAGAATTTGTTACAGTTCGTAAAAATGAACTGTCGATTTTGTTTTTGGAATTGACGGCACTCTGTAAATTTTACGGACCGTATAAATTTATACGGTCCGTTGATTTCAACCATCTCAGAACCTCAGCTTTTACGGATCACTGGAAACTTGCACATTTCTACCAAAGAAGGGTCCATAACCTCTATTCAAGCCGTTTATGTACCCACAGATGATTTGACCGACCCTGCTCCTGCTACGACATTTGCACATTTAGATGCCAAGACGGTCCGATTATATGGGTCGTACATAATTTTATGGTTCCTTGTAAGACCGTATAAAATTTGATGGACCGTCGAATTTGGCCGTCAAATCCTTCCGACTGGAAACAATATAAATACAAGACTTAGTTCTGAAAAATCAGTTTTCACTCTTCCCAAGCCCTAACACGAAGGTTCTCTTCTCCCATCATCTTTCTACATCAAGGTAAGCCCATTCTAAGTAGATATTCATTGTTCTAACCTAGGATTTTCAAGATAAATCCCTCTCAAGGTTCTAAGGTTCAAGCTTTGTGTTTCTATTCTAAAGTTCAAATTTTTAAGACAAGTATTGGAGCGATTAAGGTATGTGGAGCTTCTATCCACGTGTGGGAATATCCATGCTCTTTCTCACACCATGTTTATCCATGAAATCACGAATTTATATACTTAGGGTTTTATTCTAAGTTCATGATAACCCTAAACTACATGTATCATGTTTTTCCATGTTTGTATTATTAATTCGTTGTTGTATTCTCGATATTCCATTTTGGTTATTGGGAATCCATCTGTAATCTATGAATACACATAACCTTGAATAACATGGGTTTATAAATACAGGTCATGAAGTAATATTCTCAATTTTCATGAAATTACACATATCTTCATATTTTACACAAGTTATATTATATAGTTAATTACAGTGCCAGATTACCATCATGAATCATGTTTTCAAGCTATGCTTATAAAATTTATGGGCTTATAAGCCAATTATATTCAAGTACATATTTTGGGATATGCACAAATTATCGAGAATGCTTAGATAGCCTGAAACTACGTTTGCCAGCGTAGGATAAGGGTAGCTCCGCCCAGAGGATGATACCTTCATGTTACCCCTCAGTGGGATTATTGGATCCATCATGTTCATATTTATGTCTCGCACTCCAGCAAGGTATGAGATGGCATAGCTGATAGGGCAGAGATCAGATGTCATATTCACGCGTGGTGGTTTCATGTCAGTTATACTAATGATGTCCCCACAGATATATAGATATACAGATATTCAGTTTACAGATTTTATACATGTTATTATATCCATGTTCATATTCTTGTTTCAGTTTCAAATTCATGTTCCTATTATGTCATGTGCATTCTTATTCTTTCAGCTGCTTTACATACGGTACAATTCAAATGTACTAACGTCGCTTTGTATAGGGCCTGCACTTCATATCGCATATACTAAGTTTCAGGACGACGGATCTGATCCTTAGGATTTGCCTCAGTATCAGCTTTGGTGAGCCCCATCTCATTCGGGGTGTTATCTTTATTTATTTACGTGTCATGATTATTAGTATAGGTATGCCAGGGCCTTGTCCTAGTAAACAGTTTTGCATACTCATATTTCAGAGGTTTCATATACTAGTCTAGTTAGCATAGCATGACAATATTATTTTCAAACTTATCATGTTTTCAGATATTTCCGCTATTATATTTCAGACTATTTTTAGTATGCAATTTTACATGTTTTCATCATCATTACTATTTCATGTTTTTGATGCCCATGTTCATTCAACAAACCATGTGGTTCGCTTGGTCACATGCAGTTAGGCACCGAGTACCATATTTCACCCAAGCCAGGGTTCGGGGCGTTACAGTGATAAAGCTTTCATAGTCCGAAGGAAGTCCAATAAGAATATATGTAAACATATCAGATTGAGATTTCGTTATCTTGGTCCCAGTAGGCCTTTTTAAGGCATTTTCTTTCTTACTTGGCAGTCGAGCATTTTGGTTTGGCATCATCCGGGATTTCCTAGTCCCAGTCAGTGGATTTGGTCTTGTTTGAATAAAGTAGTAGCCTTAGGAGGCCAACAATCCGCTTTTCAAGAATTTTCTTATTATTTTTTCAACTGAGATTTCGTCATTTACGGGCCTTGTCAGCAACCCATAATTCCTCCCTAAGCCATCAGAGTTCGATCGATAGGAAGAAGACTAGGAAAATAATCGAACAGACAAGGCTCTATACGAGTAAACCAATAGGGATAACCCCCTAGAAAGTAGAAATTTATGCACACTAACTAAATCTTTAGGGAAGGATAGTGGTGCAAATTGGCCTTTTACGTATAACAATATAGGTGTTTTTCATGCTGCCTTTAGTGGAAAACGGACATCACTCTTCGAAGGTGAGTGAAGTACTTCGAGGGATCATATGGAAGGAACCATCGTGTCATGTGCAACGTCCATCAATGATGGTTCATTAATATCTATTGATTTATACTCCTTCCCCTAGATAAGTTGTAGATGAGGCAGTTCGATCCCCCCACATATCGAGAGTTTTTTAATGTCTTATCCTTGGCCCATCTAGTTGTTCTTTCAGTGCGCTTTGGTCCTTCTTACAGAGACTATCCTTTGTATAAGTTATGTGCAGTTAGGACAAAAAGTTTGCAAGAAATAGCTACGAGCCCCATTTATGGAAAATAAAGAGAAGACAAATAGAATAGAACAAAGTTAGCTAGTGACATTAGCTATCAGCTATTGACTTTTGTGAAAGCTCCTCCTCAATATGTTTGATCCCTTTCCAAAGTAGCTCACTTCAAGAAGTAAGATTATATCCCTAGGGGTTTGTTACGAGTAAAAGTTCTCTTGCTCGTGGAAGTAAGAGTAGCAAGGAGCTTTCCGCAGCAAATCAAGTCTACAAGCCACTGCAGTGAGGTTATAGGTCTGATTTCTTTCTCGTATTGAGATCTTAGAATGCTATATATATATATATATATATATATATATATATATATTTAATATTATGTATGCACTAACAAATACTAATAAATATATATATATATATATATATATATTAATACTGTGAATGCACTAACAAATACTACTAATTACTAATAGATTTTTCCGAGTAAACTGACTCATAAGAATTTCTTTCTGCAGTTAAAAACAACTGGAAGTTGAGTATATTAGTAAAAAGTACCAGAATATTTTTTTCTACTAAAATTTTTAAACCGAAGAACTTTTAACTCAGGTAAAAGCAGTCTTATTTTTGAGAAATTTCTGAACATTTTTTCAAGCAATGAGTATTTTAAAAAGTAGCTACTTAAGTTTGGAAAAATAAGTAGGCATTTAGAAAATAATCTGTTGAAGTGAAAAAAATGGAGTTGAAGTTGAAAAAACGATTCTATTGTAGACATGAAATGCACTTAGAAAAAATTAGTCAAAGTTAAACAATTATAAGTGAAAACTTACTTGAAATACATTCAAATCAAAATATTATGTAATATTTGACCAATATTTCAGATATTTAACTTTAATTATTGTAAATATTTATTGACAAGTTGATATTTGCAATCATATGTACTACTTAAAATAGTAAAATAATATTTGATGCCAAATAGGGGAAGGAACGTTGTTATAGGAGATATCTTAATTAAAGTTTATCATTATTTGAAGAGGAGGATATGTGGGGTAAGCAACGAGAAGGAAAAGCTCACTTGCCAAAATATTCAAAACAAAAAGGAACAAAAGAATGCATAAATTGAACATTGGGTTGTCATTTATCAAAAAATGAAAGCTGTATGGGTGATGGCTATCAGATGCACTATTTTCTATAGGCAAGATGATGATACTTTTGAATTCCTATGCTATAACTGCAAAAGATGTGGCTGATATGTCAAATGACATTATTCATCATTCATCCGTCATGTCAAATTTTCATACCCATCCTCTAACGTTGTCAACTTATCTCAGTTTTGAATTACATATTCTTTTCCTGCAGTTGAAGACCCTGCTCTTTATAGCTCTGTAAACATATAATAATATATTTTAGGTTGAATACATATGGAGACACCTAAATTTGACAGGATTTTTCATTTAGACAACTCAAATAAACCACATATCTATTGACCATAAAAAAACACAACTCCAATATCGTACCAATTAGACACTTATTGCACAATCAACCAAATATATTATAAAGAGTGTGCAATACTGAACTTAACTGAGTTCAAGATCTCGTGAACCCTAAATCAATGAACAAGATGAAGGGAAGAAGAAGATGAAGATCGAGTGAATAGAAAGAGGAAATCAGAGAGAGTTTAGAGAGATGGTTTATTCTTCTTGAAAACTTGATTCAATACAAATGAATACAACTAAATAGGCTCCTAACTAACTTCCGGAAAGGGGATAACTAACTATCTTAACTAACCGCTTCTTAATGACAGTTAAGCCATATGCAATGAATTTATAGAATTACCCTTTTATGTTTTATGCTTCTACTCTCAAGTCTCAACACTCCCCTCAAGCTAGAAATTTCAAATATATTCAAGATACCTAGCTTGTACATAAGATGCTCATACTGGAACCTGGTCAGTCCCTTTGTAAAAATATCAGTTGGTTTCTCCTTGGTGTGAATGTAGTGAGCCGAGACTAGTCCGTAGAGATATTTTCCCGGATAAAAGATAGTCGATTTCAATGTGTTTGATCCTATCATGGTACATTGGATTTCCTGCAATTTGTATTGTAGCCTTGCTATCATTGAATATCTCTACAGACAACTGACCTCATTTTCAATTTCCTTTATTACTTCAGCACTGTAGCTGCAATACTTTTGTATTATGCCTCTGTTGAGCTTCTAGAAGTAGTGGTTTTTTTTATTTCCATGAGACCAATGAGCCACCTACCTTGACAAGATAATCAATTATGGATTTCCTAGAATGTGGACATGCAGCCCAGTCTGCATCACAATAGGCTGAGATTTCACATTTGTGTTTGGTCAATAGTATGCCTTGTCCTGGTTATTTTTTAATATATCTGACAATTCTGATTGCTGCTTCCATATGAAACCTCTTAGGTTTCTATAAATACTGACTTAATGTCTACATACTGAATGACATATCTGATCTGATCATAGTTAAGTATAGTAATTTTTCGATAAGCCTTGGGTATCCATTTTGATCAACTATAGGATCTGAGGAAGTAGCTGATTGTTTTACACGATCATCATACTATTTAGTATTCAATTTTGTGTTGGTATCAATAGGTGTTGATGCAGGCTTAGATGCCCCAAGTCCCACCTCATAAATGAGTTCTAGTGCACATTTCCTTTGACTCATGAGAATGCCTTGTTTGGACATTGCAAACTCTATTCCTAGAATGTATTTTAATTCACCAAGATATTTCATTTTGAATGTCTATTGTAGCTTGATTTTCGTGTCTTCTATTAGTCCCAAAGAGTCCTAAAGTGTATTATGTGACAAGCATATCATCAACCTAAACAAGCACAATTATAGTTCCTTCTTAGGGCTGTTTGATGTAGGGAGGATGATCAAATTGACTTTATTTGAACTGCATTTTGAGAGGAGCTTTGAGAGTTTGGCATTCCATGTCATGGATCCTGCTTGAGTCCATATAAATCTCATCATCGAAATCACTTTGAAGGAAAGTATTGTATACATCCATTTGGTGTATTCATCACTGTTTTTTAGCTGCAACAGTCAAGACTGTTCTAAAAGTTATCATTTTTACTATAGGAAAAAAAGTTTCTTGGTAGTCCGTGCGTTCCTTTTGGCTATAGCCTTTAGCCACTAGACAGGCTTTAAACATCTCGACTTCATATGTAGCTTTGTATTTAATTTAGGAGATCCATTTGCAACCAATGAGTTTTTGTCACGCCTCTACCATGGCCTGGGCGTAACACGATACTCGGTGCCTAACTGCATATGACCGAACGAACCACATATCTTACTAAATCAACATGGAATAATATTGATTCATAACTTGTATCTGAGAACTCATGGAAATGAAAAGACGAGTATACATGGAATACAGACATATTCATGACAATCGTAATTATAGTCATGAATACAAATAAATGAAACATGATTGAGAATGATAATATATATATATATATATATATATATATATACATATATATATATACATATATATATATATTGATGTGTATCTAGGATTTAACATGAACTGAGATGTAATTCTCTAACTCTGAGGAAAAATCACATTTTCATGAATTAAACATAGCGTGAGAAAGAATAATAATGTTATCACACATGGATAGAAGTCCTACATACATGTAATCGCTCTAATCTAACAAACTAAATTGCTTCTCTGATGAAGAACACTAAAACTCTAGCTTTTAGCTCCTGTAAAGGATTTACCATGAAAATCCTATATTTTGGTTAAAGAATCATGTTACTAATCATGAATTAATGTTTGAAACACTTAAGAATCGTTAGCACGATCTTACCTTAACGTGAGAGGATGAGGAGAGGAGAAAACGCCTACTTGGGGCTTTAGAACAAAGTCGAGAATGTGAAAACTGAACTAAAAATGTCTACGGATCGTATTTATAGGCCTGGGTTGATGTCCCCTTTGGCTCACCAAGCGATCTCACCCCTCCCTCTGGGCCTCGTTGAGCAAACTCCCATATCGCTTTGGGCCTCGCAGGGCGAGCTCCATGGTGAGCTCCCACCTCATTTTAGGCTGGCCGAGTGAGCTTCAGTAAAATAGGCACAACGTTTTATACAATTATTCATTTGGAAAATCCTTATATGGATGTAATGGGTTTCAAAGGGTTACAACTTTCATCCAGAGATATTTATTAGATCCCATATAGATTTTGTCATATACTCACTTTAGGTGAGGTCTTGTGCAAACTCACTAGAAAACATGGTACGTAGAGTAGATACCAACTTTACTTTGTTATAATACTCTTGTTGTACCTTTTATTGATTTTGAAACACTTCCTACACCCCCATCTTTGTTCCATTATAGCTCCATCTTACGGTTCAAACCTCAGCCCGAAGGTACGAGGTGTTACTGTGTTTTTTCTTTAGGCAAAGTTGTAATCTCCCAAGTCTTGTTCCTTTCCAATGCTTTAATCATAGAATTCATTGTTTCTATCCATCTTGGATCCCTCATTGATTCATCCATAGACGTACTTTCCTACCTCTTCTTGATTTCGTTGTATCTATAGGTATTTGTCCTAGATTATTGGATATAAGTGGAGCTTCTTGGATAGACTTCTCTAAATGAGCAGGATGATTCACCTGTTCTGGTTGTATGTTGTTGTTTGTATTTTGAATGTAAATCTCCTAATGTTGAGCTTCTTCCATTTCAGGATTGTCAATATGGGTAGTTATAGGCTGGTGTGAAGAAATAACCTCTTGCGTGAACTCCTTAAATGGTAAGTTAACTAGTGTTTGATGAAATGATTTCTAGACTGTACTCTAAGTAGAAATAGGTTTGATCTTGAATGGAAAGACATCTTCCCTTAAAGTAACATTTATATTGACAAATAAAACTTTGTTGGTGATATCATACAGTAGGTAACCTTTTGAGTTTCATAATATCATATCAATATTGCTTCCCTTGTCCTTCATTGTCGCTTGTCAGTTTGTTGGACTATTTTTGCAAAACATCAGTAGCCTCGAACCCTCATATGTTGAATAAAAGGTTTTCTATCGTATAATTTTTCATAAGGAGAAATATTTTGCAACACAAAAGTGGGCATTCTGTTTATTATGTAGACTGCTTCTTGAACACATAACCCTCAAAATTTGAGTTGATATTTCACCTTGAAATCTGATAGCTCTAGTTACCTCTAAGACGTGTCTATGTTTTCTTTTAGCCACACCATTCTGTTAGGGTTGTAAATGTTAAACAGAGAAATATACCTGTGATATACACCCAATATACAGCAGTGTATATCACAGTAAAGCAAAGGACTGGACTGCCCAACAAAGGCTCTCAATAGCTCTGAAGAAATTTCAAAGAAGGGCCAACAAGGCCATCTCGGACTGAATAAGGAAGATACAAATTTGTATATATGGTATATATATTTATAGTATATTGTAGTGTAAAGGTTACCTTAATTAGTATTATACACTTACCATAATTGTATAGTTAGAATTATGGTAGAATAAGGATTTAGAAATAGAATAGGAATAGGATTCTCCTATTATGGAAATATGTAACTTGTATATATAGCCTTTCATTTAATGAAAATAATCAAGGGGATTATTTCTTTCATGGTATCAAGAGACTAGGTCTAAACAAAAGTTTTTCTCTCAACTTTTGTCCTCTCTTTGATTTTCGACCGAGACACCCCACCCCCCCCTCGGGTTTCTCTTCAAAAATTCATCTTCCGCTCTCAAAAACACCTCTCTTAAATTTTCCTTCCTTCTTTGTTCTTTCAATATGTCTAAGAACAATTATCATCCTGTCCTCATGGTTTCCAACATCAAGAACTGTATCCCTATTGTCCTTGAGATGGAAAACGTCCAATATGCGACGTGGGCGGAGTTGTTTAAAATTCACGCTATCTCCTATCAAGTTCTTCATCACATCATTCCTCCCGCTAGACCTCTTTCTGCAGAGGATCCTGAGTTATGGATTACTCTTGATGCTACCGTTCTCCGGTGGATCTACGCCACTATTTCAGTGGACCTTCTACAGACGATTATTGAGCCGGATACCACGGCTATGGCTGCATGGAATAGATTGCGTGACATATTCCAAGACAACCAACATTCACGTGTCGTCACACTCGAGCAGGAATTCTCTCTAGTTCGAATGGACGAATTTCCAAACGTTTCTGCATATTGTAAGAAACTCAAGGAGTTGACAGATCAACTCTGTAATATTGGCGCACCGATAACAAATGATCGTCTAGTTCTACAGTTGGTTGCCGGTCTTTTGGAGGCCTATAATGGTGTTGGAACTCTCCTTCGCCAAAGCAACCCTCTTCCTGACTTCTATCAAGCCCGCTCCATGCTTACGTTGGAAGAAGCCGGTTTGGCTAAAAAGGCGGCTACCGGAGCAAGCCCCGTCGTCATGGTGGCGTCCTCTCCTAGTGCTTCGGGTTTTGTTAATAATTCGGGCCAAAATCATAATCATGGTGGCGGCAAGAATAATCGCAAGAATAATAACAAAAACCACAGGGGCAAACGCGGAGGTTCTAATGGCGGTTCCGGTGGTCAGCAAGTAGGCGGTGGGTCCCATCCAGGGAACAGTGGCCCACCACCCCCCTGAGCCCAGCAGTGGGGCCCATAGCAGTGGGACCCATGGTAGTAGGGCTGGGGCAGTGGGCCTTGGGCAAGCAGTCCTCAACATCCAGCAGTAAATTCCAGCAGCCATTGGGCAGGCCAACAGTTCAGGCCCAATACCCAGCAGTGGCGGCCCACTGGCCAGTGGCCCAGCAGTGGCGGCAGCAGCAGTTACGACCCATCTCCATCATGGACCGGAATTCTTGGGCCCCGACCTCCGCAAGCCCATCATGCAGCAGGCCCCACTCAAACCGATATTGAGGCTGTGATGCACACATTGGGGTTAACTCAATCGCACCCAAATTGGTATATGGACACCGGTGCCACTACTCACATGACTTCCGAATCAGGTACTCTCTCATCTTATTCCAATTTGAGCATCCCTCGGGGGATAATTGTTGGTAATGGCAGTTCTATTCCAATTCTAGGGTATGGTCAGAAAACGTTGTCTCCCCCCAATCCACCCCTTCTCTTCAAAAATACTTTACATGCTCCTAAATTGATTAAAAATTTAGTGTCTGTCCGAAAGTTCACTACTGACAATTCCATTTCCGTTGAATTTGATCCTTTTGGTTTCTCTGTGAAGGATTTCAAGACGGGGAGTCATCTCATGAGGTGTGATAGTAGGGGGGATCTGTATACTATCATGTCCAGTTTCAGTCCATCGAGTCAAGCCTTGCCGTCAGTTTTTGCAGCCATCTCTCATTCCATGTGGCATGCTCGCCTGGGTCATCCGGGATCTTCTATTTTATAAGTTTTAGATAAAAATAGATTTATTTCTTGTAAGGGTACGAGTCGTACTCCACTTTGTCAGTCTTGTTCATTAGGGAAAATTGTTAAGTTGCCATTTGTAGACTCCAATTCTCATACTTCAATGCCTTTTGATATTATTCATAGCGACCTATAGACGTCTCCTGTTCTTAGTTCATTGGGTCACCGATATTATGTTCTCTTTTTAGATGATTATTCTAGATTTTTGTGGACGTTTCCAATTGCGAATAAATCACAAGTGTTTTCCGTCTTCATCAAATTTAGAGCGTTCATTCGTACTCTATTCGAAAGAGAAATAAAAAATATTCAATGTGATAATGGGAAAGAGTATGACAATAGGGAGTTTCGGGAATTCTGTGCTAATAATGAGATCAATTTTCATTTTTCGTGTTCTCATACATCTTCACAAAATGGGAAGGCCGAACGCAAAATTTGTTCCATAAATAACATTGTCCGAACTCTCTTAATTCATGCATCCATACCTCCATATTTTTGGCATCATGCTCTACAAATGGCCACATATCTTCTTAACATAATTCAATCTAAAGGTCTGACATATTCTTCCCCCCTCAAAATCCTATATAATAAGAACTCGTCTTATTCTCAACTTAGGATTTTTGGATGCTTGTGTTAGCCGTTATTCCCATCCACCACAATTAACAAACTTCAGGCTCGGTCTACCCCGTGTGTATTCTTGGGTTATCTGTCGAATCATCGTGGTTATAAATGCTTTGACTTATCTTCCAAGAAAATCATAATTAATCGCCATGTCATTTTTTATGAAACCCAATTTCCTTTTACGAAAGTTCATACTCCCGAGCCTAAGTCGTATAATTTTTTGGATGACCAAATATCCCTGTATATTATTCGAAATTTTTCGGACATCTCCTGCACCCAAAATCCTCCAGCGGGCCCACTGCTCGCTAGACCCACTGTGCCGTCTCCAGTTCCAGTTTCTGGATCAGTCCCAGTAATTGGGCCAGTCCAGCCCAATTCTGGAACTGGTCCAGAAGACTCCCCAGTTTACCGATTTGGGCCAGCAGGAAGCGTCCGTCCCGAGCCTAGAAAATTTCCAAAATTCACTCAATTCTTCCTCGAGTCAATACTTGATTCAATACAATGAATACAACTCAATTATATAAGCCACTAAATAGGCTCCTTAATTTTTAGAAAGGGGATAACTAACTGCTTCCTAATTATAATTAAGTTGTATACAATGAATTTACAAAATCTCCATTCTAAGATTCATGTTTCTACTCTTAACAAATACACTCGTTGATGACATGGAAAAGGACGATCTCCATTCTAAGATTCATGTTTCTACTCTTAACAAATACACTCGTTGATGACATGGAAAAGGACGAACTAAAAAAAAAACATGTGGCACTTGTATAAAATAAAAAACTGAATTTTAAGCTTTAAGAAAAATATCAATTTCAACAAAAAGATCACCCTCCCCCTTTTAGTTTTGATGGTGTCAAGTGGGTGAAGACATACATATGTGAATGCACCTGCGATGCCACCACCGGCTGTACTAATTAGTTCTTTTTGCACAACAGAAAAAAAATCTTGAACATATATCTGAACTTTTGGGGAGTCCTAGTGGTAGGTTTTATAAAATTCAAAGTGAGTTTTGCCGAATGCTTGATTTACAAATTGAAGTTGATGAAACTTTGAATTTGGACTGAAATGATTGTTTGTTGATTTGGTAATCATCCATCGAGAAGCTGGGCCATCAATTTATGAAGTGGCCCGAAACAAGCCTGTTCAAATGTGGCCCACATGCCCCGCATGTTCTTCTTCTAGTAATTTCGTTGCACCGATATCATAGGTCCTTCTACAAAGTATTTCTTAGTTAGGAAGAAATTGTTGGCCATCCTCCTATTATTTGTGGTTCCCTCGGGATATTCACCCATTTCCAAGTATTTCTTCAAATACCATGGTTTTCCGTCTAATTCAAACTCTACGTGGGAACAAGTACCATGTCATTCTTTCAGACTTATCTCTAAAGGCTCAATGTAACTTCTTTTCGGGTGTTGTATCAGGGATGATATGGTTTCCAGGGCGTCAGCAAACTCATTCTGCACTCTTGGTGTAGAGTCCGAAACTTAAATGACATAAGAGAAAAGCAAACGAACCAAACTACCTCATAAAAAAATACAAAAGTACCTTTAACGCAAAAAAATATTGTGTTATAGAACCCATTAAATATAGGGCAAAACCTCCCATTTTCCACACTTCTCCTATTGCTTCATCTTCTTCATTTTCACTATTTTCCCATATTTTGGCACCCATAAATCATGTCTCAAAGTTCCATAATGGTAATGCATACTAAAGAACCAGATATTTGTAGGTGCGGTATTATTGCCAGCTCAAAATATCAAGGACCCTAGAAAATCTAGGCTGCCGTTTTTGGTCTTGTAAAGTACAACTTCTTATAGATTGTTATCACATTTTCAACATATTTTACTTTTTAAAACTGAATTTGTATTTGTTGTTCTTATAGGCAGATAATGGTTACAAATTTTTTGGTGGGAAGATGAAATTTTCGTAGAAATAACGATGGCGACGAAGTTTAAAAAGCCTCCGATTGATGGAGATACCGCAACTTGACAAATCAATAGAGATGCTAAAGTATCTACTGCAACAGTCATGTGTGTGACAATAAAAGAGCCCAAAGCAAATGTTAAGTTAAAGTCCTAGCTAGACAGCTATTGTAACTAAACATATATGTACGTAGGATTCATTATGTTCTTATATAGTTAGGAATACTACATGTTAACACCCCATAGTTTTATGTTGATATCATGTCATGGAATAACTTAATGATGCGGGCAAGTAAAAGACCTTGACTAGGGATAGCGATGGTTTAAAGTGAGTTTAAGGAGGAGTTTAGGAGTATAGAAGCTAAACGAATCGAAGACGATAAGTTTCATTGCGACTTTGGATGTTGAAAAGTTTTACGGCCAAGGTTATGACCATAAAATGGTTTTATGGACCGTAAAAGTGGTAGTGCTCCACCATAAAGCTTAACAGAATGTTAGATTTTGAGATGATGTTTTACGCTGAACATTTCATAGGGCGTAAAAGTTTTACAGTGAGAAGAGCCACCGTAAAATGGTTTTATGGTATAAATTTCCACCGTAAAAGGAAGCGGTGAGGCGATGCCTAATTTTTTAATGTCTAAGGAGGCTTATTTCTCTTCATTTTTCATTCCTAAACAGACCCTCCTAACCCCAAGCACTCCAAGAAGTTCTACACTTGTCCTAGCCCGTTTTGGAAGGAGAATTACTTGAAATTCCCGTGAGAAGTTCGTGGTACGAAGCTTTACTCTTAGTAACTCCTTGCAACTGTTTTGGCGAATATTCTCAAAGATAAGATTGGTGTAGTAAGGTGTAATCTTGGTATTTGAAGGTAATAATCTTCCTTCCTTTACATGTATAAGTTGTAGTCACTTGCCAGACTTTGTCTGTTAAAGAATTAAGAAGAAGAAAGTATGAATTTCAATGAATTCGTTGTGTTGTTGTTGAGATATATCTAAGAGAGTTTTCTATGGCTTAAGATGATGAATTTAAGAGAGTATCAAAACTTTAGTTATGGTTGCTTTTATGGTATTAGAAGAAAAGAGATTAAGAAGAGTATTGTTCGTAAGTCTAGTATTACGTATATGAATAGTTAAACTAAGTTATTAACTCTAGTGCTACTATCCATTGTTGTAGATCAATGTATAGTGAGGAGTGAGTCCGACATCGTTCAATAGAGCTACAACGTTAAGGTATGTAATGTCTAAGCCTTCTTTCAAAGCATGAATTCCGAAATATATATCGGTTTCCAAAGAGAGTACATTTAAAAGAGCATTATTTCCTTGAATTGTTTGTCTCTTGTTGGGAGTACTTTCATGTATTTACTTAATATCCTATATAGGTTGATTTTCCAGCTATTTACCTGAGTTTCTTAAGTTTCACATTCCTCCTAAAGGGAGCGTATCGAGAGGGTTACTTATTGAGTCGACCATGTGTCATTTTAAAGTAAAGGAATGGGTTATGTGAGTCACAGATCCAATAGTGCTATCATTATTAAATTATATATATATATATATGCCGGAGGGTGATAAAGTATATATATAAACACTTCGAGCTATAACCAGAGGGACAGAAAGTATATATAAAGACTCAGTGCTATAACCGGAGGGCAATGAAGTATATAAACACCCCGGGATATAACCGGAGGGTAAAGAAGTATGTTATATGTATATTTATGAGTCCCATAACTGCTTCAAAGTTTCATTGTTCACTCTAAGTGGCATCCACGTTATCATGTTTCTTTTTATGCACTACGTTACAACTTCTTCTTTCATATTGTTATTTGTTCCATACATATTGGTACATTTCATTCGTACTAACGTCCCTCATGCCCGAGGCGCCGCATTTCATGTTGCACGTTCAAGAAGCGGTGCAGATAGACCTCCCTAGTAGGAGCTTGTTGAGTTCTATGGTTGATTGGTAAGCTTCATTTCTTTTGAGGTAACCGAGTCAGAGGTTCTCGTATAGGAGACCTTCTCGTATATCACCAATAGAAGATGTTCAAATTACAGAGGACCTATCTTATGAAGAGGTCCCAATTTCTATTTCAGATTGTCAAGTCTGGAAGTTGCAGACTAAAGAGATAGACTTCATCAAAGCGTTATGCATAAATAATAATGTAGAAGAGATGACATAGAAGGCCGAGAAAGATATGAAATCTAAATATCCTCACCAGTTCTAGATTTTAGGTTTACATTGATGTTCGTGTGAAATGTTTTCCTTATTCATATCCTATAGTAGTTAACTTACATTGAATACCTTATATAGGTGATGATCATAGCGCCTATATGATAGACACATCCAAAACTATGAGACTTGACATCTGAGTTGAGTTATGGCTTACTTTATTGATCTCTTGATTGATAGATGGTTGTGTGAGGCCAATATGATATTGTATATGATGTTGTATGGACCTGTGTGATGTTGGTTGTATTTTTTATCTGTGTGGTAGGTTTGGATAATCCCATTATAGAGGAAGCTCTGCCAAAAAGTTTGAAGAATTTTAAGACTTAGAATCCTAAGTTATGTCAACCATACATTCGAGGATGAATGTTTTTAGGGGGGAGGGTATTTTTCCCCGTAGTTTTATGCCGATATCAAGTCATGGAATAACTTAAGGAAATGTGCAAGTAAAGGACCTTGACTAGGGATAGTGATGGTTTAAAGTGAGTTTAAGGAAGAGTTGAGTATATAAGTTAAACGAATCGAAGAAGATAAGTTTCATCGCGACTTTGGATGTTGACAAGTTTTACGGCCAAGGTTACTACCATAAAATAGTTTGATGTAAAGAAGGCCATGAGCTTAAGTCTCCGACATGAGCTGCGAAGTGGATCGCTAGAAGTGTCAAAAATTTCCAACCGTCCTAGGGTGATATGTTTAATGTGGAATGGAGTGTGGAGTGGAGCTGAAGAAAAGACTTGAAGATCTAAGAAGTGCCATTACTTTTTGGCTTTTATGTAGGTCTTGGTCGAGACCGTCTTTTCTCTTACTTTTAATTCTTAGCTTAATTACTACTTCTCCTTATAGCTTAATTACTAGGCCATGTAATACGGTTTGATGACTAAGGCGAGATCCATCAAGAAGGAGAAGCTTCCAAGGAGGTAATTCATGAACTATCTAGTTCATGCACTTATCTACATGGATGACACAAAATGGTGGCCTAGAGAACATGAAGAATTGGCCGAGCATTTCCCCCTTTCCATTCGGTCGAGATACATGCTAGAAGGAGAATCTTCCAACATTTCCCAAGGAGGTAATTCATGAATTAACTAGTTCATGCACTTATCTACATGGATGATACAAAAGGGTGGCCTAGAGAACATGAAGAGTTGGTCGAGCATCTCCCCCTTTCCCATTCGGCCGATACATGTTTGTGTCTTTCTTGTTTCCTCTTGTATAAGGTCTAGAACTAGTATAATTAGGAGATGTAGTTGATGAAAGAACACACTGAAGTTTTATGAAATATATTTGAGTTTACTCAAACATGCTAAGTTTTCAACTTTTGCGTTGTTATCTTAGTCGGACTTTTTGTGGTCCAAACCCCGGTCCTTTTGTGGGCCACCCCTTGGTATTTTTGTGGTCCAAACCCTCGGTGTAAGTCTAGTTAGAACTTTTATGATCTAACTATACCCAAACCAAGGTTCTATCCGGTTACTTGTTACAAACACATTGAAGGTCTTCTCGGCCTACATTACCTTACCCACACACAAATTTCTTTATCAATTTGCGCCCTATCCTTGTCCAAACTGCCTAATTCCTTGCACCCCAATACACTCCAACACTTCCCCAACTCACACCCAAAAGGTCGTCAACTGACTCCTCTTATAAACACCCGAAACCCCCAACCAATTCCCCACCGTCCCGATTGCACCCCTATTCCGCCAAACTTACTGTCCCGACCAATTTCTGCCACTTCACCACCACCCAACCACCAACATAACCTACAACGTGTCTTGTTCATCCCCTCCAAATGCCTTAGCCTAACACCCTCCAAATTTACCCGCACACTCCCCACCAAACACATACTGTCCAAAAACCCGCCAACCTCTATTTGACCCCCATTTTGGTATCCACCCGGTCCCAATCCAACTCCGACCCACCGAATCATACAATTCCCTCCTTATATACATCAGTTTGGTATCAGAGAAAGGCTTTCCCATGCTACACCTTGACGATATGGCTACATGAATGAAGAACTTTGGAGAACCATAAGTGACCTTATTGCAGAACAAATGCAACTCTTGAGAAGAAAGTTTGCGGAGCGTGCCGTGATTAATGATGTTGAGTCCGGGGAGGAGGTTGCACAAAACAACCCAAGGCATTAAAAGGAAGATGTCCAAGAGAACCTGAGGCATGAAAGGGAAGATGACCAAAACCTACCGCTTAATCTTCCAACCTTTGAAGAAAATATGGACCCGTAAGAGTTTCTTGAATGGTTAAGGGCCATTGAAAGTCTTTTCTAATACAAACAAGACAGAGGAGGAATGGGAAGACCAAGATTGAATCTTGGGACAAACTAAAGATACATTTGAAGAAGAAGTTCTTGACAAGGGAGTATGAACAAGACGTATACCTTAAGCTCACAAAACTTCATCACGGAGTTTTTAAAGTTGAGGAATACGTTCGAGAGTTCGAGAAAGTCACCATGCTTTGTGACATAGAAGAAAAGGAGGCTCAAAGGATTCCACAATTCATTGGAGGCTTAAACGTGGAGATTCAAGAAAAGGTTGAAGTTGCAACATACAACACATTTGAATACGTATGTCAGTTAGCCCTCAAGTTTGAAAAACAACAAAAGAAAGGAACCACAAAAACCTATGTAAAGCCCACTAATGTCAAAGAAAAGGGCAATACCTCTTTTTCTAACCAATTGTATAGCCCAAAAAGTGTAGAGAAAGATAAAGGAAAGAAGGTAGTGGTTACAAAGGGGGTAGATAGAAGTAGAAAAAGGTGTTTTAAATGTCAAGGATTAGGACACTTTACAAATGAATGTCCTAACCCTCGAATAATGATTATTGAATAATATCAAGAGTGTGGGGATTCATTTGTTATTGAGGAACCCGAAGTCGAGAAGGTCTTTGAGGAAGATGTTGATCTTGCAGGGGAGGGTGAAAGTTTAGTACTCTAATGTGTGTTGACTGTTCAACTTGAAGAACAAGAGGAGACACAAAGAGATCAAGTATTTTACACTTGATGCAAGTTAAATGACAAGGTATGTAATATGATCATTGATGGAGGAAGTTGTGCCACTATGGCCTCCATGAAAATGGTGGACAAATTAAAACTACCTACTCGCAGCCATTCTAATCCATATGCTCTCCAATGGTTGAACCAATACAAATGGATAAAGGTAATGAAATAAGATCTTGTTAGTTTTCAGGTTGGTAAGTATGAAGATGAGATATGGTGTGACATCCCACCTATGGATGCTTGTAATATTTTATTGGGTCGGACATGGAAATTTGATAGGAAATTGCAACATGATAGAGAAAAGAATATTTTTTCTTTTCAAAAGGATGGTAAGAAGATTCCGTTAATACCATTGCCACCTAGTGAGATGAAGAAAATGAAGATCCAAAATGCAAACAACTGCAAGGAAAAGTCCGAGGCCCTCTTGCTTAATGCATCGGAGATAGAAGAAGAATTGAAAAAGGGGAGTTCTATAGATGCATTGGTGCGCAAGGAGAAGAAGAGTCTTTTGGGAGATATGGTTGAAGATGCCGACTCAAAGGAACTTTTGAAGAAATTCGAAGATGTGATTCTGGATGATATTGCACCCGGATTATCACCAATTAGAGCCTATAGATACCATCCGGAAGAGTCTAAGGAGTTGCAAGAACAAATGCAAGAAATACTAGACAAAGGCCTTGTCCGATAGAGCTTTAGACCATATGTGGTACCCACCTTGTTGATACCAAAGGAATATGGAACTTGGCGCATGTGTATCGATAATCGAGCGGTCAATAACATCACCGTGGAGTACATATTTCCTGTGCCGAGATTGAATTATCTTTTGGATGAATTGAGTGGGGCCAAGTTGTTCTCTAAGATAGATTTCAGTTGAAGCATGCTCATTTCTCTTCATTTTCAGTCCTAAATAGACCTTCTAACCCCCAAACACTCCCAAAAAGTTCTACACTTGTCCTAGCCCGTTTTAGAAGGAGACTTATCTGAAATTCCTTCGAGAAATTCATGGTATGATGCTTTACTCTTGGTAACTCCTTGCTACTATTTTTGGTGAAGTTTCTCAAAGATAAGAGTGGTGTTGTAAGGTGTAATATTGATATTTGAAGGTAAGAATATTCCTTCCTTTACATGTATAAGTTGTAGTTGCTTCTGAGACTTCGTTTGTTAACGAACTAAGAAGAAGAAAGTGAGAATTTCAAAGAATTTATTGTGTTTATTGAGCTGCATCTAAGAGTGTTATGGCTTAAGATGATGAATTTAAGAGAGTATCAAAACTTTAGTTATGGTTGCTTTTATGGGATTAGAAGAAAATAGATTAAGAAGAGTATTGTTCGTAAGTCTAGTATTACGTATATATGATTCGTTAAACTGTGTTATTAAATCTAGTGCTACTATCCATTATTGTAGATCAATGTATAGTGAGGAGTGAGTTTGGCATTGTTCGATAGATCCGCAATGTTAAGGTATGTAATGGATAACCCTTCTTTTAAAGCATGAATTTTAAACTATATATCAGTTTCTAAAGAGAGAACATTTAAAAGAGCATTCTTTCCTTGAATTTTTTGTCCCTTGTTCGAAGTACTTTCATATCTTGATCTCATATCCTGTATAGGTTGGTTTGCCAGCTATTTACTTGAGTTTCTTGAGTTTCATATTGCTCCTAAAGAGAGCGTGATGCAAAAAGGGTCCCGGACTTGGTTCCCAAATTCAAGTCGATGAGTGAAGCCCCGAATATACCAATAGCTAGTCATCAACCCATGGTTAAAGTCCTTGAAATGTATGGGATTTGGGTCGGTTAGGAGACAATACTTAATTATCTTAGAGTATTGAATTTATTCGGCCTTAAGTGTTGGTCTTGGCCGAGACCATGCTATTAATTTATTGTCTTTAATTTCTTAGATTAATTACTAGTTTACTTAGGAAACCATTAAAGCCATGTAATAACGCCTAGTTTCCCTTAGGACACATTCAATGCACTATGTAGGAAGGGTGACTAGGCCGAAGGGGTTTTCATCCAAATGGTGACTTGGCTGAGGATTGAACAAGGTAGCAAAGACAAATGCATCATCTAGAAGGTGTGTTCTGCAAGACGATAATTATTGCATGAACTTCCCTAATTGGAGGGTATCAAAATGAACTTGAAGAAGCCTTAGAGTTGGTCGAACCACTCCCCTCAACCGATCGGCCAAAGGTGCATGCCAAGGGGAGATGAATCTTAACACTCTCCAAGAAGTCCATTTAAGAGTTAACTAGTTCATATGTGGAAGCCACCAAGAAAGGTTATAGAACACATGGGAGATCGGTATTCATTCCCCTCGGCCAAAGATCCCTTCCCCTCCCCCGTTCCCACCTTCGCCAAGTAACTTGTTTTTATTTCCCTTGTATTTCCTTTTAGAATGGTCCCTTGGCTTACACAATATAAGTTTATGATATGATTCCACCTTATCAGCCTAATATGTTTTTTGTATTAAGTATTACAGATGGGTCCACTAGGGGCAACTAAGGCATCGGGTGTCGGCCACGTCTCCCCAAATTTGGGGCGTGACAAACTTGGTTTTAGAGCAGGTCATGTCTTAGGGAGTCTACAAGACGTGTCTAGTACAGTCTTGATTATGGGTGTGTTGTGCACCACACTTATAATCAGGAGCCTACATGGCATTTAGGATTGGTTAATCTTCTTTCTAACTCCAAATCATTCAACAGAGTTGAATCATAGGAACTCGATTCCATCTCATACATGTGACAAGTAAATAAGAGATCCATACTAGATTATGTATACACTAGATGTGCAGGTATCATGCTAAATATTTGAAGTGTGAGAATTTGTCTCACCCGTACATAAAGAAGGTAATGAAAGCATATAAGGTGAGGTACGAGTTTGAGAAGGGAAATGAAGTAAAGTGAAAGAGGTACAAAGTACCTGAATAGAGAAGATTGTAAAGTAATTGGCATTTAGACAAAGAGACACAGATGTTATTATTCCACTTTCAGTAGTGGTAGAATTATAGTGAGTAGCATCTAATCCAGCTTATGATTTACAGATGTAGACAGACGTATCTTAGAAAGGAGTGAGGTTTTGGGATCTTGTAATGGTTAGAGTATTCCTTAGCATTGGATATATTGTTAGAACTAAATGGTAGTACTTAAGAGTATTATGAATATGTCGATAATACCTCTTTAGGTGATATATATAAGATGTACCCGGGAATTGTTAGTAGGATATCTTGAGTGTTTCGAAGATCCAGGGGCTAAGTATTAAAAATCTTTTCATATGAGGTGAGTATTCCCCTCAGTGTGACTCCTGTCTACAGTTAAGAAGAAATAATAAGTGCCTAGAGAATAATTTCAGCCGAAGAGGGAGAAGTTAAAAGTTAAAGAATGTCTCATTGGAATTATCCAGAATAAGTGTTATATCCTGTATTTTCGTACATTAAGTTGCGTCATAAATTTGTTGACATAAGCTCGAAGGAAAATATTATCTTTGAGGTTATAAATGTTTATGTGATTTCTAACAAGTGATATCTAATTAGAACGAGCCACGGGAAATTTTGGTCATATTTAAGTATGCAAATAAAGTGCCCATTGTATAAAAACATGAAGTTCTGAAATGGTTTCGGGCTTAAAAGGTGATGATGGTGATTGAAAATAATATTTTGAGTGCACCAAAAGAGGCTATGGACTAGTATTATATGATATGATTATGATAATGAGTGTATAAGTGTGCTGAAATTGATTCTTTTGTAAGTGAGTTGAGATCAAGAAATTAGTAATGGGTGTATTTGATTAAATGTGGAGTGTAGAGAATATAAATAATGAATTATACAAATTAGTAAATAAGATTTAATGTTGATGTGCCACATGTAATATTCTTAGTTACTCATGGCCAACTTAAAATTAATCCAAGTTTTGTACATTTCTTTAGTACAATTAAAAGAGACCAAATAGGGCCATCAACTTATTTTTCTATGATTTCATTCATTTTTGAAGGAAAACAGTATTTCAGAAACTTCTTTTCATTTCTTGGGTGTTTAACAACGTTCCAGGGAGTGAAAATATTTCCAGCAACTCTTATGAACTTTAAATGAATCTATAGAAGACGTTGCTCCCTTTGGATACATCCTGGTGCTATCATAGCTCATTTTTTTCTTGATTATTGCGAAATTGGGGATTCCTTCAAAGTGAAGTAGGGTGAAAGAAAAGGAGTTCTTGACAAACAAGGTAAGAATTCTACTCCTCTAGATGAATTTGAGTAAGTCTAGATCATATCTATGTTTCTAAAAGAGAAAATACGAAAATTATACAGTATATCATATTTGATGTTTTTATTGTCGTGTGGGCTATTTTGGTAGCTATCGTAAGTTTTTTGATGGCTGAAAATGGTGATGTCAAAGTGGTTTTTATTGTTCTTGTTGTTTTTTACTTGTGGAAGGTGGTAGAAATAGGGGAGATGCTGACCGATTCTTTACAAATTGAGCATGCGCTCTATACACGTAACACACAGGAAAGGCTCATTTTAAGGTGTTAGATGAGTTGCGTTGGTTGGATTGTCAATAATACCAACAAAGTTATGTTAATGCTATCCTATTCTTCATTTAGGCATGACCTAAATGTAAGCGAAACGTAAATTAATGATTCTATTAATGTTAGTTAGAAATCTCCATGTTCTTCATTCCATTGAGAAGCTAATTGAACCTTGATTGTTCCGTGTCCGGAGTATATTATCTCCACATCTTATATTTTCTCTCAGTATGTGATATTTTGTGCTCCTTGTTGGTTTCACGACAGCTCATATATGTAGCCACATAATAATAGTGGAAGGGTAACGACCTTATGTCACCCTAACCATGTTCATGATGTTCTTCTGAGGTCTTTCATACATTATATATCTATGTATCTATTTTATAACACCAAGTCGTGCTATAGTCGGTCGGGTACGATAGTTATATGTGCACACATTGTAGTTAGGCACATTATGATGATGTTATCCCTGATGATGATAATATTGCCCCATTGTGAGGCTTATATACATATATATATGTTTTTAAATGAAAGCATTCCTATCTTACGTCCTCAATGTCATTCAGAGTTACAGGTTGTCTCTCTTATTCCAATTTACAAGACCATATTTATTCATATTAACTTTCCTTACATATTCAGTACATTCTTTCATACTAACACCACTTTACTAGGGGCGCTGTGTTTAATGCACGTAGGTGCAAGTATCAGCCAGACATAACTCCTCTGTAGGTTACCTAATTCAGCGGTTGGTCATCACGCTCCATTCTCCCGAGCCTGCTATATAGTGTTGGTAGGATACGATACTTCTGTACATATACATTTTTGGCATGGCAGGGCCATGTACCATCATTTTGTCATACTATGCTACTTCTAGAGTCTTGTATACTTGGGATGTACAGTAGTTTTATATGGCTTTTCCAAACTTTCTATTAGTATGTTGACGACTAATATGACCTTGTCAGCCTTTTTTATGTATAGATGGTTGGGCTGTCTTATTTTGTCGGTTATTATGTCCAAGTTTCCATATGACTATCATTTTTGAGGTCGTATCGGCCTAGATACTTGTATAGCCAGGTTATGTTTCAGATATGGTATGCTCGAGCCGTTAAGGCACCAGGTGCCGGCTATACCACCCCCCTCCACCCTCCACCCGCAAGGTAAATGTATGACAAACTTAATGTTATAGAGGGTTTGTTCTTGGGAGCCTACATGCCGTGTCTATTAAAGTCTTAATTATGGATATGTTGTGCACCATATTTATTAGGAGGAGTCTACAAGACATTTAGGATGTTTGCATTCCTTCTTATCTTAGATTGTGTGCTAGATCTAAGTCATAGGAATTCGATTTCCTAATTCCTATCCTGTTTGTGATTTCAGTGATACCTATAACTAGAAGGCAGATGACTAGTAGGAGGTTGGATATGGACTCAGGAGAGGGTACCTATCAGGTGCCACCCGCTAATACAGGATAACATAAGCCTCAAAAAGAGGCCTTATCACAAACTTCTATGATACCACCACCTCCAGAAGAGTCAAGGGGAGTCGGTGTACCTCCAGTTCCTCCATAGGATGTCCTTGAACAGAATCTTGATATGCAGAATACGGTTCAGTTGTTGATTCGATTAGTGGCTGCTCAGGCCAAATATCAGGCTATTGATTTTTCTGATTGGGAGGTTAGTGTGAGGGTTTTGGATTTAATTAACCTGGACCATCCGATATTTATCTAGGCAAACCTGAACGAAGACCCCCAAAACTTTATAGATCAGATGCAAAGGACCTTATGGGTAATGCATGCCACTGATACTGAGGTAGCAGAGTTACTTTCTTATAAATTGCATGACTTTGCTAACGTGTGGTATGAGGCATGGGAGTGGCCCAGAGGATTGCATGCACCGCCAGCAGTATGGAAGGAATTCTTTGAGGCTTTTCTTACAACATTATTTGCTAGTAGAGTTCCGACGGAATAGGCTTGATAAGTTTTTACACCTTCAGCATGGCAATATGAGCATATGAGAATATAGTCTTCAGTTAAATTCAATGAAAATGTATGCTCCTACGATTGTGGTTGAGATGAGCGATCAAGTATATCCGTTTATGAGTGGCTTAGGGCCATATTTGGTTAATGAGTTTACTACAACTTTCTTGAGTTTCGGTATAGATATCTCCTGTATTCAGGCCTATGCTATGAATTTGGAGAATCCTAAGTGGAAACAATGGCCCTACTGAAAGTAAGATAGGGATCAGTATAAGAGAACCAGATCTGTAGGTAATTTGAGGGAGTTCTGAGGTGGGTTCAGGTCCCAGTCTTTTAGATATTCAGCTTATCCTGCAGTAGTGCACCCCTACTATTTTAGGGACTTCATCATGATCAATTTGCTTATTCTGGATCGGGTTAGAGTTCTCTGGCGTGAGCTTCATATCGAGGAGGATATCTTAGTCAGGCGAGGCTACGTTTTCCCCATTGTGATCCGTATGGTAGGGCCTATTTCGGGTAGTGTCGTCAGGGTGAACACTTGTGTTTTCTTATGGGCAACCTGGTCACATTATGCATAACTATCCATCCAGAGACGGGGGTGGAACGACACAACTGACTAGGTTTGTAGCAGTTTTTTCATTTTTAGTACACCCTCCTTGGCAATGTTCTGAGCCATCAGCTCATCGATGTAGAGGTAGAGGTGAAGCATCTAGCTGGGGTGTTAATCAGAACCATATTTATGCATTGGTGGGTCGATAGAATCTGGAGTCATCCCAGATGTCGTCATAGGTATATTGTCCATCTTTGCTCATGATGTATATGCATTGATAGATCTAAGCTCTACTTTATCGTATTT